>SEMN01000002.1:1902500-2385807 GCA_005408345.1 Macquaria australasica | reverse complement strand
ATACACACACACACACACACATACATACATATATATATTTTTCAACCGATCAGCCATAACATTATGACCACTGACAAGTTAAGCAAAGAACATTGATTATCTCATTACAATGGCACCTGTCAGTGGGTGGGATATATTAGGCAGCAAGTGAACATTTTGTCCTCGAAGTTGATGTGTTGGAAGCAGGAAAAATGGACAAGTGTAAGGATGTGAGTAACTTTGACAAGGACCAAACTGTGATGGCTAGACGACTGGGTCAGAGCATCTCCAAAACTGCAGCTCTTGTGGGGTGTTCCCAGTCTGCAGTGGTCAGTACCTACCAAAAGTGGTCCAAGGAAGGAAAACCGGTGAACTGGCAACAGGGTCATGGGCCAAAGCTCATTGATGCGCATGGGGAGTGAAGGCTGGACCGTGTGGTCCGATCCAACAGAAGAGCTGCTGTAGCTCAAATTACTGAAAAAGTTACTGCTGGTTCTAATAGAAAGGTGTCAGAACACACAGTGCATTGCAGTTTGGTGCGTATGGGGCTGCGTAGCCGCAGACCGGTCAGGGTGCCCATGCTGACCCCTGTCCACTGCAGAAAGCGCCTACAATGGGCACGTGAGCATCAGAACTGGACCACGGAGCAATGGAAGAAGGTGGCCTGGTCTGATGAATCACGTTTTCTTTTACATCATGTGGATGGCCGAGTGCGTGTGCGTCGCTTACCTGAGGAAGACAAGGCACCAGGATGCATTATGGGAAGAAGGCAAGCCAGCGGAGGCAGTGTGATGCTTTGGGCAATGTTCTTCTGGGAAACCTTGGGTCCTGCCATTTATGTGGATGTTACTTTGACACGTACCATCTACCTAAACACTGTTGCAGACCAAGTACACCTCTTCATAGAAACGGTATTCCCTAATGGCAGTGGCCTCTTTCAGCAGGATAATGCACCCTGCCACACTGCAAAAATGGTTCAGGAATGGTTTGAGGAACACGACAATGAGTTCAAGGTGTTGACTTGGCCTCTAAATTCCCCAGATCTCAATCCAATCGAGCATGTGTGGGATGTGCTGGACAAACAAGTCCGATCCATGGAGGCCCCACCTCGCATCTTACAGGACTTTAAGGATCTGCTGCTAACGTCTTGGTGCCAGATACCACAGCACACCTTCAGAGGTCTAGTGGAGTCCATGCCTCGACGGGTCAGGGCTATTTTGGCGGCAAAAGGTGGACCTACACAATATTAGGCAGGTGGTCATAATGTTATGGCTGATTGGTGTATGTCAAAGTTATGAAGAATGTACCAAAATGACCAATATATGCCTCTCTACAGTGTGCATATTTAATCTTGTGCGTGCTAATCAGGGACACTTTGCATGAAAAAAAAAAAAAATGTGCATAGTTGTCAAGGTTATTGCAGCAGTGTCTGAGCTGTGTGGAGACATACTTTGATGATCTGTCCTTCAGTGAAGGGTAGCTCTTCCTCAGCAGCGTCAGGATTGGGTGACATAGTGACAGGATCATAAGGGAAGAGGGCCACAAAGATGCGTATGTCACCGTCTCCTTTGATCTTTGGTGAATCAACACCACCTGTGGATGCGCGCACACACACACACACACACAGTCACAATACTTGGCACAGGATTGATACATGATCCCCCATACTAAATCAGTTACTTCTTGAAAGTATTTTCTTTAGGTTTAAGAACTTTGACTTGTTTCTTAAAACAAATAAGAATACATAATTCCTTGTTTTTATTTATGCATTATTTTATATAAGCTTGTGTTTTCATGCAATACATTTCTTTTTCTGTTCTTTGTAAACTTTGTCTTTATAAAATTTAAATACACTTCATTGTCACTACTATTACAATGACTATATTTCAACACAACACATACTTTGCACACAAGCCATGCATAGCTCACAAATGAGTTCTGCAAATAGCAAAGCCCGCTTGCCCCTCCCCCACCGCCCACCAACTGCAGTGCCGCTATGAACAGTGTGCCGAGCACAGCCATGTCCTTAAAAGAGGTAATCAAGCTAAACCACTGATCCTAAGCTGTGTGAGCCGTTTGACAAATGTGCACTCGTTCATGATCTGCAAGCAACAGGGGAAACAGCGTTTGACCCACTCTCTAATCTAAATCTGAGGACGTTTACTGACAACACACAAGCAGACATGAAAAAAGAGTACTAATATCATCAAAGGTGCAATGTCACAGATCATGGAGAGCAGCCTTTAGATTTGGCTTGTAGCACCGTCTACAGCATAGCAGTCATGAGGTATGACAACAGTGTGGCTAAAAGCATTACAACTATAGCCTGTTTGACAGTGAGCGACAAATTTGAAGAGCTGTAGTGAGACTTTAAGCTGCACTGAAGAGACGTGTTCTCTATCTCATTAGGGAGAATCAGCCCATCTGTGGCAAGAGTCACGGGCAGACGACTTGCACACTTTCACATCCTCACTGATTTTCTAGTAGATAGGACACAACGTCTCCCTGCTCCCTTCCTCTATCTGTGTGCACGTGTACACTTGTGCATGTGTGCGTGTAGTCAAGTGTGCACCCACACTTACACCAGAAAGGTCAAGTTTACTAAATGAGTGTGCAGTCTGTGTCATCACAGCGAATGAGAAGAAAAGAAGAGAGTGAGGGAAGGTGTGGAGGGAGGAAGAGAAAGAGAGGAGCTCAAACACTGCAGGCCGCTTCTTTGCTGGCTAATTGAGGTTACTATTTTAATGTCTGTCACTTCCTCCTGTCATGACAAGCCACTTTGGGTTAAGCCGGTTCTCAGCTTAGCAGGCTCATTCCCACTTCTTCACTGCAGCTACAGCACCTCCTCCTCTCTTCCTACACAAGGTGCTAATCTGACTACCATCATGTGTGACAGGGGGAGGCTTGCCAACAGAAAGCACAGGTGTGTCAGAGTCGCATCATACATTTCCACTGCACATCTTAGTAAAGAGAGGGGAAGAAATCAAGAGACAGAGGAAACAGGAAGACAAAAGAGGAAAGAGTCTCTGACCTTTGAGTTGCCTGGCCTGCAAGCACACTGGTTTGAGCTCAGCCTGGGCTCCCCACGATGGACCTGCCTCAGCTGGAGGGATTTGACTGGGCTCCTGCTCAACACACAGAAAAAGAAACAAGACAATAAGAGAAACATCTAATACAGAAACACCATCCCTACTTGGGAGGAGAGGACACCTCTGGGTTCAGAAAAAAAGCAAATGTAGCTGTTATTTTGTAAAACAAAATTCAATAATGTATGCTTTATCTTATGATGATCTATGTGAATTGTTAATTATTTCAGTAGAGATCGAAGCCTCACCAAATACAAAAACCCCAGGGTTTCCAACATTCTACTGTTTCAACATAAACATGTTCCTTTTTTGCATTGCGGCGGTGTTAGCAGACACAGACCAAAGCATATCCACTGTAAGCTAATGCAGGACAAGGCAGTACTGACTGGTTAAAGGCAAGCGCCAAATGGTTTCCAAGGTGCAGGAGAATCTGAATGCAACAGGAAGGAGTGCAGTCAGACAGAGGGAGAACAGATTCAGCTACGCTTTGGCTGACACAAAATCTTATAAAGATTAGAAGTCTGAAGCCACTGGGTGATGATGAACTGGTTTAAACTCTTTAAAACCACTTTCTGGCCACATCTTGGCAACTCAACTAACATGCCATTACTAAATAATACACTGTATTTTGCTTGCTTTTATAACAGCAAAATGTGCTACCTGACCTCCCTCTGTCCCCTGCAGTGATGATGATGGAAAACGTAGTTATCTACTGAGCAGTGGAGTTAAGTGATATCCACTAAAAGGACTTAGAAGGTTAGACCCACACTGCTACAGGGAAGAGGAGGGGGCTGGGACAACACACCCATTGCAGTGACATTTACCAGCAGATCAGCCTTCAGCCCTCGGCGGTGAGGAGGTCTGCAGGGCTCCATTTGAGCCCCCTCTACCCACCACTCAGAGCTCATCTGCTCCACCACCACCTCCCCGGGACTGTGCTCCACGGGCTCCTCGTTGTCATCTGTGCCGTACTCCACGTCAATCTCCACCCCGCGACCAATAGGTGACCTCAGAGTCCGTTCTGTTTTGCTGACTGGGTAGGGTCTTGGCGGGGTAAGACCATAGCCGGGTTTGGCTGCCGCGGCGACAGCCATCTGACTCCTGAGCATGGCCTCCCTCCTAAGGCGGTCCCCTAGCCCTTTGAGCAGTACTCTTTCTTTGCTGTTGGGGGTCGGCTGGGGAGGACAGCGGGCCGAGACCCGTCTGCTGGTGGGACCATCATATAAATTCATGTCTTCTTCAGGATAACTGATGGTGTCAACTGTGTCTGCGTAGTGCACCCTGTGCTGCGTCTTAGGCTTGACCTGCAAGGGTCCGTGCCTGAATAAAGGCTCTTTGGTTAGGGATCTGGGATCCCAGTTGAAGTGATGATGTTGAAGGGGAATGTGTGGGTGTGGGTTGGGGTGATGCGGGTGATGCTGGGGGGCATGGTGGAGGCGTTCTGAGTCTCTGGGGCGAAGGCGGCTGGGCCTGGTCCGAGGCTGACTGTGGTGGGTTAAAGGCTCTTCTTGACTGCTATCTTCCTCTTCGGTCACCTCAGGAATGCCGAACAGCTGCTTGCTTAGGGAGACCTGAGGAGGCAACTTAAGGATCCTCTCAAGAACCTCCTCATCACTGTCTGGAGGCTCCGCCTTGCATGATTACAAGGGCCAAAGGTCAAGTCAAGCAAAAATGGGTTGGTGATGACGGGATATCATATTGTTCAGTGAAAATAAGGGAAGTGCAGACAAAAGAGATGACAACCCGGCCATGCAAAGGAAAGAGAAAAGAAAGAAGAAGAAAAAACAAAAAGAATCTCAATCAAGCATGATGAACAATATGATAGACGAAACAATAAATGAGAACTTAACTATGCAAGACAAACTGAAAGCAGAACTCACAAAGTGCTTGTGCAAATTTGGGTGCATATGGCCACAACATATGTATTGCGCTCATTCCTTTACCCTGTTAGCTCCAACGGTGTAGCCCCTGGCCTGTGCTTCTCTGAGGTGGTCAGAGTAAAGGTCCTCCTCCTCTTCCTCCAGGATGTCAGACAGATCTGAACGGCTGTTGTCTGCATGGTAGTCACTGGGAGGCTCCACAAGCCCTCTGCCGTAGCTCTGCAAAACAATACGACAACATTCTGAAACAAACTCTCATCAGTGTGAATTTATCTTAAATTTTAAATCCTTAGTAGTCATTCCATTGAATATTGAGTAAAATAAATAAATCTGAAAAGTAAACAAAAACACGATGCAGATACAAATGCACATTTGAAACAAAGCTGTACTGCAGAATTTATTAGATATACATGACCAGGCTTCGTGTGGTCCTTTTCTGGCCTTTGACCAATGCATACACTTTTGAGTAACAGCACTGGTAAGAGCTCACTTGACTGAAATATGATGCAAATGTATAACTTCCCGTGACTTAGGCTTCCGTAATATGCGAGGAAAATATCAAGAAGTACATGCATCGTTTCCATTAATAAATCAGGATAAAGTGACTTGTTTTCACAAGTTGCTTTACAACCAACCAATACTTACCAACTAAGTAAGTATATTTTAATCAGGGTTTCTTTAAGACATTTTTAATAGCACATAAAATGCAATTTAACACCTGTTTTACGATCTTATCGGCCAAAGTATGAAAGTATGATGAAAAATGTAGCGTTGATATGGCCTAGAATTATTTATTATTATGAAGCAGTATAAATAATTCCTAATGATATAATTAATTAAATTAACACAACCTGGACCCGGATAACAGGCAGAAAATGGATGATTAACCAATTAAAAATGATGAATTAATTTAAGTTCATTTAAGTTTTTTTCTGTCCATTTTGAGACAGTAAGCTCATAATGAGCTAACTACCGTAGCTAGCAGTAGTGACAGCGTTACAGGTCTGATGGTGCTGACTGAAACTCTATGAAAGAAGACTGAACAGTCTCCTGTGAAGCACTATCCACTTTTAGCTTTTAGGGTTATAACTTCTCCCGACAGCGTACAACCACATCCCAAAAACATCTTATAACTAACATTACCGGCAGGCGAGAGAAAATATTTAAGACTTTTGTAAATTCAATTTAAGACTTTTTAATACATTTTGTGGTTGAGAAAACTAAATTAAATGCTTTTTAAGTCTTTTCAAGATCTGCAGATACCCTGTTAATGCTCTCTTCCTTCAAGTCTGATAGATTTGACAAACTAATGAACTTTGATGGACATTATGACATTCCCTTAGATCAATACCTGATCAAATAGCTGAACAGAACCAAGCTTGATTGAGTCTAGGATAAACTGTTCAGGGCTCCAGAAGATATCAGCGACTTCATATGTACATCTATTTAATAGATAATCGGCACTTTTACAGTATGAGACTCATTAAATGTATTGCGTTGATGTTTATGGGTGAATTAAACAACACCTCTGAAGGGCTCAAGCAAAATTCCCCGTCAGATCAGTTCTCAGCATTGATCGGACTCAGCTACATCTACATGCTACATTCATTTTTGTAGTGAAGAGCACACTATTTTCAAATAGTGTCAACAAATCAGGGCTGACCTGCTGCCTGCTACAGTACGCTGGCTCTTGGTCCTGTCTCAAGAACTCCTCAATGGACACCAAGCGAGTGTTCTCTAGCTCCTCCTCTACTTCGGAATCCAGCGGTGAAGTGCTGGGGGGTCGGAGGATGTTAGTGTCTTTAGGGTTAAGGAGGTCTGATATTGGGGCTTTGGGTGGAGTAGGGATGCGCTCAGGGGTCCCGAGCTTGGCACTAGGGTCCTCGATGAACTCTGTGATAGATGGGAAAGGACGCATCCTTTCAGGGCTGTCGGTGTCTCTGCGCTGCTCCAACACTGCTGCTGTTACTGGTGCTTGTGCAGGTGCTGGTGCTGCTACTGGAGATGGTTGAGGTGCTGAGGTGGTGGGGGAGGTCAAATTAACCTGAGGAGGAGAAAGATAGTCAATACAATACTATTTAATTAACCTGTCATTCGCCCCCACGTTGCCATGGAGTCAGAGAATTAGCTGTGGGAAACAACTGGAGCCCTGTTTATTTAGCCTATACTTGCTTTAATTTTGGCAAATTGGCACCATTAAAAGTATGCTGAATTAGCCATTAACAGTTCCTGTCTGCACTATACCCACAGAAAACTATCACTGCATTACTCTGATACTGAAGAAAACTTAAAAATGTGATGGTTCTCAGGCAAGTTCCAGTGTTACAAGGAGGTCTTTTTTCTATGATTTCTAAGCAGATTTATGGACGTTTACGATAGACAAAGAAGATAATGGTATCACCAGAAAGTTTAAGTCATACTGAATCTAAAAATCTGGATATCATGTCCGTGTTTAGATTTGACTGAGTTTTGACTCAAAGAAGGAGTGCAAACTTTGAAATAATTGAAGGAATCGGTTGCTATGGGTTTTAAAGTACCTTAATTGCCTCCATTAGCAGTGTCACTGCTGCAGCTCCAGCTGGTGACGAGCTAAATCAGTGGGCCAAACTACAATAACTAACTTCCTGTTGTTTTTAGAACACCAGCATAAACCTGTCCCTTTCCTCTCACACAGTATCTTTGCCTCAAGTCTCTACCTCTGTGCCCCCCATTCAACCTTCAGTTTGAAAACCTCTGATCTAGAAAATATAAACAAGTTGTGGCCTCTAATATATACAGTAGGAGGATGACAGAGTGAGGATTACCACTGGAGTGATGGTGGAGGCTGCTGGTAATGTGGCCTCACACACAGCCAAGGCAGCAGCAGAAGAGGGGTTGGCCCAGGCCTTCACATATGAGGCAGTTGACAGTAGATCGTCTGAGTAGAGAGCATGAGGAGGGTTGGCAGCAGCCTCCACTGTGAGGCCAGTGATGTGTGTGTCTGATGGCAAAATGCTGGGCAGCGTGGAGACTTTGGCAGCGGAGTTCCCATAGGACGTCAGTGAGGGCGGGTTACTGGAACCTGCAGGGGTGCAAGGTAGGGGTGGCACAACTGGGGCGGTGACAGCTGGACCTGCCATAATGGCAGTCAGCTTGGAGGGCACATTGACTGGCAAAGAGTCACAGGACTCCCCGTGGGCGGACATAGTGCGGACAGTGAGCTCCTGAGCTGCCAGCAGGGACTGGATCTGAGAAGGGCCCAGCAGGGCACTGCCAGCTGTTGGGGAAGACACCTCCAGCACCTTGAATAGGAGAACGACAGGTATGTTTTTGAAATCCCCACATCATATTGACATTATAAAACTGTACACCAGCTTACAAAAAGCCATAGACAGACAGATATATAAGTTCTTGCCTTTTTCTTGTCAGCATATATAGTGTATCCAGTGACACGGACTCCATTGGAGGTCCCGGCAGCATCTATAGTGACTGGCAGCCAGCTGATGAGGGCAATCCCCGGGGAGGGACCGTGCTCCAGCTGTACATCCAGAGGAGCATCAGGGGGACCTGCAGGGATTGAAAGAATCATACCACATGCAAGCAAAACATAGAGAAATGTCTTTATATTAATATTGGGTCAAGTGATTCACTCATATTGAAATACAGTGCTGAAATGATTATCACAATAGGCACGTGAGTCTACCACAAAAAAAAAGGTAATCTAACACTCTAAAGGGACATTAAGAAATTTAGAAACCATATACCTGGGGTCCCAGACTGTGGGCATGAAACTTAAGCAAATTTGAATGATCATTTAGAGAAAAACAACTCAAATCTAATACGACACTGATCACAAATATGCATTTTACAGGCCTATGGTTTCAAGAAAAATTTAATATTTTTTGACTGGGAGGAGCAGAAGGACAATATGGCACCACAAATGATGTTGCTGCATCAAGCACACAGAGCTTTGGAGAGCTTCTGAATAGGATCTCAGACCTCTTTCTTACACACACACAAACACCAGAGCTTATACACAAACAACATTTTTAGTCGATGATACAAGTTCAGAAAATGTAATCATCTAACTGGGATGTCTGAATTTTTTATTCACACTGAAAAGTAGCTAATGTTTGATGCAAGTACATCAGAGTGTAAGGGTACTTGTGCTGTGCATTTTCCACTCCATATTGCTGCAGAAGATTCAAATTTGCTACATGAATGAATGCGTACATGTGTATCTAATCTAAGTCTTATGTGAGGCCCAGCCATTTTATTCTGTGACTTAATTATGTTTGAATTACATCTCATATACCAACAACATACTTCCTAATTGCCACACTGATCCACAGCTGTGTGGAGAAAATACACATGTACCTAATGGAGTCAGTTGTTTTTGTAGAGCTACAGTATCAGGCTGCAATTATTAGTTATTTGAGCCAGACTGAACCTTACATGTTCTATACTCACTCTTGTCCAACAGAAATGTTTGGTATGATTTAACTGAATGGGGAACAATGTGTCTTATTGACTCATGACCCACAGACTATGTGTAAGTGTAGTTAGCATGGCACCTTCAGAGAACATCTGATATTAAATAAAATACTAAATCCTGACCTGCCATCAGCGTGGTGAAGGTGATTGTGGCGCTTCTGTGTTCACGTCGCTCCACAGGTAACTCCCATGGCGTGCGGTGTGGCCGTGCCTCCACTTTGACTGTGTACTGCAGGCTGGGCAAGAGGTTATTGAGGCACAGCGAGCAGCAGCCAGCCTTCACCAGCTCACACTCCTCCTCATTCAAGGACACAATGTGCACATAGTTACTGTTGCTGGGCAGCCAGGTCAGGTTGGCAGAGGTGGCGGTGACCCTCTCCACACGCAGCTGCGTGGGCGCCACACAAACGTCCCGACCGACCAACATGCTGCAGCGCAGCTGGTCTGAGAGGCCCTTCTCTGTCAGGCTTTGCACTGACACACGGTAGGCCTTGAGGTTTATGTCTAGCCGCTCCAGCACCGCTTTGGTCTGGGAACCGAAGGGCACATTGAGCCGCAGCTCCTGGTCCACATACACATTATAGCTCCACACATTGCCCCACCCAGCTGGCACCAACGGAGGGTCCCAGCCGATGATGATGCTCTTGGCAAGCTGCTTGATGAGGGTGAGCTTACGTGGGTAAGGCACAATGTCCACTCCCACCTCCTCCAAATCCAAGTCCAGGCCGTTGGTGAGGGGGGCTGGGACAGCCAAGGCCGATGCTGAATCTGAAGGGGCTGAGGCAGGGCCAGAGGCAGCAGAGACCTCTGTCCTTTCTGAGGCGCTGACACCCACGTGGAGGTGATGCTGGTGGCTGGCACTGTGCAGGCTGCTGTCTAGCAGGGAGTTATGGGACATGTCCCCTGTCTCTGGATGCTGAGTGCTCATGACATCGTCGTCCGATACACGTTCCACGAAGTTAGAGGGGACCAGCCCTCTCCGCCCATCCATCAGCTCACCTTTAAGGAGCCACAGTAAAACATTGAATACACCATGTAAAGACAGACACATTGTAGATGTAACAATTTATACTTCCAGACTTACCTTCATAGAAGCCATCATCATCCATGTCTCCATACACATAGATGTATTCTCCAGCAGTGAGTGGAAGCTCCACTTCAGGGTTGTCATTGGGGCCATCATAAGGATTATAGCTGTTGAAAATTAATTACCAGGAAGTTACTTTGATCACATGTTAACAAACTGTTGATGTATTGAGTCAACTTGTGCCTTAGTTTAATATTTACCTGTATCTTGCAATGAAAACCTGAAGCTTTGCTGCTCCTCTGCTGGCTGTGTAAGGTGCCGGGGCTACGTCAATGTCCAACTCCTCTACTTCACTGGCAGTGTCCACCTGAGGACACCATGAAAAGAGCGTGAATCACCCGGACCTTTAGGAAATTCTAAAACTAATAAAAAGGGTATATTAAAAAAAAGATTTTATTCTTCCAACTCAGTAAAACTACATAAAGCAGAAGTAGAGGACTTGTTGCGAAATGGCTTGAATACACAAGCATATTCTTAAAAAAGTGCTTTTTTTCAATGCAAGTTAACGTTTTTCTTAACATTGAAACTTGCTATTAAATGTGGTGTTAGATGAGTGTACATTTTACACATATAAAAACAGCTGAAAGATCATGAGGTAAAGGCCATGACTGTTGATTGTAAACAGCGTTCGGACAGCTTTTTAAAAGTAAAATTCAAGCACCTTACAAGCACTTTCAAGGTACCTAAACCAAAAACTTTCAGACTCTCAAAGCCTTTACCATCACATCTAAATTGTTACTATAAATGCCAGGAGACAACAAACAAATATGACAACAGGATTGTTTCATTTTAAATATTAAAAGATTTTTGGTTTACATGAGTGATTGTGTAGATGATGAAACACCAGATTATGTTGAAAATCAAACATTTTTCAAGGAGTATATTCGAATTCAAGCATATTCCTAACCTTGAAAACATAATGGTTAAAATTAAGTATTTCCAAACTCTCAAGACTTTGTATGAACCCTGTGTAAATGACTGCAGTTTTTACTCGACTACAAGCTGGAAGAAAAATCTGACAGTATTTTAATTTTCTGAAAAAACGATGGCTCCTCAAAATTCTATTTCCTGTAAATACAGAGCTAGTTATTAGCTACCATACATAACTGCTCACGTGAAAACACTGTGTACAATATTCTTGTAATATGGTGATTTAATATCAGTGAATCACTGTTCTTAGTAGAGAATCACCTTGATACCCGATTTGTGATTACACACAACACAATAAGAGAGGTTTTATATTTATAGCGCCCTGGGAAAACCTTTTTAAGGATAACCACTTACAACTACTACTGTATAACCACCATAATCCACAGTGGCGAGTGGATTATCTCACTAAATATGAGCTTTATTGAACTGTGGGCAGACGAGTGACTAGATGAAAAGACCACCAACCTGTCTGTCATGCAAGACCAGACACTGACTCTTTGGAGACATGGCACAACAAAAACACTAAATCATGGTCGCAGATCCAAATAACTTCTCCTATGAATGAGCAGAGGGAGCTCTAGCATATTCAGTTACAGTCTGTACTCGCGTGAGATGACAGAGAGGTTAAGGAGGGCTTTTTAATCCATTAAATCCACACAATCAATGTGATCGTGCGTGGCTGTCTTGGTAATCTTGATGAGCAATCTGCCTGTCTATGTGGAAACAAAGAAAGCACAAGAGCTGCAGGCAGTAGTCCTGCACCATGACATAACCTGGGTGAACATTAAGAGACCGAAGGATAGCCCATCAAATGCAGGTAAAAAGAAAATCATTTTGGCTGGCAGCTTTTATTAGGGTTGCCTACAAACTGTATCATATTGTGAGAGGTGGCATATAGTCTTGGGCAGAATTACTGGTATTGCTTTGTTTACAAAGTGTATATCACTGACTGATAAGTGCATTCAATTTAAGTAAATGTAACTAAAAGTAGTAGTAACTATTTTTAATAATCACAATCAGTGCTGTCTGCTAAAACATTATAAATGCAGTTAGTATAATATAAACATATTACCATTTCAATTTCAGTACCACTAATATCACAGTGACAATATCTGCTCCCAGGGAATCACAATTCAGAAAAAACTGAACAAAAGTTTTTAGTAAAAACTAAAAATCTTATTTGTGCTCTTATGTGGTTTGTCTGCTTTTTGTAGGCTATGTATAATAACATCAACCTGCCCAGGGAGTGCAGATGAAAGCTAAATAAGACATGTTTACATCATATTATGTGTTGCCCCTGATAATTAATGAATAAAGTAAAGTATTAATTCTGAAATGAGTAACAAGTGATGCAATGTATATCCTCAAGGCAGGTACCTCATGTGTTGGGCTTGATTTGTGCGGACTGAGGTGGGTGTCGGACTTGGGGGTGAGGTGTGCGGTCTCTGATTTGCTGGAGGAAGAGCCTGACTTGCTGACACTGATTGTGGGCAGCTCTCGATGCTTGGTGACAGGCGAGCGCTCCACCCTGGACAGCCCTGCAGCGTGGGGGGTGGCCCCCATCCGCAGAGCGGCGGCCACATCTAGCAGGAGAGAGGGAGGAAGAGGATAATACATGATCCGTGACTCTAACAGACAACCCCGGCCCTCTCACTGGTTAACCTTGTTGAGTCCATGAGCAGCTAGGTGAGTGAGGTCACTGGTTGACATGCAGGTTGAACCTGGATGATTAAACAGCGGAGGAAAAATCCTGTCTCCATCTGTCTGAGGTCAGAGGTCACTACCTTGTAGCAACATGTATCACACCAGCACTGTTAAGGGGCTTAACTGGTTCATTTCTCACCACAGCCCACGGACACAGACCCTCATGGGATGGTGGGCATTACAGAAAAGCTCTGTTACAGTGTTGGACTGTGACGGTGTGGGTGAGATGACAGGTTTGAACATGCCATGCTTTTGTGACAATCCCAACACATAGTATGAGTGACAGAGAGAGTACCGAGCGGATCATTACCCTCAGGGCAGGAGAGAGTGTCACCTCCCTCGAGACTCCAGAAGGCTATTTCACCCAGAGAGACCATGTCCCATGAGCCACCAGTGCAGTCTAAAACACATGAACAGTGTAGGAGAGAGAGCCTGAAGACATTTGTGGGATACATACAGTAGGACAGGTCTGGACTAGATTGGGACTGTTGTCACTTTTAAGGTGGTTGTGGCTGGGATTACATTATAATGGATAATCTAAAAACATTGCTTTGTTTGCTGAAAAGGAATTTAAAATACCTGTGCCTTTAATTCACAGCCTTAGTAGAACAAGCTGAATACACAGCTGATTCACAAAGGAGATAGAGTGGTATCATTCCATGTAGCCTTACTGTTTAAAAGGAAACTACAAATGAAAAATCCCCATACTAAAACCAAAAAGGAAGCGTCCCTGATGGGACAGTTTAAAAGTGGATTTGGGTGCTTTTGAAGGCATTTTGTCCATGAGTGGACTGATACTGTTGGTCTACATTTCCCAAGCCATGCTTTGTGCCAGAGGTCAATTTCCTCTGGAACTGAAAGAATCCAAGATCACTAACAAGGATTATATACTATGAAAGGTGAATTATGGTTAGACAATGATTTAACTATCACATTATCTTGAAACAAGACAGAATAAGGCAGATTGCTTGACTTCATCTCTTTGTTCTGAGAGTAATCAATCAGGTGAAGGTGTTATTTCAAAGAAACACGGTTGTTGACACCACTGTGTACTTGCAAATTTACCAAACTCATTCATTTACCACTAACATTTTACTCTTATGCAGTTATATGCAGATAAGAATTTTGTGGATATTACAAATAAACTAAAGCAATCATTTCTTTCACCTCGTTGTTAAATATTCTTTAAATCACTGAACATCACAAGAAAAAGAACAAAGAATCCTCTGATGTGCAGCTAATTGCAGTGAGGAAGCAAAAGCCCTCAACAACTAATATTCTCTCACTGAATAGGTTGTACTTTTGGGTGTGAATACATCATGGTGGAGTGGCTCACCTCGTTCAGTAGTCAGGCCCACCCCATTGGTCAGAACAGAGAGGCTGGGGTTGTTAAGGAGGCCAGAGCCGGCCAAGTCCACCTTGGAGGCCTGCAGTCGGAACTTCTCCAACTCTTGGGACAGCAAGCCAAACTGTTCGCTCTGGCTGCGACATTTCTCCTCCAGCTCTCGTACCTTTGACTACACGTGGCAACAGACAGGGTAAAAACACAGTTTTTAACCAATTCACTTAAGTGGGAAAATCCACCTTTCAACACCATTATATAGGATATCATCAATTTGTGATAATCAATACATTTCAGGGATAAGTGTGTGATGAAAAGTGTTATAATTTACTTTTGTTTGCAATGTGCTTTTTTAAATACACAAGCGAGTTACACTTTGCTTAATAGGTTGGTAAAGTAGTGTTTGAACACAGGGGCATGTGTTTTAAGGTGGATTTGTGCTTTAAGTGAATCTTGACTGTTTTATTGTAACACATCAGTTATGTGGAGGGATCTAAACCTGTGGGCCCTATTTTCATGGCAGCGCAATGACCAGCGCAGGCAGTGCTCCAACTGCTTGGTATTTTTCAGACCTTGAAATTTGCTTTGCCCATCTGTGCAGTATTTTGGTGGCTGGTGCAGAGCACACAGTGCACATGGACAGGGCTCATTAATCCTGCGCATCACAGCCTCCTTTCCAACTTTTTTTTTTTTTTTTTTTTTTTTTAAATGCGTTACGAAGCAAACCAATTATGACTGAAGCAGCGTCGGATTGATGTGATCTGAACTGCTTCACCAAACAATTTCTCATTATTTGTTTCCATCATCAATGAACTAATTAACTGTTAAAACAACCCACACCATCTTCCTCTGGCTGCAGATTTGTGGTGCTGTGTGTTCACATCGTTCTGTACCCTCCAGACAACAACATGATTTCCTGGAGAAGTTGAGTTAGTGTCATCATGCATCACTGTGATTGGCTCAGAGCGAGGAGACCAGTGATGTGACTGGCTGAGAGGATATTTAATAATCACCTCCAATCTACTGTAAATTCACCGTCACACAGTCCGTGCACCCAAGATGTACCGCTTTGCGTTTGTCGTTGTGCTTGCACAATCAAAACAGGGCCCTGTATGTAAAGTAACCTTCTTTCTAAATTGTCAGTGTCATGCAGAAACCTTTTATGCCTATACAGCCACTTACTTGGTAACTATGGAAAACATTTCTTTTATCATAGATAAAAACACATTTGACAGATCAAATTTCACATCTGAACAGTTATGATTAATTTGGTGGGTGACAGATGGAACAACACAATATGACAAACATACAATAAATACATTGCTGCTTATGCAAGGTATAAATAATACATTATAATATGAAGTAATGAAATGAGGTTAGGTTTCTGCAAGACAGACAATATAAACTGTCAGTGAAACATTTGTTATAAGCTTCAAACACAAATGACAAAGAATTACAGGTTCAGAGGGGGAAAAAAGGGAGGGAAATAAAGGCGGGTAATTTTCTGGTAAGATGGGAAACAGGGGTAAACACCAGAGATGCACAGGTTATGAGAAGTTATATGTTGTGCTTCTGTCTTACACTGCATTCACTTTAACAAAGCCACTACACAGCAGCATTATTTGCCAGAATACTACAGAGGTTTGTCTTAGCCCCACTGAGTTTCTATATGTGGCTGATTTCACTTCAGGTTGTGGTGGGAGCTTCCTGGCAGGCTGATCTGACAAAAGCCTCTGCACGAAACTGTCTGAACAGTATTTCCTGTTAGCTCTCACCTACGCAAAGCCTAGTCTACACTCACTTGTTATCTAGCTACGCTGAGCTGAAGTGGTAATGTACTAAAGCACAGAGAGAAATCAAATGAATACTTGGTTACAAACAGGAATCTGACTCAGATGTGTTGGGAGATTCTACCTCAAATAACAAGCCAGCATGATACGCATGATGTGTGCGCTCAGTGCAGCTGGGAGTAATAGCTGTGTGGCACAGATACACTGTTATTTGGCCTCATGTGAATGACCTGATTTACACACACTTTGGTAACCTAAAAAATCTGTATCAGCATCAAATGGGCCTCTGTGGTCACATGAAGCATTTATGAGAGACTGTTTTACAGTAATTACTGCAGGGCTGGTGCTCCTGCTTCCAATTTAAGTATATGTACTAAACACAAAGGGTGTTCAAACCGGGTTAAGTTCTGTCAACTTGAAGGGTTTAAATTAAAGATTTTCTTTTCTTTTTTAATAATTGGGGTTTGGTGGTTCTACAGGAACTAGGGAAGGTTTTGGGACAGGAAGGTAAATAATTTGGCCAAGGAGGTCAAGCAGGCTAAAGGTTAACAGTACCTGCATGCAGTCCAGTGTACTCTGGTTAGCAAAAAGATAATACAAAAAGTAAACACATGCTTGTGAAACAATGAATCTGGGAAAGACAAAACATATTAATAAAGTAGAGACACAGCAGTCTGAGAACAGGTCGGCAAGAAAATCCTGTCAGGAGTCAGTATCACTAGATTGTGTCTTGGCCCTCAGCGGCCAACACCTGCCTTTTGAATTACACAAATATTCTGTTTAATCTTTCAAAAGATTGTTTTTCACAGATTGCAAAAGGCAGTGTGTTGACTTGACAACAAAGCCCAGGTTCTCGAGAGGGAAAGGGACTTTCTCCTGTCATGCTTTGGGTTTAAATAGAGAGACAGAAAGTGAGAGCAACAAAGCAAGAGGAAGGAAACGAGCATTTTTTAAAACAGGAGCAACTATACTCTACCAGCTCCCTCCGCAACACAAGCTGAGTCAACTCCTAAAATAAAATACACACTTCATTTAGGAACAAACTCGTCACAAAATGCACAGTGTGAAAAACGGAGCAGTTTTAGGGTTTTGTTGTAGACTCTGAAGTCTGTTTGGTTGTTTTTTTCTTTCATCATTCAAAATCAGCAGCCAATCAAACAGATGGGGACTTCAACTGTCATCAACTATCGTTTTGAATTCAAAGTGTGTTACACTCACACTGAGAGCAAGTACAAACGTCACACGGAAGCCATCTGTTTAAACGGTTTTCCAGGCCCATGAGCGCTACAGAAAGTATTTTCTGCAGCAGCTTCTCTGCCAGGTGCTTAGATAAGAAGAAAGAGCCCTTTGTACTGTATGTCCATGCTGCTTCAGCAGCAATGGAACGTCTTTTACTTTTGTCTACTAAGAACAGAGGGATAATTAAAGATTTAGACTCTTTTTGCTTGGTGTTAGGGAGATAAGAAACAACATCTTCAATAATGAATTAGACTTTATCTCGTCAGATAGGAATTCACTAGTGCATGAGAGAAATACTGAGGAAGTCTGAAACACACTCCTCCTCTCTCTGATCTTGGGGCTGAGTGAATTAAGTTCCACTCTCTTGTGTGACAATAAATAACCTTTTAATTTTGTATTTGTACGTCATCCTAAATTGTTGAAAGCAACTCAGGGCTTTATGTATGGAAATAAAAGCACTACATGATATAAAAACCATGTATTTTTGCTGAGTAGTCACAGTGGTGTAATACACACTCACCTCCAGCATCTGAACCACTCCCTCATGCTCCCTCTTGGCGAATAACTGAGCCTGATGATTAAAAAAGACATTAAAGTCAGTGTAACGTTGGTTGTTTGCTCATAAAATTCTATGTCACAGCACAGCCAGCTCCGTTGACAAAACTCGATGCTTTATTGGTGCCCAAAGGTTGCCTCCTGCTGGACAAAGCCCCCCATTTCCCATAATTAGGCTGAAAGCAGCCTTGGGGACAGAAAAATATTTGTCAAATATGTTAAGGGTACAAGAGGCTGCAGTTCTTACCCGCTGTAACCGTTTGATTTCATCCTGTTTGAACTTAAGGATAGCCAGTGCCTGCTCATGTTCCAATTCCAGCTGCTGCCTTCGCTCGGCGACCTCTCGCATATGCTGTTCGGAAATAAGACAGTTTTAGCAAGTAGCATGGTAAGGAGTGAGACTGAAAATAATGCACAGTAGTATCTGACCCCAGCAGTACCTTTAGGGCCTGCTCTAGGTTCTCCAGTTTGGCACGGAGTCTCTGGTTCTCCTCGAGAACTGAATTGTGTTGAGCGGTCACTTCAGAGAGATCTTCCCTCAGCTCCTCATTCTCAGCCCGAGTCTGAGAAACAACAGCAGGTCACTGACTGGATCATTTTATAGGAATTCCATTTTTTGCAACCTCTTTGATTGTCAGACCACTTGTCTTGCTTGACCTACCAGGCTCCTTTCTAGTGATGTCACTGCATCCCCAGATCTCAGCATTAATTTGCTGAGTTAAATATTATCCCAGCTGACAGCTATGATTGACAAATCTATGAAATTGAGACCCGCTTTACAGAACAATGCAGGAAGACACTGACCTGGTCGAGCAGCTGTGCCTTCCTCCTGAGGAGATCTGCCTCCTCCTTTAGTTGCTCATTTTTGCCTCGCTCATCCTCAAGCTGGCTCTCCTGTTACCAAACCACAAGACAACGTTCACATAAAGCTGAGGAAATCCATGCCTTCCAAGTCAGCGCTATGTCCACTACGGTAACGCTTACAAACCAGACTGGGTGCTCCGCCAGAGAGCATGTGAGAAGGAAATACTGGAGCGAGAAGATTGCTTACCAAATCCAGACATCTCTTCTGTCGCTTCTTTACTTCATGCTCAAGGTTTTCACATTCTTTTCTCTTCTTGCTCAGCTCACTTTCCTGTACCGACAATGATAACAAAGCAAAGACAGTTACACTAAATCCTCATTTTGAAATCTAATATTGTTCTAAAACTAGATCTAGTTCTTTACATGGTTTTAAACAGAACACCCTTTCAAACAAAGAGCAGGATATACTGTATGAGAGCAAAACCATGAAAAACAATATGTAACATAATGACAAATGATTTGCATTTATATTTTGCAATGCAGAATACATTGGCTTTAGTTTCCATATTGACCTCTGACACGATAGTGATGAGGTATTACAAAGCTTAGCATCCTTTAATTATTCTAAATGCAGCTTACATGCAGGACCAGCATAGGGGAAATCAGCTTATTTCAGCATGGCCACAGGACCTCAATCAAGTATTACCACTGTGACTGAGTGGGGTGAAGCTACAGAACAAACAGGCTAATTGCAGACCACCAGCAGCTGACTGGAAGAGACACTGTACTCTCACCAGTGATGACAGCAAGACAATAATGATAATTAAACTGCAATCTGTGGTCTGCTTTGCATGACTGCGTATCAGTCACAGCTTTAAATCATTTGTATCAAGTCAGGATGTTCTGTTGTATCGTAAAATCATGACTGTGAAGCAAAACTACAACGACGGTGGCACTGGTTGGAACTTAAATGTAACTGTCAGCTGTTTCACAATCAACAAAGACACTTCTCACTCAACTCTCAATTCAGCCATGCTAGAGGCTCTGTGAGGCTGTACTTAAAGAGCACGATGCTCTGAGCTAAATGCTAACATCAACATGCCAACATGCTCACAGCGACTATGCTAACACGCTGATGTTTACCATGTTGACGATCTTAGTTTAGCATGTTAGCATGCTAACATTTACAAAGTACAGCTGAGGCTGACGGGAATGTCATTGGTTTTGTGGGTATTTGGTCAAAAACCAAAGTACTTGACAATCTAAAATTTTGACCCGATGATGTACTAGATGAAAAGTAAAGGCATCACTAACGTTATTACAGTTCATCGTCTGGCCACCATGAATGTCTGTACCAAAATTCATGGCAATCCATCCTCTGAGCTGTTGAGATATTTCAGTCTGGACCAAAGTGGTTAGCGCGGCTACAAATATCTCCTGTGCGCGTTTCTGCAGGAGCTCAGCGTTACTCAGCTGAAGTGCTTTGTCTTACATCTGTAACACATTTAACTCATCTAAGATATCCCACTGTCTGACTCAGTCATGCTCTATGAAAGATAGCTAGTCTGTGATGTAAGGTTAAGATCCTTTCACTAAACCAAAGATAAAAACATTCAAGCTACATTTAAGCCATTCTCACCATGTGCCCGCTGAAAAGATCAATGCTCAAATAAATTAAGTTACTTGTGCAGCCAGACTGTGTACTCTTCAGTTTCATGTAATGATGCACAGCCTAACACTTTCTAACTTAAATTATATACTTGCTCATTCCCTTCATAATTTAGCATCTTAAATTAGGACCTTAGTGAAATGAGAAAGCTGCGTGTACAGAAATTATGCATTTGAGCAAACCATGTAAATACATTTTGGAGAACAGAATTTAAAAACAGCACATCACTTTTTAGAAAATACAATAATACATCTGCACATTAATTATGACTTCTCCTCACTATCAGAAAACTGCACTACCAGCTTGTTGAAATGCTACTGACATCAGTGAGTATACTGACAGTAGTGCAGATATTATCTTAATGGACACAAATCACAGTCATGAAAACACTAACTGCACGTGCACGGCTCAGTGAAGGGTGAGTGAGACGTGCAGCCTGTTACTGATACTACTGCTACATTGTAACCAGTTCTCTATATATCGTATTTTTTTTAAAATGTTTTTTAATTTTTAATTTTAGCTGATGTGGTGTACAATGTCAATGCTCTAACAACAAACAAAACATCAATTAATGTCTGGAATCTCCATTTTCCATCCTGACAAAGAAAGTCAAGATAGAGCTTAGAGGGAATATGGTCTATTTAAGCACTTGTAGAATCAGCAAGGGCAATGTGCTACTCTTCTGTTTCCAAGGGACACGATCAAAATAATCCCAGCATTACATAACAAATCTGGCCATAGTTTTTCCTTCAGTGGCAGTCAGCTCAGTCACAGCACTGAATTCAAGCTTCAGTTTCACATGAAAATGCAAAGTGGATAGCAAAGTCGGATTCCTGCAATCAGGCACAATATGCAGTTATTGCTGCTAAGAGGTGTGTAGGACTCTCATGAATGAGTGTTTGGAGGAAAGGACTGATCTGAATGACGAGCCGGTGACATTTAGTAACCATCTGCATTACCAACCCTCTAATTTCAGCAACAACAGTAAACAACCATTCTGCATTCTATTCAATTGTTGGATAACAATTTATTAACGAATTACTTTCATGAATGGTTTAGTCCTCATGAAAGCAATATTAAACTAAATTTCATGCTGAATTTCAAACAGAACAAAAAACAAATGTGGGACCTTAGCACTGTAAAAAATGTATATTGCTGTGGTTTGAACGTTGAGCTACATGACAGTGTCATTATGAAGTATCAGCTGAGTATAGTCTTAGATGCTCTCACCAGAAACTGTAGGCGCTGCTCCTCAGTGTGTTCCTCCTGATGGGAGGGGGTCGGGCTAAGGCCCGGTTGGGGCGTCACTCGCAGCCCCGACTCCTCCTCCTCTCCGGGAGTCTTCTCACACCTGGATGGAGCTTCATCTAATACCACACAGGGGGTCTCTCCTACAACCTGACAGGGACAGGGATAAGCATTCAGTCAGTTGCTTTACATTTACAGAGGTTATCTTGAGGTTATCAATATCAAACGTATTGTACTAAAGAGCTTCTGTTCTTATCTTAAATACATGACCAACTACTGAGAATGGAGCAAATGTAGGATTGTTATACTAGACAGTTACACTTAACATTACACCCCCCACTGTGAGCAAAGGATTAGCAGCAAGCCTCCTTCAGTTACAGCTACAATCAATGAATAATCCAGGGGGAATCCCTCTAGCCTGCAACATGACTACGACACATTAGCAGGAAGCCTGTCCTTTCTAATTAGGCTGGCTGTAATGACTTGAATGTTTCACAGTAGGCTTCTTTTCTTCACTAATTACTGTTATGCATTCATTTTTATAAATTGTATGATTTGTCTAACTTGGATTCAGGTGGGGGTCAGGCTGACATTGGTTAAGGGTTAAGAGTCGGGAATCAGTATCTAATTTTAGAACAAACCTACTTATGCTCAGAGTAGAACTGTGCTAGTGCAGCCAAGGCCATGACCCAATAACAGGATCAAAGGCGCTCTGCCACGTGCTGCACAGGGAATCTCTCCTTTACACTCTCCTTTCTTTTACATTGTTAGTCACTAAAAAGGCATATGATTCTAGACTTCAGCCACAGTTTCCACAAACATTATTCCTCCAGGGACATCAGAACACAGCATGGAGAGACTCATATACAGTACTGACAATGTCTATGTAGGGGTAGCATTAAACTAGTCAAATACTCCCCCAAAAACTCCATTAATACATATTGTTACAGATCAACTAGAACATTTGCAAAAATATACAGTGTGTGTGTGTGTATATATATATATATATTACTCATTTGTCATTTGTTCCCTTTGATCTGTGCTGTCAAAGCTTCCATTAGATGGTAATTTCTAAGGTTTTAACATTTAAAAACACAATAGAAAAATAATTAGCCTAACAAATCTAGCAAATGTAACAAAACACATTTTGTATCTCTATGATCTAGTAGCAATTACCTGCAATGCATCTTTAATATTTTATAAAAAATTAACAGATTCGGTTAAAAATAGTTATTTGAGTTTGTTTTGCATTTCTTTATTCATAGAACATGTTGCTCCTTGTCATCATGTGCATACAGTAGATGCACATGATGCAAGAATTCATCCATGCAATTAAAGTTGCAGCTGAAAACTGCCAACCGTTAAAACATTTAATCTATCATGTTGGAGTAGAGATATTCTGAAGAGGCTGAAGGTCAAGAGAGTTGCAGTCCCACTGTAGTTCCAGTAAGAAACAAACATGGCATGACTTCTGCTTTGACTGGAAAAGAGTACTTTCTTTTGACTGATGTGTACGGTCATCGTTGTTTTTAGAAGCCACAAAACTGTCACTGAACGCAACCTAGCAATAACAGACAGAATGGCTTCTATGGAAGACAACCCTTCATTGGTAAAATTTAATACTATATACACCAAGATACCCATTCCCAGCATCCTTTAAACCTATCCTCTGTATTACTACTTGCAGCATGAAAATCATGTGAAAGTTTCCCGACAGCAAATATCTGTTAAATGCTGTTGTTGTTTGGGAGGGTGAAGGTTTGTTCTAAGATATATATACATATGTTCAAGTGTCATGGCGGATACGGAAGACCTCAATTTGGGGCTGATTACCCATTGTGACTGTTCAGCACCAAATTGGTGGCATGACTGTGAAGTTAAGCGAGGCTGTCACTGGTTTATCTTTTGGATAGGAGACCAGATGGTGTTAGTAGTGGTGACGAAAGGCCAGCAGGAGGCACTAATTCCATTGGCCCCTGTACAAAAACAGTGCACAGGAATGAGGGCTTTAAACAAGTGCTGATTTTTCTCTTCCTGATTCCTGTTGGTGGTCATTAAAGATCCCGTCACATCCATCAGGAGTACAGATGTGCCAGGTGATCCCAGCATCCTGGTGAAATGCCCATCTTTGTATTTGGTCATCCATGGTTAAACCAGTCTTCTTGTGACTGTTAATTAGCTTGTAGCACTTCATACCCATTGAGTGGGCAGGCTTAAGTCTGGAGTTCGCGGCTACAATCTGGCAGCCATGCACCAAGGTGGGAGTGACACATAAGTGGTGGCCAAGGTATGATCCCTATGCAAATTTTAACAAACCCCATCCTTATATTAAATTATTATTCCACTACTTTTGCAGCTCTCTCATTTTCTTAACTCCTTCTTTGTATTAAGTAAACCTGATTCAGCTTAGCTACTTCTACAACAGGTGAAGTTAAGGAGAGTCTAAACCTTTCATACTGTGTAGTTATATAAAAATAGCTCATCCTCTTGAAAGAGAGGTGACAATATATTGTAATCATTATGATATGCATTGCTATCAGTCTACAGGTCAAATCCCTTAAAAGAGCAATCCTTTTTCTGAAGGGAATGCGAGAGCTCACAATGATGAGTTCAAAGCAAATATAATCAGGGTTCCTTAAGTGCATAGCTGGTTCCTGTTCTCGAACAGTCTCATCAGGCCGATTACCTAAAATGTAACGTTATAGTTAAACTGTACACTGATTTGCTGATTTATTGTGTCTGTGTTGGTCTTTCATTAAATATGAATTATCAATGTCATGTTGTGGAACTTCTGGGAAAGTAAGTGGTCAAATTTAAAAATACTATGGTTAGCATCAGCTTCAAATATAATATATAAGTTCCAGCTTTCAAAAGCTACTTCTTAAATTCCACTGAATTTAAAGTGTGATGAATACCTCACACTGAGATATTTGTGCAAATGTCAAACCAGAATGTTTTCTGGTTTGACATTTGCACAAATATTCGATGTGTGATATAATTCTGACATGGTTTTGACGAATGAGCACAGAGGGGGAATATTACATAATACCTCATTTATACAATGTTATGAGGAATAAAGGGGCTGTCATAGAGAGCATTAGACCAAGGCTTAGGCTATTATGCATCATTTCAAAAGGTTTATGTGCCAACACACTAACCTAACAAAACTTTCTGTGACCTAACAAACTGTGTATGTACTTGGTCACGGTGCTGTGTTTAATTCTCTATTCTCATAGGGACAATTAAGAGAAAAGCTCATCAATGCTCTGACAAATTCAAATAGCATACGTTACATTTCTGAGCAAAAACAGTAATACATTTTGACCCATGTAAAGAAGCAAAACTATAATATCATTAGAAACAAAATCAAGTTCTTGGCACACGGTTATTGCTCAACTATTAGCAAAGGAATATTTTTTATTTAGAGTTATTGCATTGTGTAAAATACATGAGCTGAAAGATCAGGTGTTGAGGGAGTACAAAAATGAAGAATGGCCCTTTTGACATTAATTATTATGGGCCCATGTGGCATTCCTGCACCCACTTCACAGTCCCTAAATTCAAGTCAAATCTGGGCAGTAATATGGTCCCTTTCTGGAGAGAATTTGAGAAGTACATAAATAGGTGTTCAGATGGTTTTAATAAGATTTTTGTGTTGATTTTATTTCAATAAAATCACAATGAATATTCAATTAATTCGTATCTACTTTGAATGGCAGTGAGTCTTATTTAAGAAGATAAATATCAAAATGTATTCTGCCAAAAAGGACAAAATCATCCTTCAGAGCATCACCTTCACTGAAGAAAGGAATCACCAGTTGTTTCAATCCTTCCACCAAACAGAAGAAACGTCTTACTTTTACTTTTATCAGTTCAAGAATATTACATGATAATTTAATGAGGATGAAAGGTGGAATCATGTCAGATCATGATTACAATAGGACGTGTAAACATTTGTATAGAGTCCCCAAAGGACCACTCAGCCTATGGCACTATACCTACTAGATCAATAATCCAGTCCACCTTTGCAAGAATTTTGTGCTTGAATTGGCCTAAACTGGGAACAAACAGGCAATCAGTGTTTTAAAATAAATTACCATCCCTTTGAAATGATAAGAAATGAATATAAAGCTGTTAGATACAGACAGCAGTGGTTTGTTTGGGGTGCATAGGTGGTTCCTGTTCTCGAACAGTCTCATCAGGCCGATTGCCTAAAATGTAACGTTATAGTTAAACTGTACACTGATTTGCTGATTTATTGTGTCTGTGTTGGTCTTTCATTAAATATGAATTATCAATGTCATGTTGTGGAACTTCTGGGAAAGTAAGTGGTCAAATTTAAAAATACTATGGTTAGCATCAGCTTCAAATATAATATATAAGTTCCAGCTTTCAAAAGCTACTTCTTAAATTCCACTGAATTCAAAGTGTGATGAATACCTCACACTGAGATATTTGTGCAAATGTCAAACCAGAATGTTTTCTTTTTTTTTTTACACACAAGTATTATTAATGCCATTTCGGCTCAGTGAGCAGCACAAGACATTCAAACACACTCTGTAGACAAATACACTGGAGTCAAATTAAATCATCAATGAGAGTAACAAAAGCTGGTTGCAGCTCTGAGTGAAAATGTACTGGGGTCCATAATTATATCACACTGCAATTATTATATAATCAATTACAGCTAACAAGCATTAATATTCTACAGGTTAATGCTAAATGAGGAGCTGGGATGTTAAAATCAGAGGAACATAATATTTCCTGGCGTGCAAACTTGTTTTATTTAAAATGAGGAATGTGATTGGTAACTTATTTTACCTGAAGTAGCACTAATTTATTAGTGAATATAACTTACATACTTATATTTTATAAAATGTATGGAATTAATAGGAGAGCAAATGAGCTTTAACATTTTAAGTGAGTATACCTGTTTACTATGCATTCAAGCACGAGATCTAAGTCAGACTTTCATACAGTTTAAATGTAGAATTATTCAAATACATTTGGCCTTGAAGAAAAGTTTCAGCTCAATAGAATGTTGTGCTCACTTCTTACGTTCCCTTGCTGTTTTATTTCAGTTAAATTTTACAGACTATACCTGATGGAGGCATCTTGCTTTGGTGTGTCGTTTGGCTTGAATGTGAGACATTATGTGCTTGTTTAAACTTTGAAAATACAGAAATCAGAAACGCCTTCTCCTGTCTTCTTTTGACTCCTGCGCTCGTTGCAAATGCATGTGTTTAATATGACATGATGAACTGAACTTCTTTTATTGAAATGTTTATTTCATCATTTTGGCGGTTATTATAAAAATTCGCAAAATGTGATTGTTGGCTTCTCAGTCAGTAAAAAATATGTCACGTGTGTGTTTTAAAAGTGAATGGGACTGAGGGGATGTGGCAAAACTCATCTAAAAAATGCAACAGTGCATGCATAAAAACATAATAAATAAAGTAATGGATATTGTACATATTAAAGTAAATACTCAAAATCCTGCTGGATGTGTAACGACAGTAATATAAATCATTATTAATAAACAGCCTGATGAAGGACGAAGTCTGTCTGAAGTCCATCCTCATGTTGAGGCCACAGCAGGTGCCACTGAACCAGTTTTTGTCAGATAAGGTCCTAGCTTAGACGCTCACCTCGCTGCTTCACACAGTGAGGTGCCATTGTGTACACTTCACACTGATGAGGTCCATGTATACTAAAGGATCAAGTACACCTTGGGCCCATGCGTACTAAAGCAGGGTCAGATCCCATTCAGCAGGCCCTGAATGCCATAAGCACATTGGTGTAATCCCCGCAGACTACTGAAATGGGTAACTGGATCACTTCTTTTAAAAGCACCTTAATGGATTGGCCTGGCCGTTGATTTTCTTTTTAATACGGAGCATATCGATGTCCACCAATCAAACGCTCTACCACCCTGTCACTAAGTCGGTCTGTCTAAATTCTGCATCTGGAAGCTCCAAAATATGACTGTTATAAAACCAGTTTTCTGAGAGGCTGCCCTTGACTAGGCCTCATGCATGTCCCGTCTTTCTAATTTGGAAGAAAGTGGGATTCCATCAGAGGCAAGGGTGGGATTTACCACAGGATTTACTGAAATGAATATTAAAAAACAACAGCTATGAGACCTAAAAGAAAAATCCCCTTAGCTGTGAGTCATATTGTCATACTAACATGGGACATGTAACGTACTAATAATCTTTCAGAATAAGCTGGTGGCTTTAATATCTAACACAAACGCAACACTCACTGCCTGGAGCCAATTCTCTCATACTCCCGATTTGTCATGACACTGATTCATTTTCAGTGTTAAGTCTCAACTTTGAGTCCTGCACGGCTTCAGTCTCACATCCAGGCAGACACATACAAGGTTAGTCAAGGAGGACAACGATGGACCACTGAGACCTACACACAGTGACAACAAAACTCATAAGATGACCTACCCCTTTCGTGTGATCTGTGGCAACGTCAAGGCTTCCCCTGGCCTGCTAGTTATCCAGAGCAGGGCAAGATAGAAAAGTCTTTAGTGCGGCTGGAGTCTTACCTACCACCCAAAACCCTCTCACCGCTGCCACAGCAACAGAGAGCGGATTACTGGACTGTACCATTCTGTTGTTAGAGGGGATTAGAGTTCACACAACATGGCCCCTTTCTGGGTGTGCGCGTGCCTCTGGGAGTGCATGTGTGCGTCCCACAAACGAGAGATTACCACAATCGGCATTCTCATTTGAGCTTCACAGGCAGAGAATTTACTCTACCTCACGGGCAGTGGAGAATTTCACCAAAAAATCCAGAAATAAAGTGTAGGCCTTTAAGTGATGTAAACTGATATGAATACCCAGAGATTATACCTTTAAAATGTGCAAAAATTACATTTCCCCTTTTACAGATGTTCAGAGGTGTGGCCAACTAAATTTCACACTTACAAATAAAGTCCTTTCTGCATTATGTAACCTATTAAACATATTTATGATAGCTGTGCATTTTTCAGGTCTTTGGCCAGTGACTGATATATCTGAGCATCCCTTCACCGGTGAAGAACTGTTTCTAAGAACTGAATAGAGAGAAGATCAGTATTAAATGCAGAGAGGATCAGAGTGTGTGACTGTGGATCTTTGATCAGGCCCAAGTTCAAGACAGGGAATCATCTCATTATGGCTTGTGGCAGATTAGTATCGGTCCCAACGACTAGCTATTATATAACACTGCAAAACAGCATCCATGCCAACATAAACATACACTACGTTCTAGAAAAATTGAGTGAGCTAAATTTGACATTACCAAACAACATATAATCCAGACTATACTGTAGTACACCATCAACACTCCTAAGTGTAAAAACATGATCTAGTCTAGTGTTAGTCTGTAATCACATACTGAACCTCAAATAAGCTGAACAGTATCATCATACCATTTTTTGCACCTTGACACTGACTTAGGTTACAGTATATGCATAATTTTAGTGTTTTTACTTTTAAAAAAGATCCTCACTACACAGCAACTTGTGGGAATTTGCCATTTTGATCCCATGTCTAAAATTACAGTTGATTTGATGTCATCAGTTTTAGCGTGCATAGACAAGGTTCTCTCATTAAAGTTGCTTTAGACCAACAGAGGTCAGCATAGAATTGTGCTGTGTTCTGAAATAAAGAGGATGACTTTACCTTCTCTTCCCCCTCCTCCTCCTCAATTTCCCCACACTTCTCTGGGCCACCGGGGTCGGGGCTATGGGTGTGCTGCTGTCTGGATGATGTGACTGACAGCTGCCTCTGGAGCCGCAGCACCTCCCTCTGAGACTCCCTGAGAAGCCGCTCAAATTCCACTCTGCCAGATGGAACAGGGGAGCCCTAAACAGGCAAATGCATCAAAGACGGCCATAAGACAATAACGTCATCAAGTCAGCACATCCATCCATCCATCCATTTTCTATACCGCTTTATCCTCAGAGGGTCACGGGGGGCTGGAGCCAATCCCAGCTGACATTGGGCGAGAGGCGGGGTACACCCAGGACTGGTCGCCAGTCAATCACAATGTTATTTTAATTTATTTTAGTTAACTGCATCCCAAGTACTAAACTGATAATAATCTCAGTTAATAATATGTATGCCATCATGTACATTGTGATCTGGCCTGTTTTTCTTGCAATTTAGAGCTGATTTCAAAACACTGGTGTTCATTAAATCCCTATGAATCAAAACAGTAGTAAATATAACAGTCAGAGGAGAAACTGCATAAGTAAAAACAAGAACATGCATGATTCTGGGTCATGGACATTAAAAAAATATCAAAATCATCTAATTTCAACATTATATTAAAGTTTTCCCATTCAAGCTGAGAAGTCCACTTAACCCTCCCTCCCTGCCAACCCTTCTGACAAAGTGAAAATGTGTTCAGGTTGAACATGGGATCCAGCACAGACATTCTCACTAGATCAATGCACTGCTCGCCCTGTAAGACCCTTCCTTATTTAACCCAACAGATGTCCACATTCAGAAGAATGAGCTCTTAAGTCACTGGACCAGTAATTAAAAACAGGCACTTAGAAAGGCAGCCTATTCCTGCACTGTCATCGGCAGTGACGCAGCCTTTGTAATAAGGGCTTAGGAGGGAGTTAGGATGAGTAGTACTCATGTTGTCCAGCAGAGAGCGAGCTTGTGACATTATGAGCCTGTGGCATGGGTGATGAGTAGGGTTAGAAAGAACAGTGAAGCAAAAACTTGGAAGATCGATGAAGATCAGAGAAATTGGTCAATTCTAAATAACGCTTTTAGTTGAGAATGTCCAAATCAGTGATCACAGTTCAATGTGGGTGAAGTAAAGTAGTTTCTGAGGAGTTGTGTTAGAAGTACCTTAGTGGTGCCCAGCTGTGCCTCCAACTCCCTGCACTCTTGCTGTAGGGCAGCAATCTCTTTGTCTTTAGACAGCAGAGCATCAGCGTGCTGGGCGAGGTCACGAGCTCGCTGACGGGCAAACGCCCTCTTGTACTGTTCCACTGACCCGGGTCTCATGAGTGACGGGGAATTGACCTGCACGAGACCAAGAAGGAAATACGTATTAATCACCAGAAAGGATTTCATAGAAGAAGTCTGGAGTACACACACATGACTTGGATTCATCAAAATATTTTTAAACTTTTACATGAACCAAGCTCTTTTAACACTGTGCAGTCTCATGGTGGTATGCAGGAATGACTGTTGTAGGTATTGGCAGGTGGTAAAGGGAAAGCAAAGCTACTAGCAGTACTGTCCTGTTGAAGACAGCGGTTATAGTGAAAGATCAGCAAAGAACAGCTAGAAAATCATACAGTATCATACAAAGGCAGCATTATAAACACACCCCTGTAAGGTAGTCAACTACTGCTCTCCAGCTACTGAGAATAGAGCGTTCAGTGTTTTGTGTGGAATTTATGGCTCTCACTTTGGTTACAAGCAATATCAAATAGAGAAGCAAACTAACTCTGTTTCTAAAACAATTATTTATGATTATGATTAGTTTAGGTCCAAAAACAGCATTTAATGAACATGGCCGAGCTCTTACAAGTCTTTAAACCTTTTATTGCTGTAAATTTATCACAACTACATTGCTCTGCCCTTCAGTGAGCAGCAGGAGGTGAGGGGGGAGGGGAAAGGTCCCTCCCTCAGTCTGGTGAACAGGTGCACTCAGAACACACAGCAGCCAGAGGTGGATGGTCCTTGAACTGTTTGCTAGACTACTGTACTCTTCACTTCTGCTTTTCAGGAGAGACTTGAGCTGGAGGCTCTTTCCCACTCAGGATCCCTATTCTGTTACGTCAACAATCTGTAATCTTTCAACAAAAAGATGCCCAGAAACACTGCGTAAGCATTTATACCTACTATATTAAAAAGTAGTCAGGGACTACGGACATAAATTGTGCTGAAGCTACAGTATATTTTTGTTTGTATGTTTTTTAAGCCATTGGCACACTAAACAGCACACTGTATTAAACTGCTCGTCTCCTCTTCCTTTTCAGTTAGCTGTCTAACAAGCTCCTGCATACGCTGAGGGATTCAACCAGTGTACCCAAATTTGTAACCTATGATTACATTTTTCATACTTGATCCCTTGACCTGAAAAATAGAAGTTGATATGAATATAAATGTTTTCATCCTCGACCATTGTGTTTGATCTTTAGTTTGCTTTATGTAGTCTCTTTTGTAGAGACATTACATCTCAAGACACTTCCTGGACTTCCTACTGCAAATTGAGTTCTTGAAGCCAGTCTAGTGATGCATAAATTATTCAATAGGGGGCTGGTATTTTTCAACAAGGCTGCCATTCATCACATGCTGAACTATTCCATTCAACTCATTACCGGACATTATGGTGATGTGGTGATTTGGATGGTGGTGCTCGGTGATTAGTCACTCCCAGTATTTGGGTCAGACTGAGGGCAAACACACAGGGCAATGCAGTTTGCTGTGAAAATGTTAGAGGTATTATATTTGCGCGGTTTACCACTTTGAGGTTGGCCTCCTGCAGTTTTCGAGCCCTCTCTTCCAGCCTCTTGGCAAGAACAGCCAGCTCTGTGTTCTTTCTCCTCAACCGCCTGACCTTCTCCTCAGTCTCTGGGGCGCTGCTCTTCCGCTAAACACATGGGAAACAAATATCATCATCAGACAATGTCTGCAGCGAATAATTTAACACCAATACAGCAACGCCGAACAACAAAGTCACAAAAACAGTTATTCAGGAAGGCTTATTAATGGTTTGAAGAGAGATTCAGTAGCACGCTTCCTGGTTTTATATCATCTTCCTGTGTTACCAGTGGAAATTCAGAAGACACATGGGGGGAGGTCAACACGCTGACAAAAAAATTTATAATATTTATAAACTGAATAAATGACTGTGATAAAAAAAAAATGGGACAAGTAACAGCACCTAACTGAAACAATGCATATTTTCAATGTTTTGTTCACCCTTTCTGTGCACCTGGCCTACTTTCTAGGAAGCCTTCAGTCAAGACTGCAAACTCTTCTGTTATTTTTAGTCTTACCAGCAGGCCATTCTCCTCCCTCAGTGTGCAACAAGTCTTCTCCAGCTCATCGAGGGCTCGCAGGAGTTCAGAGTTCTGACGCACTAAGAAGCCATAGTCAGTGCCATTCTGAAAAACAAGACAGATGCAGAGTTTACCAACAGCTGGATCTTTTGTTTTTATAAGACACCATCAAACACAAGAGTATCAATGTATCCGTTTTTTAAAGAGTGAAGCAGGAATCGAGTTTCATCTCTCTAGAATTGCTTAAATCATGTTCAATCTCCGAGTTACAGAAAAGCCTCCCTCTGCTGTCAGCCAGTGTTTTCATAGTGCTATCTAATGGTGGCTGACAGATGACAGCCCACTGAAATGGCTTTTCATTAGACCAACTCAATCAGCTTACCACTGGCACTCAACACCTATTATACCACACTAACTCAGCAAAAGAGGAAGGAGAGCTCTGCTCTCATATTGAGCTATGGAGAGAGGGGAAGGAGAAACAGAGCGAGAGAGAACATAACAAGGAAAGGTGATCACACACAAATGGATTCATAAAGTATTTAGACTCTTTCTTTTTACTCATTTTGTTATTTTATGTATTGAATACAATTTTTTGTCATCAATCTACACTCTGCATCCAATGATGACGTGCTCTTAAAACTTATTTGCTTCTTGCTCTAAAGCGCTTTCAAATTGGACAGGAATACCAGTTCACTGTGATCTTCAGGTCTTTTAATAGATTTTTGGTTGGGCTCAAGTCCGAGCTTTAGCTGTCCCTCTCAAGAACGCTGAGTGAATTGTCCCAAAGCCACTTCAGTGCTGTTTTAGCTGTGTGCTTTGCTTTGTTGTTGTGAAGACAGATAAATCCTGATGCTCTAATGATGACTACATGACCACATTAGCATTAGCATGCTAATAGGGTAGCCACATATAGTAACTTGGTGAAAGTGAGGATCGCACCTTAGGGTGATGGACTGTGATAACAGCAGTTTGGTTAGAAATAAAGACCTGAGAAAGGCAACTATTTCCCAAAATACTCTCCAAACCAAGTATATATTTAATGAGTGCAGTCAGTTGTACTGAAATAATACACATTCTGAGGCCTTATAGTCCTTTTATGTAGTGTAATAGTCCTGGGTGTTACACAAATAAGCGTGTTATCTTGTGAGCTCTTAGTGAACAGACAGCTCAACAAAGCAGCAGTCAATGTGGCAGATAGTCAATGTGGTGATCGAGACTGTCATTGGTGTTTATCGTCCACATGGAGGAAACCTGGAAGTGGTGGGAACATCAGGTTGGTCTTTCATTTGAGTGGAAACGATGGCACCCTGTCTCTGTGACAGGGATGCTCTAAATGAGCCCTGTGGCTCCGAGGGAAGGGTTGAGAGTGGACCTGGCACACATGAATGTAATGGCTGCAGTGAGAGCAGATGGACAGGCAGGGGGAACAGATGAGCTGGAGGTAAGGGGAGGGTCTGTTTGAGTGAAACACCTTCAACAAAACAGTCAACTAGACTGACTTTGGCTGCTTACATATGATGAGAGAGCGATTACTGTTGAGCAAGGTAATACTGCCTCATGTCACCTGTGCTCAGCTTGACTAGTGTGAAGCAGTCTGCATGTCCCTACCCGTAACGAGCAAGGTAGGTGTTTCTCCAAGACTGTAGACCACATATCTCAGCATGACAAAAGCACACAGATGGCTCCACATGTGAAACACCAGTAAACCATTTAAAATGTGTTCCATTATGTCTCCATAATACTCCTGGGATCTCATTACTAACCTGAAACAGCCCTCTGTCACAATGACACTTTCCTAACAGCACAAAGACTAACGTTATATCAAACATCCTGATGACACAGTGCGGTATACAAATCATGTGACCGTCATCTTCTGAGATTACGTTGTCTTGGTGACTGCAGATGATGGGCGATCTGGTGGCTCCCTGGGGTTTTTCTTAATGCTACTGTACCTGCTATTTAAGTCAACACTAATGACCAGCTGTGTACTAAACCAGCAGCTGAGGCTCCAGTGCGTTCATCTTCCAATACTATTGTAATGGTAACACTGGACATCCTGTCTGAATATCTAGTTAGTGAGTAACAAACTAGAGCCAGAAAGACCACATGTTTTCAGGGTAAGACCATACACACTAGCAGACACAATATTTGGACTGAAATCATAAACACATGATCTGTGTTTACAAAAAAGAATAAATTAAAACTGTAGTAGCAGCATGGAGAAAATAAGTCACGTGCAACAAATGGCACAAACTTCCATATCAAAGTGGCACAATTTTAAAATAGTCAAGGGACATAACGCAGCTATAAAAGCAAAATCACTTGGTGATGGCCAGATCCACTGATGTTTCCCAAAATAACTGCATGTTTAAGTAAATTTATAATGCCGTCTAAATTAGTTGTAAAAATCTTGCAGTCAAAGCAAAGATGTGATCACTATTTGTCACTGTAAGCAAAAAAGATGCTTCTTGGACGACATTTATAATCAATACAAGCATTGAGTCAGCAAGTACATTCTCCTTAAACTTGATTGCTCTCCATCTACTGTAAGACAAAATGTCATCTCATTATTCTGGTTAAGTATCACTGCACCTCATATATTTGATAAGGAAACTACTGAAGCTATTACACCACTGCACATTTAAAGAGGTAGTGCACACTTAAACGTGTTTTTTGAGCTGTAAACTAAATGATATGACTGTACTGTGATGAAACACATCAATGCTGGTGTTAATATTGACAGCTCTTACCAAATTTATAATAACCGGCATTTCATGGGTTGAAAATGGCTCAACACGCCATCTACTGTTTAAAATCAGCCCTGAACCTTGCCAGGCCAATGCTGACAGAGTCAACCGGTTGGGACCCGTCTACGTCATGAAATGTATATAAAAAAGACTAATCAGTGTCAGTCAGTCAGTCAGTCTCCCCCGTGTCCCCTGACCCACACACTATGTAGCCACGAGGCCACGCCTCCTACAGCCATTGTTCCCTCACTCGATGTATTTTTTAAAATTTGCTGTGAGAGAGGGTTCTAGCATAATTTGAGGGTGGAGTTAACATTTTCATGAAATCAAACCCCAATTTTGATTCTATTTATGATCTGCATTTCTTCTGCAGTAGCCAGTCAATGTATTTACATTCAGTGATTATCTCTCTACATGGTAGTTTTTATTGGTAGTGGCAGAGTCCGCCATTCCTGCGCTGGATTCAGGTTGCCTACTTAAACACAAGGGGTCAAGAGTAAAATGATATATACACATGTAATCCAGCACAATTTTATTTTACTGATAACAGCCTCACTGTTAACTGTTCACTCCCTTTACACCGTGTCAAACACATTCGACTTGCGAAACACACACAGGGTGGCATTTATTGTGAAGCAGCTGCAGGCAACGCAATGTGTTCATCATTTTCTGCATTTTTTTTGTTTTGTTATTTTGTTCATTTTTTTGTGTTATCATAAAGTAAACATTAATTGTTAGCACATAAAGTTAGCTGCCTGAAGTAAAATCAAGACAGAATGTCATAATTTTATTTATGGGTCTTGTTCCTGATTCTTGATGCTGTACAAACAAATGCCTCTGACAGACATCTTTGGTACTTTGATTTTTACAACATGAACAAGATGATACTGTAATATATCCATCCATCCATTCTTTGTACACTCTCAGGATCACATGCAGGAAAGGCTTCCTCCTTAGATAATGTATTAGGGCACATAGACAAAAGTGCACAGCTTGTCATAAAAACCTATGAACAGCACTTCATGACCACACTATTTGCTTTGTTGATGATACAAGGATTTTTCAGGGACACAGGGACGCTGCTTATTCAACGATCTTGGTTTGATTTATCTCTCGTACTGTAATGTTAAGAATAAGGGAGTGCACAAAGTAAAAAGATCTGGTAAATTCTTTAAATCTATTCAAATGTGATGCTTCTTGTTTTCAATGTGAACAGGGTACATTTTTAGAAACATTCTAGAGTCAGAACATAAAGCAACCAACTCCTCCTAAGTAGTATCATAGCAATGTTAGAAGTGACACAGGATGCAATTATTAAAGTATGCTATACCAAGCCAATGGCAAAAGGACACAAGACACCACTTACACGTAACACCACCAAATGTCAGTGAAGTGACGCTCAAACACTACATCTAGCAGAAATAGTCGCAGCTCGTTTTTCAGATTTAAGCAGAGATGTTATGTTGCCTTTTCTACACAGCAAACATTCTTACACGGCTCAGAGAGAGTTAGCCTCAGCTAAGATGAACCTCTGTGTCCTTGAGAGTTATTTTGCCATCAGTTAGAGGAGTCAGCCGGCCCCAGTGTCCCAGTCTTCCTCTCAGAAGGACGATGCTAAAGCCCAATCAATCACCTCACAGGAAAGCCAGCCAGAGTGAACTCAGCCTCCGCCTGCCCCCATTTGGATTCTAATGATCTTGGAGTCTGTCCACATCTTGTAATTGTTTCCTTGGGAATCACACTGAAATACACTGGAGGCTTCTCTTTAGGCATGAGGTAATGCTGGCTTCTCACAGACTGAAAACCGCCCTGCCCTTGCTTTTCTTGCTGCAACAGAAAAAGGGCTGCAGGTGGTGAGGTCCACTCAAGGCCAGGGTATTACCATTTAGCCAGTTCTCCTCACTTACAGCAGTGCTGTGTTCACATGGGCCTGGCTCAGTAAGCAAGGCAGCTGTAACTCCGTAGCAGGAGGGCAGGGGTCTGTACACAAACGTCTGTCAGGAGAGCCTGAGCCCTGGGCAGGGCAGACGGGCCTAATGGAGCCATGTCCCTACGCTCTGTTTGAATCTGTCTGCAATAATTGTGGATACAAGCAGCACACATCATCATGTACCATAGATGTGAACTCTTTTAAGCATTTTTAAACTATCGTTGTATTGTATTGTATTACTGTAATAGCTGTCAATATGGAAAAGCAGATTATTCTATTTGATTGTAAAGCTGGGAAAAAAGTTTTTTGTTTGCATCCATAACTTATTAAGGCAGAATTCATCTGAAATTCCAAGCAAGACGTGATTATGCAATACCAAAAATTAACTACACAGATGGCCAAAATTGCCCATTACTATCATAGTCTTAATAGACTGATTTTGCTGTGAGAGCTGTTGTGAGACAGCAGCTGATAAAAGAAGGGCGTGTGTGTGTGTGTGTGTGTGTGTGTGTGTGTGTGTGTGTGTGTGTGTGTGTGTGTGTGTGTGTGTGAGACATATTTTGTGCTGGGAAAACCCTCAATGGCATCTGGGTCAGCTTTTCATCATAATGCCAGTCACTGGTGCTTTCTCTACCTGGGCTTTTCAGATTATTACAAAGAAAGGCCTGTAAAACAGCTTTTCAGACAGAAGCCCCTTTCACACAAACACCTTAACCTACAGCGACACTGAAATTTCCGTGAAATTTCCTGAATGTGTGAGAGACACTAAACCAGATAACTGAACCCAGCAATGTTGCAGGCTCTACTCGTGAAAGTGACTATACTTGTACTCAAAACTCTAAGTATACCCACTGAAGGACAAACTCTGCCATCACATGGCTGTCACAGTCTGGAAAACACAGCAGGTGGTTCCAGCACCAACACGTTACTGACCTTGAATTCAGAGCAATTCAGAGTCACTTTAATCCCATTTATCATCTAATGAAGTTTTAAAGGTCAATTAAAACAAGCTACAGAAACATCAAAAGTGACTTATTACTAATTATCCACTTGCATTACTTCTATTTCTTACAACAAGCTGACACTGACAAGACTGACTGAGCTTTGTAAAGAGAGCAGGCTAAATTGCCTCTCGATTATCTGGGTCAGTTGCTGTTTTATATGCCTCTAAGGGGCTAAATCCAAATGGCTTAGGGTTTTTTGGAACTCATCCCCTTTCTTAGGCATTTTACGACAAGCTCTAAAGTAGAGAAGCAGACACCATGGATTGATTAAAGAAAAATGGCAGATAGAAACCAGTCTATATAATACCAATATGTGAGGTTAAAGTGAGATATGAACAGATTTACTGAGTTAATAAGGAAGTCATTCACAGCAAAAAAATAATGTTTAATTGCTTTAATAGTGCTATCAAAAACTGACGGTACCAGAACACACAGGAACAGGGTTCATGTAGTAACAGTTTTAGTAGCAATACTATTAAATAAAACTTCACTGTGTTTTGCATTTAAGTTATTCAGACATTATTACAGTGGCCCTGAGAGCCACTGCACTTTAAGAAAACATGCAAAGAGACAAAACACATTCAAATGAAGAAAATATCTTCAGCAATTTGACAACACGCGCAGCATTTAGAAAAAAACACAACTGTGTTTTCTGTATTTGCTTGCGTTTTGTCTATTTGCATGTGTTTTCTTAAAGTGCAGTGGTTCACAGGGCCACTGTAATAATGTCTGAATAACTTAAATGCAAAACACAGTGAAGTGAAGTGGTGTGTTGAGCTCTCAGGGCCACCATACATTATTCTGTTGAATTTTTCCTGACCTATTAGGAACCCTCAAGCCCCCAGGAAGTGCGCCGCGCTTTGAAGCCAATTTGACATAGTGGCCAAACCGTTTAATTACAACTTCCGGGTCCATCACGTGATGCACACTAGCCCAAAATGACTTTCCCATAGACCTATATTGTGAAAGAGACGTCTGTAAATCAGCGGACAATTTGTTTTTTAGGTACAACAACTTCCATATACCGTATAAACCCTTATTTAAATCATGTCCTAAAAGTAGCCGAATCCAGAGTTATAGAGCCACTGTCGTTCATGTGAGCGAGCCCACTGTATCCAGTTCTCTTTATACATACATGGGAACCCCCCATCTTCACTGCGCTTTATGTGATGTCCTATATCACAAAGGGTAAGCTGTTATAACATATGGGGGTTTCTTGGATGAAAATGTAAAAACACTGCAATGTTAGGCATATATTTTGCAGTATTAATTAGTATGTAGTGTATCTGGCAGAAAGAAAAGCAGAAAAAAAATACAAATGCAGGAAATGTTGACGATAGATGTCAGTTCATTTAAAGGCTGTAAAGAAAGGAGAAGAGCAGATGTTACATTTTTGTTATATTTTTGACACAATAGGAGCCTTTAGTTACCCATCAACAACGATTTGAATAGATCATTAAATGTCCGTGGACTTATTCTTACATATTCATAAGGTCTCACAACCAGATTATCCTTTTGTCTGGGATCCACGGCGAGCCTTTGTAAGGCGTATGGAAATGTCTACAGAAACACCAACATCAGCATTTCTAGCTGACAGCTAGAAATCCCCCACTATAAGTCTCTAAGGAGGCGGCAGGACAAAGACACAGACATGGACATAGGCACACACACACAAACACACGTTTTGCCATTGTTAACTCTTTGTTGGACATGATATTTGAAGTGGCAGTATTAAAGCTCCAATTTGTGATCAATTCAGCCAAAGTCCAAGCAGTATGAATTACAACCACAACCCATGCAATCACAGGGTCTACTACTAAAGCAATACTTCAATACACCAGTAATTATACCAATTATAGGTTGGGAAAAAATATGCAAACCTTTATTTACACTGGTATAGTTGGTTGCCAGTGCTCTGGAAAAAAGGATAACCCACAGTAGCAAATGAACAACAGTTACATACACTGTTGCAATTCAATAGGTCTGCTGCCTGCTTACTTAAAGTGACATAGTATTGAAACATTAAAGGGATTTTTTGTAATATGATAATCATTGTTTTTATTGCAATGTGTCTCAGTAATGGACGCAACGTCTTTCAGAGATGCAGAAGAATTTGTATTTTTAAAAAAAGAGTCCTTCAGTTCCTGCTTCTGGAGTCAGGTTATGATCATCTGACATTTTGTACTCTGGCTTTTCAGTAAACAAGAGCTTATTTTTTATAAATGCCCAGCCTGCAAGGAAATGCTGCCGAGTTTCATTCAGCAGTGTCGCTCAGAGGACTGGCATGAAGGAGGCAGTCTGCTGAATCTGGAAATGTGCCTTAATTAATCCAGGCCTTGTCTGCTGCCACCCAGCAATAATGGAAGGGCAGAGGCCTCCTCCCATAGACCCAACCCCAAACACCACATGGTCGGAGAAATTACTCCTGAACATAGCTTTATTTACCAGCAGAGGCGAGAAACAGAAAAACTATATCCAGCAGAGACTGGGAATGGCCACCCTTCCACCAAAGTGGATACTAGTGGACTGATGCGTTACAATTTAGAGCCAAATCAATAACTCTCTTTATCTCTGTCTCCTACATCAGTGGTTTTCTAATGAGGTGTACCGAACTGCTCTGCATCCTCAAAAGACATGAAAAAAGTTTAAGAATGAATCTGTTTTGATCTTCTACAATAGAGAATACTTTGTAGTCTTTTTTTGTTTTACTCTATTACCACCTACATCTCTTGTGGTTCAACACTCCGCTGCTCATCTGTGTATAGCCAGTGCGAAGAATGCTTAGAAATGTTTGTTTCCAATGCTCTACTACATATTATTTATATATGCACACAAAACACAAGCCTTTGTTCTAATTACAATGATCAAGGTAGCAATATCCTTATTCATAGTACATAAATACTAGGCTATGTCAAGTGCTTCAGCTCATCTGAGATCTGTGGCATTGCAAAAAATGTACTGGTTAGGAAACAGGGAGACTGCTATCTACAGTGGTCACACAGTGGCAGAGACATATCTCTTTAAAAAACTACTATGGAAAGAACCACAAAGCTGTTTGTGGCCCAAGGTGTTTTATTAACAGCAGCTCTCTCCCTCTACTCATATATAAGTCATGAAGAAGCCCTCTTGAGTGTCCTCTCAAATCCCCTCTTGTATTTATCACAACTCATCTCCCCCAGGGTACCTGACGGTGACAGATTAGGGGGTCTCTCTCACGGCGTTAGAGAACAAAGAGCCAACACGAGACACCCCTTTACTTCCCCCAGGCGTCCAGCAATCTACCTCCACCACCCCTCATACTAACGTCCTCTGGGTGAGGTTGTGCAAAAATGAAATGAACTGTCTGGAAATGCTTGTTAGTGCCTTTCCCTTCCATAGGTTTAGAATATGAGATGTGCATACATTTCAGCACATAACCTTTATGTGTTATGAACTATCTAGTTTACATTCAGATCCAGGGATGGGATTTCCAACCATTAGACTCTGAAGACATGATGCGTCCACATGTCGTGATGCATTCTCATGTAGCAATGGGCTAATTCTTCTGTTATGCCAGTGGTGATTTTATGCTTAATCCAAGTTAAGAAATCAACATGGAAGATATGTTTTAGCATCTGCAATGCATGGTAGATGAAACATTAAATATGATAACTCATCCCACCAGCCTTCAGATCTCGTCTCTGTTATGGCTTGGAGTTTCTTTCTTACAAAGCCATTATGACACTGTCCTACCGACACAGTAATGAAAATCCATACTAGCATGGCTGCCTCATCATCTCACAGTCCACAAATAAAAATGTCACAATCCCCTGAGCCTCCGAGGGCTTAATAAGATGTCAGACATGCAGAGAACATCTGGCTTTTAGAAAGTCAAAAGATGAACAGAAGGAGGGGTCGCCAGATTATTCCACTTAGTGCAGTGTCAGCAGAAAATATAGAGGGGAGACAGAACATAGTGGAGATGATTTGTGTCTCCCCCGACCCTCCACAGGTTCAACCCTGAGAGCTTCAAAAGAATATAACCCTTAATCTTGTCAAAGAAAATTGCATATGCATACAAGCCCCTCGACCCCCTCGCTACTATCCCACTAGCAACAACTTAATTTGTGGTCTAGCACAACAGACGCACTTGGTTTAACTGAATCTGCTTTAATATTTAAAACCACATCAGTCATCATAATAGGGAGAAGAGGCAAAATTCAGCTTTATTATTGTAAGTGTGAGGAAGCATGCACAGTGTGCCTACATCCTCCTATATACAACTCTGCTTTGCTTATGCACTACAATGTAATATTAAATGACATATTGACTCACGTATTGAATATTTCTCCCACAACACACATTTTGAAATTTATGTTGCTTCCTTTGCTACTTTGTCAGCATGACATGATGTGTGGAAAAGCAATTAATTATTAGCAATTATTAAAGAGACACTAAAATAGGCATTCAAGTATATTTGGCTGCGTATGTGTGGTGGATTAAAAGTTATGTGACCGAGGCTAAACTGCCTTTGTTAACTGGAGCTTCGATCAAAACAATCAACGGGAGCAAATGACAAATATGGGCACGCCATTTAGCCAATTTCATTCTACAGACTGGGCTGACCTCCACAAGCTACAATGCACTCGGCCAGGAATGGAAGTGCATAAAATTAATTGATAAATATGCATCCAACAGGACCCCGCAAGGACCTTCTCGTCATTCTTGATGTTGCCAAAATCCCTCCTCCTCCGTCACTGTCACCACTGCCAGAATCTCATCACCCAGAGCTCGCTGATAAAGAGCTGGAAAATTTCCCCCGGATGTTTCCAGTACAGGGACATATTCTTAGTGAGTGCTGGAAATTCCCGTTCCCGTATCACCAGACAGCTGAAACATGCTTAACCATTGTTATTTACAGAGGTATTTCAATGTAATATCACACTAAATGGCTCAACACTATCATACTTGTGTTTAGTCAGTGGCTGTTGTACTCAAGAGTGTACAGCTTATTGATTGGTTTGAGTATTTGTTCTCTCTGTTGGTGATGTTACAACATATTGATTGGACTGTCCTTGACACTAGGAGGAGTTAACACTACCTTTAAACTACATTACGCTTCAATACATTAAATAGCATCTTGTTTAAAGGCAACAATCAAAAGAAAAGAAATACGTAACACAGTATATCTCTGTATACTTTACAGATCATATATCATATCATGATCTAGAAGTAGGCTTAGCCATGAGGCAGATACTGTATATTTAACATAGTCATGCAACACGGGCGGATCAGGCTTGGAAGTTAATTTCCAGACAAGAGAACCATTAATAAAACACACACACACACACACACACACACAGTCTAGGACAGGACAGCAGAGGGTCAAGACAGTCAGTAGGTCTCTGACAACAATGTTGCACAATTCAAATGTCTAAAGACTATTACAGTGTTCTATCACAAACCTTTACCAGTCACATCCAATGAATGTACATCTGGTAGAAAGGCACTCTAGTAATGAAAGGCCTAAGTGACCTTTCTTGACATTCAGTGCTTCAACGAAATGAGTCTCCCTTTCCTCCTCCAGGCAAAATGCGTTTCCCATTGTGAGGGGGAGCACAGGTAATCATGGGTTTAATCTCGTCGGCAGTTTGGGAGCAGGACCAGATGACGCAGAAATGTCAGACAGCAGAGAGCCCTTGGAGGGAGCCAAATGTGTACCGGTCTGGATGAAGGCTAGTGAAAGTAAACGTGAGGAGGGAGAGCCAGAAACCCTCTGTGTGATATTAGGTCTGAGATAAAGCCTTTAAAGAGGCTAACACTGCAGGTGCAAAACATAATGAATAAAGAAACACCAACAGCGGATGACAGAGCTGTCATACAAACCATTTCCCACCATGTAGCTACTGTATAAAAACCTAACTACTTGTGTGTCAATTAATTAGGTGTCATAATTTAGTTTTATGAGAGTATTAGCAGGAGGTACAGCGATGACAGGAAAATGGGAAACAATAAATGGGCACCCATGAGGTGAATAAGGGTTAAGGAGCAAATGTGATGGGAACAGACAGATAATATAGATTTGAGTTGTTCATAATAAGGGCTATGATAAAGTATAATATATATACTCCTGCCATATGAAAGATATGTAAAAGATGTTCTTAGGTGTTGGAGGATATACATTAGAGGGCAACTGCAGCGCATTTCCAATACTGCAAAAATCATGGTGTTAGAATGTGGCTTACATTTTCATTTTCAACAGTGCTTTAGAAAAGCTTCCAAGCCGTCTTCACAGTTCAATCTTTGTCACAGCAAATCAGTGCAACAGTGAGCAATACTATGGAGAGAATTGCATACAGGTCTACTGATCAACAGGATATATTCTGGACATCCCACATACAGTGCAGTGTATGTATGTGTGTGTGTATGTGTGTGTGTGTGTGTGTGTGTGTGTGAAGTGACACCCCAAATTCCAGGCTGCACAGCTGCGAGTGAATGCGATGTGAAGCACGATGTCTGACCCCTGTTCCACAGAGAGAGTCTGCACCTCATTGCAGCCAGACAGCAGCCAGACAGACAGCGATGTTTGGGCTGCGATATGGTGAGAGACCAATACTCCAGAGAGTCCCCTCTCGCTGCTCTATCAATTATTCACAAGTCATTACATGGCTGGCCAATAAAACACAGACACACACACACACAGGACGTTGTGGCAAATTTGAGCCATATAGAACCAGCAACAGGAATAAATCTTCTCTGGACTGTTGAATGAAATTGTCCCAAAGATAAAATACTGTGACCTTTTAACTAGAACTGCAACGATTAGCCAATTAATCAATTAGTTGATTTACAGAAAATTAATCGACAACTATTTTAATAATCAATGTATTATATTGAGTCAATCTGTAAAAAAATGCCTAAATTCGCAGATTCCCTTGTTTTATATCATTGTAAAGTGAATATATTTGGGCTTTGGTCGGACAAAACAAGAGATCTTAAGATTTCACCTTGGAAACTGGGGCAACTGGGATAAACAGATGTACAGTGCAATGTAGAAAATACTGCATGTTAGCAGAATACTAAAAAAGAGAAAGAAAACCATCCAAATCTTCACAGAAATTTGTGTTTGAGAATATTTTACAAATACATCACAACTTTAACTTCCTACAAGCTCTCATTATCACTACTAATATAATACTATGTACAATTTAAGTTGCCAGTGTTTAGCATTGTTAATTTATTATATTAAGGTTTACTCATTTGCCAAGAAATGAAAACATCCATAATAATCATGTGACTAAAGACAAGAAAAGGGAACTGTTTTAATCAACCGTTTAATCTTATACTTGTCTGCCTAACACAGTGGATGCAAGGCTCATCATCATGTACTTCATCAGAAGCACAACAATAAGCGAATGACTCACAATTCAAACACTCTACCATGAATACATCCTCTCTGAGATTTGTGATTTATTTCAGAAGAATACGAGCAAAGTTATGGTGTAATCAGGTCTCCTGTACAGACACACCGCTCCACTTTCAGTTCTCCCACAGGTACAAACTGGGTCGGCGGTGACCTGTAGGGCTGGCGTTAGTGCGTCAAACACCCAACCCTCTGCTTTTAGCAATAGATCAGTAGCATAACCGACTTTCAATACTGCATTTCACCCTAAGACCTGACTGCACTTGTTATAGAGCTGCTTTGAGTAGGGAAAAACAGCTATCCAGAATTTTTGCTGAGCATCACTTATGTCATTATATCCGCAGCCGGGGAAATGACATGTTGACAAGGTAACAAAGCCTATATTTACAGGCTATAGAACCACAGCTGACGCCAGATTGAGCGACAAGTGCTCTTATGTCTGGGTCAGCTGAAGTTAAACTGTGTGCAGCAAAGGTATCAAGATTCCTAGCCACTGGTCAAAGGTCTTTATGCTGGATCAACACTGAACAAAAGACCACTTTTAAAGGATCTCAGACTGTGCCAGCCTGGCCTTAGCTTCATAATCACAGGAAGGGATCACAGCTAAATACATGGTCAGTCAGGAAAAATAACTGTCTTCACTGGAGTTATTTAGAAGAAACAGGGTTTTGTTTGTATATCGTCACTTTGTTGCTCCATTTGGAACTCACAGTGTGTACAATCATTAGAGAGGCAGCCATATGGTATCCAGTCAGGTGTTAAAGAGTTGGGACCACACAGTCAACAAGCTCATTAGCCTTCAGAGGAATCATGCTTCTTTCATCCGTGAGGTGGAAAGACTGACACTGACAACTGCTTTTTGTCATTTGCACTCACAGACTAACATAGGTTTTCTATATTGGTTCTAGATGACAGATGCAACTGCAGCCACTGGAATACTGAACACATTTTGTACATCAACATCATCGTGACTCACTTGGATATTCAAATCTGACTACTTAAGTTTCTTGGTTATAAAACCCTTTTTTCAGCCACAGCATAATAAAGTGACTGAACGAACAAGAATAAGGATAAGGGCAAATATAAAAGGCACCAAATACATTTACACATCCCTCATGTCCCCTTACCAACTTGTTGCATGTCAGAAGTTGCACACATTTAGTGATTACCTACAATAAGATTATATACCTGTTTAAATTTTAGCCACGTTTAAGCATTTTAACTGCTTTTAGTTAGTGCAACACCACATTCAGCTACACGGAGCTGCTCTTTTTGTTAAGCGAACATCAAATATGTTCTCGTACCACTGCACCAAAACTTGGCAGGGTGTGTCTATTTAAGTCTCAAATAAGCACTCTAGTGCTCTCATGTATTTTGGGTCAATAATGGAGGGTGCGCATCTACTTACAAGTCTGCTGACATGAACGATTTTGGTATGAAAATATGTTCCGAACTTATAAGCCTTTGTCCATTAACCCATGAACACAGTCACAGTAATTATAGAGTAAAAGATTAATCGATACTTCTCCCATGACCAGCCTCTCCAGTTTCTCTCAATTTTTCATAAAAGTTTCATAAGTATTTAGAAATTTCAGGATTAAAAACCAGTCAAATCTCTATGAGGAGCCTTAATTGACCACAAATTTAAGAGCTGTTTATACGAAGGAGCATGCTCGCCTTTCTTAAAGGCTTCATTCCTATCTTGTCCATGCTTGTGTCTAAACATCCCGCTTTAAATGGATGATAAAAATGTTCATTAGTTATTATAGAAAGATATAAGCATATATAATAATATATATTTTCCCAACAAATGTTTAGTCAATAAACAAAAACAAAAAACAAGTCCTTCAACAGCTTTACGTGGAATATATGGAATAACTTTCTGCTCTGTGGGCTAAGCCACACTGGATCATGGAGATCTGATGATTAATCTTGATCACCTACACAGCCATACTCCATTAAAAACCCAGCCAATTCATATGGGGGTTTGCTGAACATGATGCTATTTTCCAGCTACAGTTTCACCCACTTTCCCTCAGCTGTACACCTGCTTTGCTTCATACATCAATGTTTTACTCCTCTTATATAGAACTACACAGATTCATTATACTATTATAAAAATGCATCCTGTTGTAGGAACACACACAGTCATCAATTATGGGTGGAACTGGTGATAAGAAAACAAAAGGACGATCACGGTACCCACACTGAAAATAATGAGCAACGGTCTAAGAGTGACAGCCCACTGCTGAAAAACACAACTGCAGACCCCCACTGGTCTGAAATGGCCAAATAATCATTTCTAATGCATCATTTAATGCTCCCTCTCAGCTTCTGTGGCCACAGATCTTCTGCCATGTTGTGTGTTGACAGTTCATTAGGGTGTTTTTTTACTACGCTGTGATTGTGATGATTGGATAATGAAGGGGCGGGGGTGGGGACGATAGAAGGCAATGTTGCACACAGATTACTACCTTGGTTTAATGATGAAATTCTGCCACAACTAAGGATACACTCAAACCACCAAACAAAGGGAAAAAGGGACTGGGGTTTTATGAAGGAATTGGTGGTGGAAAATACTGTGGTACTAGCACAGGGAAAATATGGCCCCAAAATGCTGATAATTATTAGCCGACATTCCTTTACAAGATATTTTCCACATGATTCAAATAAGCTAGCCCCAAATTCAGCTGAGAATAAACATAATCTAATACTAAAATACGATGAAATGACAGTGTAGAGAAACACATAAAAGTATATGTATAGTGTATGTGGCGGGCTACTGAGTGGCAGCTCAACATGGCTCAAGTTGATTCAGCTGCCTTCATATGTTGCTGTTCACAGTCTGGGATGGAGACACTGTACAGTCTGTTTTACCTAACAAGGCTCTGTCTGCAACCTTTATACTGTATCTACTAACTGTGTTTCGAACAGTTAAACCACTCACAATCAATGATTTAATGTGTTTTTCCAATACAAACAATATACTGGATTTTTTTACTTGGTATTGATAATTTAAAGAGATCTATTCTGTTAGCTGGATGGAGTAATGTAAGCAAGTCTATTCTGATAGTTCCTTACAGCGAAGTCTCTCATTGTACAAGCTATATAAGCATCCATCAGTTACATGGAAATCTCATGGGTTTCCTATTGATTTTCAAATGGCTACCATTAAGTGGATTTTCTGTGCTAACAGGATATGCAGAGGTGTGAAATTAGGGACAAGGTCACAATAAGTCAGCATAATACCTGCCAACCCAGTTTCTACAGTACTGTCTCAGAATAAGTGTCAAGAAAATGTGCTGCACATACTCTGCATAATCCTGTAACTTTAAGATTCCTCTGCTTCATATACTTCATCGAATATGAAGAACCAGACAATATATTATAGTCACAACCACGGTTTGAGTAATGAGCTGAAAAGCTTTCATCAAAAATGTTTTGTTGATATGATACACTACACTACACTACACTATTTCTGTTACCCTCTAAAATGACTTGGACAACAAGACACCTCTCGCATGTCTCCAGGCCCCAAACATTTTCATGTCAACCACCAAGACTGGTGCTGGAAGACACAACAAATGTTCCACACTTACCTTGCGTATGCCTTCCACTTCAAAACCATTAAGGTTTGCATAAAGCGAGTGGTGCCTTTTCCCTAACAGTGATGTCGAAGTGATATTAGCCGTGGTTGGGACTGCCTTGTCCAAGAGCCCATGTTGCTTATTATCCTGCTCCTCCGACCCCCTCAACCCCTGCTGTTGTCGTCCAAGAGCTTCAGCCACCTCGCGGTTCTCCATCTCTGTGTGCGCCGCCGGTGCAGGCTCGGGCTGCTCGGGCCGAGTGCACAGGTCATACATCACTCTCTGTCCAAGTCAAACAGTGCAGATGGGATCAATATGACCAAATGAGGTGCCCAGCCAAAACCGAGCCATCATGGGCTTTTCATTTGCTGGAGGAGAATTACACGGATCAGCTGTGGCAGGTTGACTTCAAAATTGTTAAAGATGTCACTGTCCTCTCTTTCCCCAACAGCTCATAAGGAGTGTTTTTTCACAGCTAAGGTGAAGTGTCTGAAACCAAGCAAAGGACTCTTATTGCCATGGTTTTCGGTAACCCAACGCCAAGCCTAAAATGTGTAAATCCCTATAAAGTGGAAGTTTAAGCTGACAAAAACGGCACTAGTGAATGTGCCTTAATCTGTTACAGCGGGAGTCTGTGTGCCATATCCATGACAAAACCAGTTACAGATAAACCAGGAGTTGTAAAGTACCTCCCCTCTCTCTGCGCTGTGACGTTTTCCAAAATGAGGACAATCAGCTCCAAAGGGATATCACATATTTTCGGCCTTGGCTTGTGAAGGTAATTCAATGAATGTCAACGTCCTGGTAGCATTCTTGAACATACTGTGGTTAGCATTTATCACAGTGTAGCATTCAGATTCAGAGTCCTGCTCACAACACTGACATAGCCCGTTTCTTCATGCCTTACCGCTCTGTTGTCTGAGGTTTGTCATAGGTGCTTGTCCACTCCTTACCCTACGTAATGCTGAAACAGCGCATGTAGGCCCAAGTGAAATAGCAAACAAGAGGAGACGTGCAATGGAGAAAAAAACAAGAGAATGATCTAACTAACAGGTCTCCACTCCAGTCCCCATTCTCTCAGTAAGGCTGAGATGTGGGTGGCATGTTGACTCTTCGGCCGTGAGTCTGTCCTCATTGATGCTGCTGTGTCAAAAGGCATTTCATCCAGATGCAATAAGACTCGACAGGCTGCTTAATCCCATCTTGGTTACAGCGCCATAAAGGTGAAGAAAGAGGACGAAGGGAAAAATGTGTGTGTGTAAGACGGTGAGTGTCGCTGAGAGGAGGGGGTAGGGAGTACTGCTTCCACCGTCCTATCACAAAAAGGCAGGCTTTGAGACGGGGCCCAATCATTACAGCGACTAGAGCTCGTTTCCATGGAGATGACGCTGGAATGATGTTGGCTGCCTATTGATTGTTCAAGAGGCAGTACACCCTGCAACACAGGGAGGCTGCAGGAGGCAGGCAGAGGAACAAGTGTGTCCAGCCGGCCCCAGACTAATTCTAATGTTTTACTGCAGTTGTGCACTAGAGAAACAAATAAGATGTCTGACAAGGTGATGGATGCTACTCATGTTTAAGTAATTTAGCCTTGAACACGGACATTAAAGCTAAACTAAAGATAAAGTAAAGGTAAAGTCTGTCACAACTCAACGCTGGTTTACAAATTAACTTGTCATTTGGTCTTAATGCTCTCCTCTCTACTATAGGAGGTACTGTCAGGTACTCCAGCTAACTGTCTATCAAATGAGCAAGGCAGCTTAATAAATCCCCTTAAAAAGCAGCGGCCTGAATACAGGCCATTGGGGGGTTTGTTAAGTTATTTGGTTAAAACCTCACCTTGAGGAACTATACGTTGTTTGAAAGCACAAAGCCTCACAGTTCACTATGACCAAGACTAATTCTGACTTTTTAATAGTAAACTCCAAAGAGTTACCATTTAGAGGAGGAGACCCAAGATCATGACTATAATCAGAAGGGATCAAGAACAGTAACCCTTTTATTTTGGGTATGTCATTTTTGAACTTGTGCACAAAAAATGGGGGCATTTATTAAGGGGTTAAATGATCATACAGAAGCCTTAAGGTGCTTTCAAACAGCGATTGGTTACCACTGCATCTGCCACTGAGCGACCTCTGTGGTCTGTCATTTGAATGGGCGGCAGCAGGGTGCAACTCTGGGATCATTTTCATGTAAGGTGACATGAGGCCAGGGATTGCTGTGGCTGAATGAATGCAACTGGTAGCAGAAACACAGAATTTTATAATGACATTATTGACAAAGAAACTGCATTTAATGTGGATCGGTCATGTTAAGGCCAATACCCAATCCACTTAATAAGGTCAGTACTGGTGCAGATACTGATCTGGTGTATCGGACCAGTGCATCCCTAGTAACAACTTGAAAAAGGCGGCAAATATCCAGTCATGTTGACGAGAGTGGCAGCAGCCCTCTCTCCTTGCAGTGGCACAGCTGCTATCGTGTTGACATTGGTAAAAATGGAACTCTCTGACTAACTATCTGAAAGTACCATCATTGTCATTATTGTATAGACACTAGGAATGGGAGACAATGTATACCTAGAGGCAACAGAGATTTGTCAACTGGTACATATGTTGCTACACTGTTTATACTTGATACTGTATCTCTGGTTCTTTCAGGCCACTGTGGGAATGTTGCAAATGAATGAACAGGCATTCTCATCTGGCTAGTCTATCTCTAAACAGTTTATTAAATACATTTACAGATTTTTTTCCTGTAAATATATGTAATGTAATTACTGCACTGTCGGAATATAAAATTACATGTACCATGTTCTAAGATTTTACTTATATTGCCCACTGCTAATATACATAGTTATATGTCACAATAAGTAAAATGTAGTTACACATTCGTCTCAGGTATCACAGTCCAAACACCTCTCAACTCATCTACAGCAGGTCAAAAGCTTGCTGAAGCTTTAGAGTGTGGCTGCTTTGATAAAGTGCAACAGTCTACCTTCTGTTCCTCTAAAGGTCACCGTTAGAAAACCCCATAGCTGGGTGATGTAAAGTTAAAATTAGACATTTTGCCTTTATGTTTTTTTACTGGCATTTTTCTGGTACACTGCCAGTGCAGACAACACTAAGGTTGTTACATTTACATACATATGGCTCGCTCTGAAAATGAAAGTGATATCCATTTTCCATTAACTGTCTATCATCCCCATTTTGATGTACTGACAGGCATTTACAGTATGTACATAATTTTACTATGTAACACACGGAAAATGGGTTGATTTTGATAGACAGAAAGGTTAAAAAAAACAGATCGAGCTCATGCCACAGAAATTAGCTCCTTACTTTGCCCTAACACTGCATTTCACAGCTTCAGTTTATTCCCTTTTTAATTACAGTGTGCTCACAAGACCTTTACTTTAGTAGCCTAAAGACTGAAACCAGCTCCACTGAACACCATTTCTATTCTGCCTCAGCTCCTTTCATAATATAAATGTACTGTCTGATCGAGAACAGAGGTGCTGACAGCAAAACAACCAACAAAGAGCTAAATATGAGATTACTTCTGCACACATGAACACTGCCACCAGCAAGTGTTCTTATCACATGTTGTACACAGCGCACACACAGCAAATAGAAAAAATCTCATACAACAAAGAAAAGCGTCCAGTCAGCATAACCTAATGCATGTCAAACAGCATATGCTCTGCACAGAAATAAGCTGTAGCCAGGTCCGTCGTGGTTCAGTGCTATTGACATCCTATCACTCTGACATGTTTTGACAAAGTCTCCCCGTCTGCCTGTCATGAGATTGAAGAGCCGGCTGCTGGTCAAATACATCTCACATAAAATAGTCATAATTAACATCAGGACAGCAAGGAGGAAAAGGAAGAACCCTGAAAGATCAATTAGAATTTAGCAAAAATGCCCCCAAACTCTGGAACGGGTTGCCTCTGCATGTTAGGCTGGGCCCTACACTGCCTGTTTTCAAATCCCATCTTAAAAACACATTTATATTCATTGACTTTTAACTCAGTATGAGGGCTGCCTTTCCTTTTCTATGTTATTGTCCTCCATTGTCTTTTAAGCTGGTCTTTGTGGTTTTATTGATTTGTTTTATGGTTTTTGCTATTTTTGATTGTACAGCACTTTGGTCAACTGTTGGTTTCAAATGTGCTTTATAAATAAAATTGGATTGGATTGGATCTTCAAAAAAACAGATCCAATCCAAGGTGGCAGACTAACTGGAATGAAACATTTAGCATGTTTGTGTTTTACAACAATGAACATGAATTACAGTAGATGCCTTTTTACACACTTTAAAAAGACAATGCAAAACTGACATGCTTAAAAGAATCAGGCCTGAGCCAGTCCATTCTGGTTTTAAAAGGGATTCCCTTTTAACACCTTTAAAAAATGGACTTCACCCTGATGCCAGTTGCTGTGATAACAAGGGTGATGCCTTAGCAGGGCTGCGCAATAAATATGAAACAACTGAGAGGTTTGGCAAGCAGGCACTGCTGTATAGATACAGTTGAAGCTTTGATTAATTATTCAATTTCCTCTCTATGAAAACTCAAAGACCAAAAACCATATTTTAAAAGATGGAGGCACACTGACCCACTTCTGCCACTCCAACAAGAGGCAGAAACAGATCCACCCACACATGCTAACCCCTCCTCTCTCCTCACGTCCTGCAGAATTCTCTGTCTCTGACAACCAAAGCGCTGACGAGCACAGAAATTAACATGTAGTTTACACCATACAACACCAGTTATATTAAATGTTTTTAACATATCCTGCATCATAATGTCATAACAGCAGCTAAAAAGGCTGCAACATTAGCTAGTGTTTGGTTCTGCTCATGAAAATGCCACTAGTTGTTGTTTAGCTCTCCATCTTATTGCTGCTGGCTACACACCACTGGTGCCTTTAAAAAACTGGGGTGCCTGAGAAGAACACCACACACTAAGCTTAGCTCAATAGAAGGGGAATTATTTGACAGTTTCACACCGTCTTAACTTGATTGAGGCTATTTGATATGCAAAACCTACTAATAAGAAGACAGACAGAAAGTTGGCTATGACGGCCTAAATGGTTTAATCCTCAGTTGTTTTGTATATAATGTTGACTCGGTGGTCAAAACAACTCCTGGTACAGGCTTTCCCCCGAATTGAAATAAAGATCTATTGATAAAAATTGTTAATTTATCTATTGGCAATCTAGCCAATTCCCTCTTTTCAAGTGACAAAACAAATAAAAAGGGAGAGGTTGGGATGTGATTTGCCATATTAATCTTAATATTAAATCTTATTAAAATGCACAGGATTGGTTACAAAAAATATAGCCAAAATAATTTTATTGCTACGAATCCTTCAGGGCTTCATAGTTCATATGAGTAGGACGCAAGACCACCAAAGAAACCACCATATTCCAAGACTGCTACCAGCATACTGTATGTAAGTGCACACTGATGCAGTTTCTGAGTTAAAGCTATAAGAGGAAATTCTGGCAGTACTTTACTTGCTGACTCACTCAGACACATTCTCTTCAATTTTGGAAGCATGTGTGGAATTTGCAAATATGAAATAGCTTACCTCCATGTTTCTGTCCATGCATTTGGAGGGCGATGACATGTCTGACCCAGAGGACTTAGCGCAGTGGGGGGGCTGGACATCCCAGCCTGCATGGGGAGCGTTGTGAGGGTGACAAATTTTCAGAGAGCTGCTCCAACAGGTGTCCACGACTGCAGCAGAGGTGCAGGGGTCAGCTGCACAGAGGGCCCTCCCTAAAGGCCGATCTTGTTCTGTGTTCCTCTTAGGTGAGTTGGAGGAACTCTGGGATCTCTGTAGCGAGGCCCTGGAGGAGGTCAGGAGAGGCTTTGTCTGACAGGAGTTACTGCCGTCTTCCTGGGTTGGCTTTCTTGCAGGACTTTTAAAAATGTGGCTGGGGTGTGCTGCTCTCTGCTTCCCCTGCAGTAGTCTTCCATAGGCCTCTAGCAGGTGGCAGAGGAAGATGGCCTTTTCTAGCTCCAATTCCTCCCTGTGATGCAATTTATAGACTGCCTGCTCGCCATTTATTTTCTCATACAGCGTCAGCAGCAACTGTTCCAGCTTTGTATACGTTTCTCCAAAACAAAATGCCTCTTTCTCTGTGGACTCGGGGACCTCAGTGTATCGTCCAACGTCTTTAATGTTCACCTCCTTAGCCAGCAGACGCCAGTGTCTGTTAGAGTGCCTGTCCTTTTGGCACCCTCGCCTGACCGTCAGCTCCCTCACGGCCCTCTGCTGTTCCCTCGCTGCTTCTTCTCGCAGGTGCCTAAGCTCCACACAGAGGTGTCCACGGTCCCGCTGTGTTTGCTTCTTCTCTGCTTCCAAATCAGCACGCAGCCTCTCTAGCTCTCGCCTGTAGTCTGTCTGGCCCTGGCATGGTTTCTTGGATGACAGTGCCAGAGGGTTATCCCTGCCTTTCCTCATGACGCCACATTCACAGCACAACATGCAAGAAACGGCGAGACGCAATTCATTTCTGAAGAAGGGCCATGCATCAGAACTGACAGGAAGTGCAGGTGAGTGATGGGTGGTTATCAGACATGCAGTATGCAATTATCACACCAGGTCACTGGAAAGATGAGACAGTGGAGGATGTGAGAGAACTGGAGAAATGGTGAGGTATTTTCAAATGTTTTAGATGAATGTAGTAACGGGAAATGCAATGTCTCTAACAGGGTGAAAGCACAGGTGAGGATTACAATGTTGGTCCTCTTTGTTAGAGAGAGAATTCAGAAAGAAGGAGGGCAGTACTCTGAAGAGGTTTAGGAAGCCAAGCACAATAAATACACCAATGAAAACGTGTGATTTTTTGCCTCTGGAAAGCCTTACCGAGCAAATTATGATATATTTTTTAATTTATTCTATCTAAACCTGGCTTAATTAACAGATATCATGTGGTTATATTGTAGAACTAACAACCATTAAGCAGATGAGAACATAAAAACAGTGCGAGATACGATTAATGGGGCTTAGGAACAATCAGCTGAGGATGCAACAAGTGAACTGGTGAACTTCCAATGAAAAGCGCAAACAAACAGCTGTCATTACTGTAGCCACTTTAACCCATCACTAGCTCAACTTAGCGGTGCCCATATGGGCGCTGGGACACGGTTCATATTACAGAGGATGGGACTTCGGCCAATGGCTAATTAACTAGCTTAATTTAGCAAACCATTAAATGGTCAAGTAGCTGATGCTAATATAGGTAACGCTATTTAATAACGTGAATAACAGTCTGTAGTATATTGGAGCTGGAGCAAGTCCTGACAACTAGCTACTACGTCTCGTTAGCCAGTGTTAGCTAACCGTTAAGTTTTCTAGCCACAACTTGTATCAAACTCACCTCTCAGCGGACTCAATTCTTATATTTAACTTTTCGTCAATGGAGTCATCCTCTTTCAACCACGTTACTTTTGTCGGCATTAAAACGAGCCGCCTAGCCTCACTGAGACTGATAGCGTTAGTTGTTAAAGGTCCGTAGAGCCGCGCAAGCAGGGGTTTGTTTATCTGTCAGGCAGGGACCAGTGTCACACACACAGTTCGTGTCCAGCGTCACTCTGCTGGCCCGGCCAGGAGCAGTGCTGCCTTCAAGTGCGCGTCACCCTTATCTAATCACATGACGACCTTCCGCAGTACTGTACGACCTGCCGCGCATTTAAATGACACTTCATTGGGAATACCAAAACACATTTTACATGTGAATTTTAAAAGTCAAGCGCGATAGATTTTCATTGTCCTACGACAACAGAACGAGAAGAGTAATGTGTATTGGCTGTGTAATCAAAGTTTTCAGTAATTTATCTCTCAGGAGTTATTGTTTACCTCACTACAATTACTTCTAATTGTATTTTCCCCTACTCCTAAATTTTATAGTTAATATAGAAAGTTTCACCCTTTCTTGGGTGCAATTGACAGATTTGTTGCGTTTTTACAAACAGTTGCAATATTTCTGACAATCCCTGAATGCAACATAATCATTGAGTCTAACCATTGCCAACTAGTGTGAGATGGATGACCACTAGTGGCTACAGGCTGCTAGTGCAGAGGGATCATTGTATTGAATCATTTTTTGATTTATCATAAAAAGGGCAGTGGTGGAAAGTAACTAAGTATATTTACTCAAGCACTGTACCCATGTACAATTTTGAGGTACTTGTACTTTACTTGAGTACTGGTAGTTCCATTTCCTGCTACTTTATACTTATACTTCATACATTTCAGAGGGAGATATTGTACTTTTTCCTCCACTACATGTATTTGATAGTTTTAGTTACTAGTTACTTTACAAATTCAGATTAATAATACAAAATATCAAGAAATAAAATCTGATCATTATTGATTAAGATACACAGCAGTATATAAAGTAGTTAAAATTAGTCCCACCTTTACCAGCTGCAACATTAAAGTGATACAATAATTATAGTCCAATAATATAATATACATTATTCTGGAATGAGCCATTCTGCATAATGAGTACTTTTACTTTTGGTACTTTAATTACATTTTGACGCTAATACATTTGTGCTTCTACTTAAGTAACATTTTGAATGCAGGACTTACTTACTTTTTACTTTACTAGGCCAATCTGCAAAAGCTCCTTTTTCACAGAAGACAATTTTGACACGTCGCAGTAAGAAAAGCACAGGTGTGAATAATGAAATTAATGATGGGGGAATTTCATTTAGCTGCTTCAGTTTCAGGCTCCAGGTGTTGTGCATCCTGGCTCACTGTCACACAGGTTAATGGGACACTTGAGTAGAACAGAGCCATCAATAATGTTATTAGTAACACCTGTGCTTTTCCTACTATAACGAGTCAAAATGTCTTCTGTGAAAAGGGTCTATCTCCAATCTTCCTGTAAACTGTAATATTAACACTAAACCTGCTCTTAGCAATTATTTTGATTTGTCATCTATTACCTATTATTTTATTTTCTCCATGCAATGTCAGGTGTCTGCACAGTGTTTAATGAAAGAGGAATACGTCCCTTGTGTCACAGTTTTGGATAACTGGCAAACAGGAGAGGAAGCAGCAGACAGAACACAGCAGGCTGAGCTGAAAATAAGTATACTAAATCAAAGTTCAAAGTCATGCTCGCGGAGACAACTTGCAGGCACACAGAATGTAAAAAATAAAAACGTTTGTAGTAAGACAGGAAACAGGATTAAAGAATGGCTAAAAAAAATATATATATATGACAGTAAAGCTTAGCAGTGAGCTAGACAGAGGAAACAAGCCCAGGGTCTAAATACACCAAGGAAAGCTAATTAGAAAATGAGGAATAAGTGTGCAAATGGCTAATGTGGAGGCAGTGAAGGACAAACAGGGACTGGGGAGGCAGAGAAAGTCTGTAGGTGGTGGTAAAGGCAGACAGTACTGATATGGCTCCTTGTTGTTTGTTTAATAGCCCTAATTTCTCATTAGCTTCAGCTAATATGTGATTGCTACTATTACAGTCATCCCAATGTTATATCTCACTTTTTTCTGCACGTTAGGATATAATCAACAGGAATGCACTGTTTAATATGATCCCTGGGACCTTGATAAAATGCTTCCTGAGATTTCATTATTTGGCAAAGGCAATGATATTGAAATGTATAAATCCTCAAAGGTATGTACATACCTTTTCAATATCATGTTGCCAAAATCCATCAAAGAGGCAAAGCACGCCATGTCTGACCACTGGGTGGCATTTGTATAGGCAGAGAATAAGCCTGTGTTCTTACACTGTATTTTTGTAGTGTTATTTAGTCAGTCAGTAATGCAAGTGCATTAGGTGAGAGCATCTCTAATGGTTTGTGTTCATTGTGAGGGTGAAAGAGACACTGGTAGACAGAAAGAGGGAGATTCAGCATACCACTCTGTGTTGTCAGGGTGTCCTTGGGCCGCTCCCTCTCTCATTTCCATCTCTGTCTGCTCACGTGTGGCAGACTGTTGGGAAGAGACAGAGAGGGAGAGCACATGCAGTGCAAGAATCCCAATGCCTGCTGCTGTATCTCCTTAATCATTTAACACAGTTTGCTTCTAACCGTGATGAGACTTCCCTGCAAATAACTATCTTGTTTCTGTGCTCTGGGCTGCTCTTGACTCCACTGTACATCTGCCTTGACTATGATCTGTACATGCAGCATTTATCCATGTATTTGCTTTATATTAGTTGAGCTGATACACATAACACAGACATTTCTGTCTGCACATCTGCCCTGCTTCTGCAGTTTTGATCTGAGGCCATGCACATGATGTGGACACAACTCAGTATTATACCATCTGTGAACACTCACAATCCCCATTTGCGTGTCCTAACTAATTTCTGTACATCTTTCTGTAAATTGCATAATGTGACAGCCACCAGTGCACATTCTGGATATATATGTAACCCATCTACAATATAATTGTGATGATGTGAAAAGCATCAGCAGAATATATAGCTTTCTAAATGAAACATATACTCTGCCACCTTCTTTTATTATTCTCTGTAGTTTCATCTGATCTTTTACAAGAATAAAGTGTCTTTTGTGGCCTTTTTTAACATCAGCTGTCAACCTACGTGATGTATTAATGTCTGCAATTTGCAAATTTCCATTCACACAAGCCAAATGACTAGAGGCAGGTATAGTGCTGTCTTACGGTCTTTTATTCCAATGACATTTGAGTCTCCTTTTTTATCGTGACTTAGTGTGCATGCTGTCGTGCATTGGCACTATGCTGCACTATCTGTATGGGACATACAGCTTCAAATGATAATTTTTAACACTGGTATTTCCTTACCTTGAACATAATACCATGAAGGTAATGTAATATACCGGAAGCATTTTGTTACTAAAATCTTTCAAACAAATATCGAGATCAAGTTTATTTATTGAGCCCATATTTTATACATAAAACTCACTGCTGTCATTAATTTCTAATTAGGGAATTTAGGAATTACATGGCAATAAAGGACTTAAATCTTAATGTCTTGACCTGTGCATGATATTTGTGAACTGTATCACAGTTTTCACCACCTGCGATACTGAATGCTACCATGACCCAATGAAAAGAATTGTCCAAGACAAAGGTAATAGGATGTCACGCTGCACTATTTGTGTCAAGTTCAAATTCAAGACCCTCACAACCAGGGAACAAAAGCGTTTTGTGAGAGCTTGACACCATGACATATAACCCAAGGTGATCTATGAACTTGCTTTTGGAGTTATGTAAAGTAGACTCCAAGAGCATGTACAATAGCTGACCTCGTCAAATCCTTAACACATGAACAAGACATCTATTCCAGAAACTTCACAATTCCCAACTGAGAATGGCCAGTTTGCTCACATTGTGTGTGTCCCTGCTTGGAAATTCAACTGGGAGGTGCAGTAACTGGTCTTCCTTGAGCCTTTTCTTCCTTCAGACCTTTTGTTTGTGGTAGCTTTGTTTCCTCTTTTCATCTTAGCCCTATTAACTGTAGCATAGACCAGCACAAACATCTGAGCTTATTGTACTTTATTTGCAATAAATATATCAAATTCAAAATTCAAATTAACTATTAACTGTGTGTCTATGAAGCTACAATAAGCTGGTGCCACACAATTCAGACTCCAACATTAATAACATAAAATGAGGAAGTGAGTGAGGAAATAATTCCCTTTCAAAGCTTTTAAAAAGACAGGAGACTTTTTAACTCACAGTCACAGCCATAGATGAGCCACGTCAGACTTGAACTGTAGCTAATCACTATCGATCATCTCCCCATCATTGTTTGTCTTAGTACAGCTGGGAATCCTTGTAATAAAAAGCGTCCAGTAACACACAAACCTTCCCACACATGCTGTCACAAACTGGAATGGGGATGTCACCTGTCGATTACACGTCAACTGTGCCTGTGTGCTGCATATGTAGTTTTTAAATACGAGGAGACAGCAAAGAAGAAATAATAGGCAACAATGTACATTATATAGCTATACCTATAGTTACTGTGGATCTGATAGACCAGCAATGTGGTCTTGCTCTTCCCTGGTGTAAACATTTATAAGCACCTTGGGGGCAGATTAAAATGCACTGAATCCTTTTTATTCACATTTAGCGTTCTGTCTGCTGTCTATTAATAAGAATCAAGTGGCTGGTTTATCTTCCTTCAGGCAATGAGTGTGGTACAGTAAGTCTACAAACCTAATGTATTACTTTTACTAATGTTAGTATTACATTTATTATGTGCGTATTTCTTGACACATCTTTAAAGAATATTTGATGTTATAGGTTATTGGCAGGGACCATAAACAGAGTACATATCAGGTGGCCACAGACACCTATTTTCCAGGTACAGAATTAATCGTAAGGTTTACTACAGCAGACATTTTAGTAAATGGCTATTATTAGGGCTATTAAACAAACAACATTTTAGTAAATGTCTGTTTAATTGTGTAATTTGTTTGGTTAGTGGTTAATTTTATGTAACTTTAAAGCGGTTATAATCAATATATTCATATTAACAAGTCAGGAATCAAATGACTTGTATGTGGGAGAGGTCACTTGTAGTTTCAAATCGAAAGAGAATTATCACCTGATTCTGCAGTTCCCCTCAGCTCTACAAAATGTTTTAGCATTTACAGCTTATTGTTTTGGTGTCACAGCCCATAACTTCATTCTCTCTGTTCTCATCAGCGGTGTTTCAGGTGGCAGCAGGCAGCTGTTTTCAGTGAAAAAAGCTCTGACAAACCGCTGTACACTACCTGCTCAGAACCAAACAGCAGACAGACAAAGTTAGCAACTAGCTAGTGAATATAGCGAAGCATTTAGCAGCTATATTTCCCTCAGAAGTTGGTAGAGACCAAAAACAGAGCTAGAAAGTGAGTGAATATTGCACTTACATTCATCAGGTGGTCACAGACATGACTCTGAATGAATGCTAATGTTGCTCAGTAACTCCTGGATGTGTAAAAGGGCAGCTGTTTGCTAACAAATTTGCTATAACAATTTTATAAGGTGATAATATGTCAGTGTTGCATTTACAGCTGGTTTCCGCTGCCCCCAAGTGGTCAAAAAAGTAGTTAGTTAATGCAGGATTAAAGAAAAAATTTAAGTAACTAAGTAAGTAAATTAAAAGTAATTAGTTGATGCTGATATATTTACAGTAACTACTGTCAGTGTACTCAGTGCTACATAGCCTACTACTCAACCGTTTCCAAGTTTGCTGGGGTAACACACTGATTCAAAATCATACACATATTCATTTTTATATTTGTTAGCTTCGCACCTCAAAACTAAACTTGTTTACTGTTGACTTGTTAGCAGCTTCACCAGTTCTTTGGTAAAGAAAAAAAGGTGCAGACACACAAAAAGCAAACCATGTTTTCCAGGCAAGGCAACTAGTAAATCTGCAACTTCGGCTGTGTGGCGTTGTGTGTTCTCAATCCTATCCTGGAGGCTCAGAAAATTAGCTTAGTGTAACAGAATCGCTGTATTTTGGCTCAACCACTGTTTCGGGTGAATCCGCAGGAAGGAGCCCTGAATTGGTCCTTGAAAAGCCTGTCAATGGCCATGGACAGCTTGCACGTTTCTTCGCGGCTCAGGAAGGATTAGTGTTTGGAAGCAATTGCTATTAGTCTGCTGCACAATTCAGAGAGGCCCTGAGCTTTTCCTGGTAAGGAGGCACGCAATTGAAAGAACTATAGAATATCTTGTATGACTGAAATATAACACATTGAGACATAAAGCTTCCTTCTAGGTTAAAGGAGAGGCTTTTTGGAAACCAAATAAACAAGATGGAGCACGGGAATAAGGAATTTGTGGAGTAGTATTTATTCAGGGGATCTGCATACTGAGGTTGAGATCATGTTGGTAACACACGGAGATTATAACAATCTTTAAACATTGTATTGTTCATTCAGCTGATGAAAGATTTTGGAGGTGCTGTGGGAACTTTTAAAGGTCAAATGCACCATACTGACCCCACACTGAGCATCATTTTATTGTCTTCTGACAAAGATTGAAACAAAAAGCTGTTTAAAGCTGCATTATTAAGCACTCAGCCAAGATGTTCATGTTCAGTTTGCCTTGTCTTTTCAGATCTTGGTGGATCTAGTGCTATTTGTCCGTCATCAGTTTTCAGTGGGACTAAACGGGGACTGGAGGATTTTTAAAACCTTCAAAACTCTCTGTGGAACACTACTGTGCACAACTTTCTGATTTATAACTTTCATTGCCTCATAATTGCACAATCTTTTTGCTTTAGAGTAGTTCTGTGTGGGAGAGTCCTATGCACACACACACACACACATACACACACACACACACACAAACACACAGAGAGAGAGAGAGAGAGAGACACAGGACCTGAGCCACAGCCTGGTCTCCCTCTGCGAGTGTGTGCAGAGATGAGCAGGACCGCACCTTCTGTGAGCGTTACCTGAAACTGGAGATGCAGGGGTACCACTGAAGGGTTAGCTTTCATTGTCTTTGTTCTTTTTTCCTTTTTTTTTTGCCCCTCCTGCTTCTTGTAAGCATAGACAGGTACAGGGCGTTAGAATATTAACATATAATACTCTGGTATTTATTGTTTTACGTAATCTCTGTCACTCAAGCCAGGTACTTATAGTCAAGCAGGGTTAAGGAGATGAAACACCTTAAGCAAGTAGTGCTGGACACTCTGAGCTTCCTGCCTCCCTTTCTACACAAAGTTTCTGGGTTTTCTTTGTGACTTGTGGACTTAAGCTGCCTGCTATTTCAGCTCTGAGAAGATTTTTTAGTGCTTTTTCGGGGGTACGAAACCTATTTTATTTTTATTTTATTTTTTTACCGTGGGTTTCACAACAGGTATGTATTTTTTTTCTGAAATACTGAGTTGTTTTTGATTTATTCTTTTGATTTATTTGATTATCATGATCAATTTCAACAGGCACCTGGTTATGTGACATATGAGTGGATGGTTATGTCTTTAAATCTAGCTTTTCTCTGTCATTTAAGTTGTTTTCGCAATAATTGCACATTCATTATAATGACAGAGGTTAACTAAGATGTTCTTTCTGTACAGTGTTGTTGAAGGGCATATATTTAAAGATAATAAAAAAGAGAATCCAATTATCATACAATGTCAAACATGTTCAGATTCTGTGATTTATTACCTAAATTCTATATCTATTATTGAACAAAGACATTTCCATATTTCCAACAAGATGTCTCTCTTCTGTCATTTTTTGTCACATTATACAAAAAAATTAAAATAGACTTTGCAGAAAAAGGATATTGCTCATAAAAGGCTATGTTCAGACATACATTCTGACAAATGCATTGATTTTCTGTTTAACTGGCATAAAATTCTCTCAGTTAAAGAGACTGACAGTATTATTCTCTGGTTTATCTCAGGCATTAAGGGGTATTTTTGTGGGGCCGAGATCTTTCAGCTATTTCTCAGCACAGGGAAGTGAGAAGGGAGGGGAAGCAGAGCCGACACAAAAGGCAACATTATTCCCCAGCGGATCTGCGCTACATCCTTCTATGAATGGAGTATTGAAAAACATAACATTGGGGACAAGATTATTTTTCATCCCCCATAACTGAGCCATTTGTTCCAGAGTTTCGAGTGGTTTGTTGGTACAGTCTGCAAATGAGACAATTGTGGTTCTCCAGCGCTGTGCTGGTGTTAAAATCCCCACCTCCCAATTGGATGCACAATGACCTCTCTGTGGGCCTCTGGCCTTCTCCGCTGCACCTTTTGAGACAATGCAACAGTCCAATGAAAAAAGACTGGACCTGGATGAAGACTGCTCTGTCCAGAGTTGTTTCTATGGCTCCTGTTAAGTGTTCGCTTGTCACTAATGGCCCCACAAAGGTTGTTTGTTAAATTTACCTCCACAAACTGAAGACATAACTATGTATACAGTACAGTGGCTCAAGATTTTAACATCCCCCCATCTCCTTCCTGCCTCCTGCTCTCCAAGGAGATGAGAGGTGCCCCTCCAGTGTCATCAGGTGCCTAAGCGTTTTGGAGGGTTCTAGTGACAGATTGCAGGAAGCAGCGTTTATGCCTGACGATGGGGACCACAGAAAGCAGAAATGTCTTTTTGTGCCCCCTGGGCTCGGAATGTCCACTATCTCGAGGGGCCAATATCAAATTCTCCCCTCATCATCCCCTAATACACATTCCTGTGTAGGTCAGGGGGAATTCTGCATAAGAAGAGACAAACAACCCAAGGCCAAGCCACACACTGTGGTCTCCTAATGACAGCATGCTTCTAATAACACTACTCAATTCATTTCTGGGATATTTGCTCAAAAAGAATATGTGAGATTTGGAATTTAGTCATTCCAACTTCCCCATATATTTATTTTAAATATACATGCATATGCATGTATATATATATATATATATATATATATATATATATACGCACACACACACACACACACACACACACACACACACACACACACACACACCACAGCATATTTTACTATTTTACAGCATAATTTTAGTATTTGAATTCCATTGCAGTATTAGATAAATGTCATTCATCCCAGTTTCTCACTTGAGAAGAATGCAGGGTATTCAGTGTCTGACCACAGTGCTATCTAACTCTGATTAATGAGTGATTGTCAGTGACTCCCAATATTCCCTGTCTAAAGGAAAATCCCCTTGATTATCGAAAACCACACCACAGGTGCCTGCCTCTGTCTGTAACAGAAGCCGTCCCCAGCTGTTGATGATGCTGGAAACCTCTGAAATTAAACTTCCTCATCCAGATTCTCTTGTTGCTGCCTCTGTTACCTGCTGCCAGGGAGGTGCCCGGTGGCCATTATGTCCTTACAAAACAGCAAGGTAACTCGACTCCGTGTTCCTGATGTTTTATTGGCAACAGTAGCACTTTTCGGTGGGACATGCCCATGTCTGGGGAACTGGGGTGACTTTATGTTTATAATCTGTTGTCCATAGGGAGTGATGTGCGTCACATGATCTCTGGAAAAGATTTCTTTTTGAGCTGTACAGTTCCCAAGCCTGACCTCAGACTACTATCAATACCTACTACAGCACAACACCAACAGCTGCAGGCTCCATCACAGAAAACAATCCAATACTATAATTAGGCTACTCCGAACCAGGACAAAAAATACTGATTGTTTTGTAGTAGTAGAAAACTGTCTACTACACTCCAGTCTGCTACATTTAGAGGTGTACTCACATATAGCTCAGGACTTGATGAGAGAGACTGACAGTGTGTGAATGTATGTGTTGCAGGCGGATGGTCAGTCAGGCAGCCATGCGAAGCCAGCGTGTGGTGGAGAGCGAGTGTAGGTACTGGAACCCAGCCATCTGGCTCCTGGTGTCCCTGCTGGGATCCATCGTCTTGGTGGCCATCAGTTTGCTGCTGCGACTCGGTGAGTATGTGGGTGGGGGGTGGCGGTGCCATGTTGGATTTGTCCAAAAACTGGACTATGCAAGGAGTTAGGAGTTCACCTTCTGCCATACAGAATAATACATGTGGTCAGGAAAAAAAGTGTTTGTTTAAATAATTTTTCTATAATTGGCTCCATTTTTGAGAAATATTGACAAACAGTAATTTAGTGCAGATGTAGCAGATATTAGAACAACCACAGTCTGAAATACAGTTTAAACTAAAGGCCTTCGCTCTTATTTGCATTTGTATTTTCATTTGCACTTATGAAGTAATAACATCATGTAACTTTTTTTTTTAATAGTTTAAGGACACTTCTCCAGTGATATTTGTGGTGCATTCTCTTTGTTAAAGGGAACAACATGAAATATATATGGAAAAGTAATAGGCCTTTAATGTTTGGTGCACTTGTTTCAAGTTCTCAATGGCAAGTGTCGGATGGAACAGCTTATTAAAGTATATAATTTCCTGAAGGGGTAATGGATCACAGTTCCCATCATGCCCTCTATCAGTACCCAGGTCCGCCTGGGGAAGGTAATGATCCTACCCGCAGACAGAAGACGCCTGAGAGCCAACTCAATGAATCTTAGTCACAGCCCCCAAGCAAAAAGCAGTAACAACATGCTTGGTTTGAGGACTTTGCATTTGCTAATTTAAGGGGTCATTTTTCATACTTGGGTGTATGAAGATTTAAACTGATTCCCAAACTTTATCTAAAGCTATTACTGTAATATTCAACAAACTCCTACATCCTTGCTTTTTAAACTCTTCAGTATGATGGCCCTTTGGATCACTAGTTTTAAATAAGGGCCATCAACATTTTGCTGGCCATTCCAGTCTTTAGACCATGGTAAATTCATTTTGATATGCTGCATTTTATATTTTAAAAGGTGGTTTCAAGGGACTACTGCCATAAACTGAAACAGAATGTGACTCATGAGATGATTTCTTGTGTGTCAGTGCTTAACCACATGTTTCAGGCGTTAATAATGCTCAAGAACCGGGTGTACCTCCAAGTGAACTCCCTGTAGATGAGTGCCTTTGTGTCCACAGTTACTGTCTTCACTGTGTTTACCAGTGATAGCTGGCTAAAAGGCCTGCAGTTATTTTTGAAGGGAGCCAGGATCAATTCCACTCACTGGACATTATGGATCAACAAATATATAGAGCAATTTATTCAAATGTGCTGACAACAGCTTATTGCTTTTGTCTCTTGATAGAGCCAACATATACCGAAATGTGTGCTTTCTAACATTTTTTTGTGTTCAAATTTCAGGAGACATGAAAATAAACAGACGGGCTGTATCCAGTAAGTAATATTAGTAATAAATGTTAATCACATTTCCTTTCTGATCCTCCTGAGAATAAGAACTGTCTCCCTGGTATATAAACCAGAATGTAACCTGACACCATAAACAGATGTATTACCAGCACCTGAAGCTAAAATGGGTAGTTTTATTATATACGGTATATGTTTCAATGCCACAAACAAATGGAGAAGCCTGTGAAATGACCTACATTGGGTGTGTTTGTTAGAAAAATCTCTCTGGTGTCTTTGTGAGTTGTTGAAACCTGAGATATTTTGGGGTTAAACTGTCCTTTATACAGGTCCAGAAACTTTCACTGTGACTGGGAAAATGTGTGTTAAGTCATCACACTCACATCTCGGTCTTGTATATCACTCACAGATGACAGCTCAGATCTACATTGACCCTCTGTGTTTTGCATAAAGAATATCTATTGACTGTTTTAATTGATTAAAATGGCTAACATCAAAGACAAGCATTAAATAAAGGTGCTATGATAGAGAGAACAATTTGATTAGATGTTGTATTCCCTCAGTCACACAGAGTTTATCATATTTGTCCTTCACTTTCACAATGACAACACTAAGATGCGACAGCCATGCTAGCATCTCTGTGAGGTTGTACTTAGCAGTGCTTTGAGCTAAATGCTAACACCAACATGCTAACATGCGCACACAATGACAATGCTAACATGCTGATGTTTAGCAGGTATAATGTTGACCATGTTCACCATCTTAGTTTAGGATGTTAGCATGTTAACATGTGCTAATTAGCACACAACAAAACACAGAGTACAGCTGAGGCTGATGGGAATGTCATTAGTTTTTCAGGTATTTGGTCATAAACCGAAGTATTGGGCAAATTTAAATTTTGGGCCGATGGTGGCGCAAGAGGAAAAGTCAGGGGATCACCAAAATTACAATTCATCTAGCAGGGAACATGAATGTGTGTACCAAATTTCACGGCAATCCATCCAATAGTTGTTGAGAAATGTAGGTGGAAGGTGTGGTAGGTGGAAATTTAGTAGGACTGAGGACCATGAATGTATGTACAAAATTGAATGGCAATCCATCCAATAGTTGTTGATTTTCCCTTCCTTTCCATGCTGCTAGCATGGCTAAAAACCCAAATTAAAGGAACAGACTAACATATTTCTGTTGTGGCTGGTGCAGTGCATGGTCTGAACAGGCCTCCTGTTGTGGTTTCAGTCTGTGTCTAGTGTTACAGGAAAATAGATATAGTAGATATAGAGTACAGCAACTATGGAAGGCCAAGGTCCTTTCAACAAATAATTTGACCATACTCTCTCTCTCTTTCTCTCTCTCTCGCTTCCATATCCCCTCCTTCCTCCAGTTTCAGCCAATGGAGTGCAAACAACTGTGAAGTCGCAGTACCAAGGTAAGCACGAGCTTTACAGCTACCTCCACCTCTGCACCTGCCCAAACGCTCAGAAAAATATGTCTGCATCGAGGCCATGCCATGAAAACCTATCAGTGTCACTGAAAGAGAGTATAAAAGGTAGATCAGTGCCTGGGGCTTTTAAACAAGATCACTTTCCCAGCTCTCGATTTCCATAATCCCCACTTATTTGCTATGTAACCTCCCACCCTCCTGCACCCCCCTCACTCACTTCCAAGGAGTCATGTGGCTTATTGTGTCCAGAAGGATTTTTTTCTTGCTATTTACTCTCATTACATTAGAGCCATGCTAGTCTGTCCTCTCATCTTCTGTTATATATCTGTATTTAAAAAAAAAAAATAGAAACATGTTGTTAAAATGTCCCTCAGACAGTATGGGACTCAAATTTTTCAGTGAGGTGGCACAATTCTAACCAAACAACCTGAACACCCTCATCTCACTCAAAGACAGAGAAGGGACTTGTGATTAAACACTGACAGCAAAATGAATCTGCGAGAAGCCCTGACATATATTGTCTGCTTATCTTTCCAAAGTACAACTGGTGAATGGACGTAACAGGTGTGAGGGTAGAGTGGAGGTGCGCTACAATGACTCATGGGGCACAGTGTGTGACGACGACTGGGACATGGTGGATGCGAACGTGGTGTGTCAGCAGCTGGGCTGCGGAGTGGCAGTGGCGGTCGGTAGCAGCTCCCAGTTTGGACAAGGCACAGGGCTCATCCTGATGGATAATGTGGACTGCAGAGGGAGTGAAACAGACCTCACCCAGTGCCGTAGTCTGGGCTGGGGCATCCACAACTGTTACCACTATGAGGATGTGGGTGTTACCTGCAGAGGTAAAGCCTTAATACAACTTTGAGTTGGCTGAGGTTGTGGTGAATCATCTCTTCATGTATAAACCTGAAAAAAAAGAGGACAAAGTGACTAAAATTCCTGCTTCCTTTTCATTTTGCTGATAGAACCAGCAGTGGTGGGGGCAAAAGGTTTTGAGAATCCCACCACACCGGCCCTGGAGAAGTCCGGTATACGTAAGTGCTCCCTGCTTTTATCTAAATGACAATGGTCTTCTGCCAACCTGAAATGTCAGAGGGATGAATTTGTCTTTTATAAAAGCATAAAGGCAAATGGCCAAAATTCAGGAACAAAGAAGATCATTTTGAGATAATAAACAAGGAACTATGTGAAAAATGAACCCCAGGTAGTGAAACAACAGTACAACTTGGAAATGACAACAATAAATAGAAACTTTTTTCCTGTATAAATTTAAAGCTGCAGTAAACAGTATTTTTATATAACAATGGATTACATAACTACTTGTATGTAAAGGGTAGGAAGCGACTTTCAGTGAAAAAGCTCTAAAAACCCACTGTACACTCTACCTGTTCATCACCAAACAGCCGACAACCACAGTTAGCTGCTAGCTGGTGAACATAGTCGAGCATTCAGCGCTTAAAGAACCATGTATTTCCCTCATGAGTTAGTGTAGACCAAAACAGAACTAAAAGTAAAGCAAAAATTGGACATTCATCAGGTGACCAGAAACATGCTTCACAATGAATGCCTATGTTGCTCCGTTTCTGCTTGACGTGTAAATAGGCAACTGTTTGATAACATGTTAGCCGTTGGTGATATGTTAGTGCTCTTTTTCTCAGCTTGTTTCCACTGCTCCCAAGTGGCCAAGCAAATCTGTTATTGCAGGTCTGAGCATTTGACCCTGCATCAAATATGTACTTTGAAAAACACAAATCACGCCTGTATGTGGCATTAATCTGGCCAACTGATGAAATTAGTCCACCTCTAAAAATGGAATCATGCCGTCAGGCTGATTTGTATAAAGGTTTAAGGACAGATGCTGCATTGTCTCTGCTAAATAAGCAGATCAGACTGTCATTCCACATCTCATCACATCTCATTCCAGTGCAATTTAAAAAATGCTAATAAAACTTTCTTGACTGTAGAGGATACTTAGGAAATATGTTGTATACTCAGAGGAATTAAACTTAAGGCCAGCTTTTCTCTGTATTTGATTAGATGTTTTTTTGTGCTCTGGGATCAAAATTAAAAACGCATACCCAAATGTAGCAGACAGGTGGCATGCCAGATGTTACTACAAAATGCAAGGGCAGGTTTCATTAAATAATGAATGATGGTTTATTTTGCCATTGTGTGGGTCCAAAATGCAGGAATCCTCGTGAAATGAACACACGCTGTCAGGCATTATTTCAGTTTTGCAAAACTGTCACCAAATGTGACACAGTATCAAAGGCTTTTCAGGTCAGTGGAAAGTATCTTTTGGACATCTTCGCGGAAACCGTACAATACACGTCAAAGGCCTCTAGAATTCCAAGCAGTCCTTATTGTTCGCTGGGTCTGCCTTTGTTGTGGTCACTCTGTTGTTTTTTCTTTGCCTTTAATTCCCAAAAGGACCATGGGAGACTAGAACAGAATCAAATTTAGTTAACAAGTGACGTATCTAGTGAATACTCCGGTGACCTTAAACCCTCTGGGAATGCAGTGAAGCCATCCAGAATCACTTCTTCCTTTCAGATGAAGAGCATTTTTAAATGATGGACATGGTCTATTGTCTCCGTCAAGGTGTGTTTTTGTCTGGGCCGAGGCATAGGATGACAACATCTGTGCTTAGTGCAATATCAGATGTTCACTTTCCTGCTTCAGTTTTTTTTTTTTTTCTGGAGCTACACCCTTCTCCGTTCTCTGTATCAGTGTCTCCTAGTCATTTCCTGTCTCACACACTCATGCACAAATCCAGTTACAGTTTCTTCTGATACCCCCAAATAAGCACATAATAAATTTGACATTAATGTAGACTCTAGTAAAAAATATAAAGTCTAAAAATTTGCATTCAACATCAGTCCCCGTAAATCCCTCTCTCTCTCTCTCTTGGTTTAGGAGATGGCACCATCCGTCTGGCGAATGGACAGAACACCTGCCAGGGCCGGGTAGAGATCTACTACCAGGGAAACTGGGGGACAGTGTGTGATGATGACTGGGTCCTCAACAATGCCCGGGTGGTGTGCCAACAGATAGGCTGCGGTATTGCCGTCTACGCACACACCAACTCCTACTTTGGCTACGGAACCGGCCTGATTTTCCTGGACAATGTCAACTGCTACGGCACTGAACAGGAGCTGACTAAATGCAAAAGCCTGGGCTGGGGCAAACACAACTGTGGCCATCACGAGGACGCTGGAGTCACCTGCACTGGTACGCTGCTTTCAGTTATGGAATATGCATTAAATTATTGAATTATCATTGAATTATTATTATTCAAACACATAACTAAACAAGACCAAGCGTCTACAGCCATGCTAGCAGCTCTGTCAGGTTGTACTTTTTAATGTCAGCATGCTAACATGTTTACCATGTTCACAATCATAGTTTAGTGTGTTGGCATGCTACTGTTTGCTAATTAGAAATAAACACAAAGTACAGCTGAGGCTGATGGGAATGTCATTTTGAAAGTATTTGGTCATGAACCAAAAATATAGGACAAAGTTACATTTATACCTGACCGAAGTTATTACAATTCCTCCTGAGAGGGGCATTTCTCTATCAAAGTTTCATGACAATTCATCCAACAGTTGTTGAGAAATTTCTCTCAAAACCACAAATGTGAACCTCATGGTGGCGCTAGAGGAAAAGTCAAGAAATCACCAAAGACTGCATGACAACCTTTTATTATAGTGACTATTTACTGTGAACTAATTTCTTCTGTCTATATTCATTACTATTGATGATAATAATATTTGTAGTTATAAGTCATGTGGTAATAGCAGTGGTCGCACTACTGGTAATAGGAAATACTAGTGGTGGAAATATTTTGCTTGACCATATTTAGAGAATAAGTCAGTTAGTAACGTTGAGGTACAGACAAGATTGTTTTAAATGTATTTATTGATTCTCAGGGGGATACTGAATAAGGAGGACGAGAAGAGTTTATAATGGCAGTAGTATAGTATTGGTATCAGTGTTAGTAACAAGCAGTACTAGTATTAGTAGAAATTGTAATAGCAGAAGTTGTATATATAAAAACTATTTCATTTCCATTTTTACCCACTTCAGGATCCACTACTGTACCTCCTGTGGCAACACAAAACCAGAGAGGACTCTGGCCAACATTTAACACTGAAGGTATACAAACATAGTATACAGTAGATGTTTATCTGTAAGCAAGCAAGCAAGCACACACTGATTATTACTTCTTTGCATCTGCATGTCCAGTTGGTTTTGCTGGATTTTGTTTCAACTGTAAAAATGAAATGTGCACTTTTGCCAAATGACCAACAGGGAGAGCCATTTCTCCCCAATTGTCTTTAAATATATTCCACCTCAGTGCCGCAATACATGGTTGGCAAAGGTGTGCAACAGACTAACCTCACCAGGATCATTATAAACAGGCAGTCTGGTGTATTGAGCCATCAAGTAATTGTGTCATGTATTACATCTTCCCTCCAGCAACAAATAAAGCTCCAGTCACCAATCCACCAACTACAACGACTGTAACCACAACTGCCCAGACAAAAGGTAACAATATTAAACTGATTCCTGCTTTATTGGACTGACCAGGGAATATTATAGACTTTTATGCAAGTATTAGCCACATAGATTTTTATCAGAAGAGACACTTTTATTCTAAAATGTCAATGATGTACCTGTCTTATTTATTCCTGTGCAGGCAAACCAACCATTCGTGTAATGAATGGTAACAGTAGCTGCCAGGGTCGTGTAGAGGTCTTATACAAAACTGTTTGGGGGACGGTATGTGATGATGACTGGGACATGCCCAACGCCAACGTGGTGTGTAGGCAGCTAGGCTGTGGACCGGCTATCGCGGCCAAGTCCATGGCCTACTTCGGCTACGGTTCGGGTCCGATCCTGCTGGACAATGTGGAATGTACCGGCTTTGAGCTGGAGCTGTCCCAGTGCTTCCACCTGGGCTGGGGTCAGCACAACTGTGGCCATCACGAGGATGCTGGAGTTATGTGTGCACGTAAGTCCTGACTGGACTTCTCTAACATCATGCAGGCTCCATTAGGCTTACATTTATGACGTGCATATATAATACTGAACATAGGGAATGTCTGTATCACAAGCCTCTATCTTAAGTCATCAATTCCACTGAAAGCTCACACTTCCTTTTCATCCAGTCATCTGTGCCCGCCCTGCTGAGCTGTCCAGTTGCAATGCATGACTGTAGTACTCTGAGGAGGAGACAGCCCAGAGAGCATAAAAAATACAGTGGATGAGTCAAGGCACATCAGCATCACTGCATGCCTGCAGGCCAAATTTCACTTCTTTGAGGCTAAATCAGCAGCACATACAGACTCCCCTTCAGTTAGATAGCACATCCTTGGTTTCCGGTTGATCGGAAAATATGATTATACATTTGTTTTCTAAAGGCAGCAGTGTTTATTCAGTTGTCTCGAGTAATTCTTCCTTCAGCAGGTAGTTAGAATTGGCAAAGGGGACATTGTCTATGCATGACAATGAGGGCTATAAGCATCAAAATCAGGACAAAATCATATTTTACAAACAGGTGTTGTGGAAATTTTTAAACAATTTATAGTAACCGTAATATGTATTGATAACTAGAGTAATTATAAGAGAGCCTTGCTATTGCTTTTGTGACCTGATATTTCATGAGTATGCCCCGGACCCAGAAGCATCACTCTGTTTTTTCTGCTTCCCTTAGCTTTTGAATACTACTTGGCAATTGGACGTGACTTTAAAGTAACAGAAAAGATACCTGCCACCACCACACGACCCTCTGACGGTAGGTTAAATACATCTTCAGCCAGCACAAAATCAACCCATTTCTTCTAGAATGGGTCTCAAAAACAGGTGAGACTCTGAATGTATGCAACTCTTCTTTGTTTTTGTAGGAGCGTTGAGACTGGTGGGTGGCCAGCACCAATGTGAGGGTCGGGTGGAGATGTACTCTGGGAATTCTGGATGGGGCACAGTGTGCGATGATGCTTGGGACCTCCCTGACGCTCAGGTTGTGTGTCGCCAACTGGGCTGCGGGGGGGCCATGGCAGCACGGGGAGAAGCTTACTTTGGGCCCGGCACAGGAACAATCCTGCTGGACAATCTCAAGTGCAGCGGTGCGGAGGCCTCCCTGCAGGAGTGCTCCCATATAACCTGGAATGTGCACAACTGTGACCACTCTGAAGATGCTGGCGTCACCTGCTCACTGTCGTGATTTCAGCAGAACCACACTCCCATCTCCACCATGGGTAGGAAGTGGGCATACCAACCTGGGACTTGTATACATTATGTAAATAACAGCTTTCACATTGCTGAAGGAATTCTCCACCACCAACAAAATACAAAATAACTAATATGACAGTATATGATTACATACTATAAACTATCTATGCCTATTAAGCACTTTATAAATAAATATATGATATAAAATACAGTGTACACAGTTTTTTATTTGATAAACAAAGAAAAACTTTTAACTGTCTCTCTCTCTCTCTTTTGCCCCAAAATGTTAAAATATTTACTGTACGTGTTTCTTTGATGATTAAGTAAGGCATACTGGAGGAAGTCCATCAATTATTAATTATGTGGAGACATTTTCGTGGACTTCAGCTCCAAAATACGCAAATATGTATGAAAAACTGACAAACAGAAATATAAATGGGAAAAAATGATACGCTACAAACCACAAGAACGCCAGAAAACAGAAACATCCATAAATAATTGTGTTACATCTTGTGAATACAGCATCTCTCCATCTACAAATAAATGATGTGTTACTTGTGTTCTGTAAACCATCATATAAATAAATGTAACTAATAATCATTTACATGTGACAAAATAAATGTTCTTATTTTTTGGTATATAATATATTTTTGGTGTAAAAACAGAGAAGTGTCAATAAGTATCTGCTTTCGTTGTTGTCCTAAACATGTGCATTGCTTTATGTTTTTATTCCTCTTTAATGGCACATGTAAATATGGCAATATCCACCATATGAATTTGTTCAAGGGAGAGGATTTTTGGGAAGGCACTGCCTGCAAAACATCTTTATTTACAGGAGAGAGTGTGAGATTTAGAGTTGGTCTGTTTTACAGCAGATTTTACACCTTCTTTCCCTTATTAAGCCATTTCTTTCCATTAGTCATTTACCATCTGTAGCTAAAAGCAACGGGCTAATTGATGAGCTAATGCATGATGTTAGCTTAGTCAGTCCATGTAACAAAGAAAAAGAATATTGCCAACATAATTTAGTTGATATGTAATTCTCAAATTAAATAAGCCAATTGCCATATAATTAAATTAATCTAACTGACTGCACCCACATTGGACAATAGCATACTGACACTACGTAACTAACAGCGATCACTGTGGCCATAAGTGGTAATTACAGGATGATGGTAAACACTAAGATGTAGTGCAACAGCAGCAAACGTAGAGAATAAAGTCAGCAAACTGATTCAGTGATGTCAGTTACACAGCAGTATTGATCTAAAGTTTGCTAACATTAAGCTAATAGTCATACCAGGCCAAGTACGGCCTGAGCAGCAAAACTCCTGTTTGTATCCTGAGTGTATTGAAATGAGCACGGGTGACAAGATAATAAGGCATGATAAAACATCTTAATAGTGCCATTAGATTCAAATGTGTGAAACAATATGAGAAGACCTTTCTGTAATGCCATTAAGCAATTCACATTTGAATTCCTGTCCACTCAGGCTCCGCCCCCCAGTTTGTGACATCAGGGTACTTGGTTTGTCCTGAATATACCTATTCTGGAGAAACCATACATATGACTTTTGTCAAAAGTAGAAGGAACATTTTGACAGCTGTGCCAGAAACTGTATCTCCTGATACTCAACATAACAACAACAGTCTGGATGATAGAGCACTTTAAATAGGCCCAAAGTGGGTAATATTCCTTTTTAAAATATCCATTACTTCTGTACTTTAAATAGACTTTAAACAAATTCAAAATGGCTTGATTTTTTGACCAGTCATAACTTCAGCTACAAACATTAGAAATAAGAAATACAGAAATGTATAAATATTTTAGTAAATGATTGTAAAAGAAGTTGTAGATTTAGATAAAAAATAATAATAATTTTGATCTCTTAAAGCAGCAGGAATTAAGGATATGTTACAATCCGAATTGAGCTAGAGACACAGTATCTTGAATCTGAATTATGACAAGTCATCACTCCAATGGAGATATTTTGCATTCACAGTTAGTGAAACTTGAACTGCAGATATCTGTAACTGGAGGTTTCATACACTCTGGTGGCAAAAGTAACTTTAGTCTCATTAGTCAATTTTGACTCATAAATGAATTACAAATATCTGTATGAATGTGGTAAACAGAAAACAACAAGCTACAATGGCTTTCCATAGTCTGGCAGGCTAAAGAGCAATGGATCAGTTTCAGAAACATCCAGTGTCTCCACCGACAGGGAAATAAAATGGCCTGTACCAGAGGGCGTGTTTGATGACTCATGATAAAATGACTCAGCATATCAGTGTTATGAACCTGCTTCATACCTACAATCACTACAATGATCAGGAATATTAGCAAATGGCATATCCATGGTTACAAAGGTGCTTTCACAAACAACTTATATTGCATGAGAGCAAACCATATTCAGTTTATACATTATAAAAAAGTTATTTTACATTAATATTAAAAATATAGCACTACGATACTCCAATATTTAAAAGCAAGTCGTGCAATAAATTGTAAATCTTTAGCTTTTAAAGGATAATAGACTTCCTGTTATGCTTCTCCTCTGCTAACAACAACGTTGCGGTCATTATCAAACACAAGATATGACCTGCTCTGTGGACACAGTTGTGTCTTTTCTTTATCAGCCACACAGGTTTTGAAGGAGACTCAGCCAATCAGACCTGAGGAACACAATCTGTTCCATTGACTATAAACACTATTATAGAAATAATGCGTAAAACATGTACTCTTATCTAAATATTACCTGTTACAGATATTGCACATTGAACATTTGATATATCCTATATTTGGTATAGTTGGTGTGTCACTACTGTTTAAAAAAACATTTATATTCTGCAAACAGCATATTATAGTATCTTGTAGGAGCAAGATACATTGTGAGAACATGATCTTGTACCATACTGTATTCTTATTTCAGTACAGGTTGGGATATGGTATTACTTCTTGACCCCTGGGTAGAAATTATTAACTACTTGGTGTGTGGTAATCCGATAACACACAAAGTAATTGCGGATTATCAACAATGTAACCATTATATCGGCTGAAATAATGAAGGCCAGACTTTGACACAGGGCCCCTCTTCAAGACAGGGCCACAGCATCAGGTAGGCCCTTATCACGTCAGTTGGTATTGTGCTGTAGTGGTGCATATTCCTAAAGTCAACATCAGGCCTTTGGAGCGGTCCATGGGGGTCTGGGGCCCAGGGCAGCTGTTATTAGCCTGGTTGGTAGTGAAGCTTTGCATTTGGCATGTGAGTGCTGTACTTGGAAGGTGTGATACCACTACAGTATATTAAAAGAAAACACCTCCTTTTCCTTGGATATGTGGAGTCTGAACTACATCGCCTGACTGGAGGGCAATAGGCTGCGCTGTCATTTTCTCTGGACTGCCAGGGTCGTTACATCACTCTGTGAAGACACGCCTTTTTGGGTGGTGACACAATCGAGGGAAAGTGCTCGGAGGGGGAGGGGTGTCCCGTCGGCAGGCGCACAGACAGCAGGCAGCAGCTGCAGCGAGAGGGAGCCGGCACCGTTACTCCGCATTAAAACATTCACATTACGATTTTTTAGCTCCGAAACACACAGGACAGCAACACACACACATCTAAAATGGTAGACCGCGAGCAACTGGTGCAGAAAGCCAGGCTGGCCGAGCAGGCAGAGAGGTATGATGATATGGCAGCTGCCATGAAATCGGTAAGTAGGCTTCCTCCTCTGTAATGACCTTTCTCTTTTCAGTCATATCTCTTATAAACAAGCCTCATCCATGTGTGTGTGTGTGTGTGTGCAATAAGTGTGCGAAAGCTAGCTAACCTAGCATTAGGGGCAGCAATACGCAGGCAGGGGGGCTGTGCCTCCGTGTTAGAGCACATTTGGACTTAAAACGGATAAGCCACACAAAATTGGTGTATGAAACTTATGATTAAAGACTGCATTAATGAGGAAGACGCAAGTGTGAGCAGGATGAAGGGCTGTTATAATAAGATTTGGGCAACATCATTTTGAACAGGACTGCAAGGCCCGTGAAGCCTATGTTCACATTTCACATTTCAGAGGTTTTAGTGACATCGTCTTGGTATGATGAGGTTCAGTTGAAATCATTATTTTACAGTAAGTCTTACAGGGTCCTGTTGGCGGTGTGCTGCGGTGGATTGTGGCTGTAAATGCGGACTGTTTGATCTTGGGGCGGTGCCTTTCGCCAGGCTCCTTTAAAAAAAACGGCCAGGCTGCTTGGTTGTAAAAGAAGAGGGGGGGAATAAAGCACAGCACAACGGCCAGACGCGCTTTAATCGCCCGTGTGGATCAAACGCGGGCTTCATAATGAAAGAGTATCAAAGTGATCACGTCGAAAGATGCGGCGGAGCAGAGGATGAGCTGGGTGGTACCATGATGAGAGTGGCATCTCAGGCTGATGCTGATGCTCGTGTCCCGGTTGACGTGATGCTGAGCACGAAATAACGAGCCATCCATTTAGCGTGGAATAGCACTTTTCTCCAGCTTGATGTGGAGAAACAACCAGCCAGCGTCCCTCCTCTCGCTGCGCGTTTGGCGCAATGTTGGCTGAAGGTTGATCGCAATCGATTTGCGCAGAAGCAGCGCGCAAAAACACCGAAGCGTTCACCTTTCAGACGTGGGTGTTGGTGGACGGACGGCTTTCCAGAAAGCGCCGTAGATGTCATATTGCAGCAAACGGCCGCTTCTGTCTGCAAACCGTAGCATGACGGCTCGCCTGTGTTAATCGATGCCGTGTAGCAACCGCATCCCTGCGTCCTCGACCTCCTACAGCAGGTTCCCACACAGAGGCGTGCCGCAGCATCTGCCAAAGATGCAGCACAGGCCCACCCGTAGTGCACCATTTCATAGGCACCGTTTTATCACAGCTCCACAAAGGCTGCATCTCTCTGTATCAGTGCTGTCTGGACAATAAGAGCATAGAGGAATAGACAAAGTGGCAGAAGAAGTCAAGGAATGCTGTGCGACAAGGCCCACTCTCCTTTATTTAAAAGAATGGCCATAATATCTGTGCAGGAGCTCATAGTGTGTCTGTGGTTACTAATAGTGACTTAGTAGAGATAATATAAGAATTTCTAGGAGCCTTTACTATCTATTTTACTTGTTTATTCAGAGGCTAGTAGTTTTGGTGTCATATTTCTATAGTGTTCCTTTAAAAATGATCATAGAATCACTTATCTTGTATTTTATAAGAGTTGTATCTGTTTGCTTTTATTAACAAGGCCACTCCTGCCGGCCGCAGCCTCAGTGTGAGGCCAGGCTGTGTGGAGCAGTGGTTGTGTTTAATTGTAGAGAAAGCAAGATTAGTTACTGGAAGCTACTTTTCTTCTACATCAGCTTCAGCTCCAAGAGTCAACAAGTAAGCTGTCAGCGTGTTTAAAGGCCATGCTGTGTGCTGCTCTCCGGGACCAGGCTGTAGTGGTAATGCAGGGGGTGGGGCGGCTCCATCCCTCCCATTTATGCCAAGTCAGAGAGAGAGAGCTGCCCCTCACCCAGCCAGTCTCTCTGCAGCACTGGGCAGCGGGGTGTGTCTGCTGCCTCGCCCATCATTTGAGGGGAATCCCTTGCCACTGCAGACATGGCAACCGCCCCGGTGGCAACGGAACCAAATAAGCAAGATCACAGAACACGATGCTGCACCCATCATCAGGAGGACTGTAACGCTTCAGACTCAGCATCCAGGCCTTGATGGACTGCTGTTTGTGCTGTATTTTCACCACTGCCTTTATAAGATTATAATAAAGTAGATATCAGGACAGCATGTCTCACTATCGAGTATATTTTTACAGCATCAATAATCTAGTCCCTCATTTCTTTAAGAAGAAAAGGGACAAAGAGAAATCATCTTTATTGAAGAACATAGAAGTTATTCTCATTATCTGGGACGGTCAATTATTATTTGGGAGCTGGAGCAGAGCTAGAAATCAAAAAGCAAGGCTGTGTTTCATGCCAACAGTAAATGAGAGACAGGTTTAGTTCTTTTAAATTTTTTCAGACAAAAATGTTCCAGCAGAGAGTCATTAACAGGTCTCTCATGTTTTTCCAAATTCATTTTCAGGAGCCGACAGTGACATCACAGGTGTGAAAGCAGCCTTAAATTCTGCTTGTCCTCGTTCTGTCTGTCGGGGGCAGCTATGACTGATCAGGGATGTAGAACCAGTCGCCTGCAAACTATTTTCAAGTGTTTCTGCTATGCGTTCTCCTTTAATCTATAGAAAACAACACTGGCAATGTATGGGTCTCTAGTGATGCTATTAGCCGTGGACCAAGAGTCCGAAAATGAAATTAGGGTCCAGGACTTCTAGATGAAAAAGCCACATGAACTGAAAATTAGGTTTTTAGTTGTTTAATAAATGCTTCTGATTATAAATGATTCAGATGGGATGTTAAAAGCCTGTGAAAGTTCTCTGAGAAATATGTGTTTTCTGCTCCAATAATTTGGTACCTCTTAGCAACTCGAAATGTCCAGCTCTCTATTACTGTGGGTGAAGATGAAGATGATGCCGTCCCAAAATTTACCAAGAGTCAAAATGCTTGCTGCCATGCAGGATTTACCTGGAGAGCATTACATTAGCTCTGGTGCCAAAAAACAGACATTCTCCCTGTTAAACTCACATACCTAATGCCTATAAGTGTTATCAGAACCACACGTCACAAGTTACGCTCCATCTCTGGGGATATAATAGTGTATATAAAACAATTGTTGCAAAAACCTGTACTGTACAGTATACAGAAGTACTCTGCACTGTGCTACTGCCTTTTATAGTAATACTGTATACAGCCATCACCATTGATGATGAATTTGTTTTTAGGAGTCATTTTCGAGAGTGACTGTGAATATTGAATATTCATGTAAAAAGACCTCAGTACTACAGTATGCATATCGAATGAAACTATTACATCATAGTATCCACATGGGCACAGTGCCTCAGCCCTTTGATATAGTAATGAATCATTCTTAAAGGCTGGCTTAATAAACCTAAATCAATACACCAGTTTTAATGTAAGAAAAAAGCATTAAGAGTGTTAGAAGAGTGTTATATATAATGTTTATCGCCAGTATCTCTTGAAAGACCATGTCGGTGTTTGTGCATGTTGTAGCCCATTCACTTCAAACCCTACGCATTAGATTTTCTTATGGAGATAAATGTTTATTGAGATTTTTTAATGAGCTTTTTCTACCTTGTGGGCAGCCATTTCTTTCCTTTCATTTCACTTGTAGATACAAAACAGAAACATAGTTTTAATAATACTGATAAAAGAAGTATAATTTTTTTCAAGCCATGTACTCAGTTTTATCAAGTAAAATTGTCGTTCTGCTAAATATATGTTTTAATGATAATAATCATTTTCAATGTTCCCAGAGCTTCTGTTTAAAGGATACCATTACATTTTAAATTTTAGTGACTTTATTTTCACTTTTCACTCAGTTTACCTTGCAGCTAGTAGTGTTTCTCTGTTTGAAGAATGAAAAACCCCAACATGCCATTTTGGGGGAAACCTTGAACCTTTATTCCCACAAGAACCTCCAAACAACGTAACCTAAAGTTATCCTTTCAAGCTTTTGAAGCAGCAAAATCAAATGCTGCCTGGTTGCAAGCCACACTAGGATTATACTCCTTTCATACAAACCTGGGTATGATGCGCTTTATTGACCGCTTGTTCAACCTGGGTTTGACCTGATTCAATCGAGAGCGCTTTCACAAGTTAATCCCTGAGTGTCACTGTTCACAGAGACTTCAGTCCGCAACTGTAGGTCAATACAAATGACTGCTAAACCACAGAGTTAAATAATTGCACAGAATTAGATTACGTAAAGTAACTACACAATAACGAAGCTTGAGTTTCAGTTAATTTCCTCTCTCTGTCTCTCTCTCTTTCGCTTTTTTAAACTAGTCAGGTCATACATAAATGTTCAAAGTAACATTAGCTGTTCAGAAGTCCAATTCCTGTTAACAAAAAGTGGGCTGTGTCTAACTCACATTCGATCCTGGTTGGGATGAGGGTCAAGAAACCATTTTGGATGATGCGTGTTGCCCCATTCAGATCAACCACAGATCTGGGTTTGACCTGTTTCACTGGGTTGGTCTGAAAGGGGTATTACAGATCCCAGCATCTGACATCCAGGCTCCCATAGCAACAGTGACTAAGAGACAGGTTTTGTCCTGGTCTATAGTTTATACAATGCTGTCCCACCATTTACCAGTCCATCTACATTCCAACCCTCACCTATGGTCAGGAGCTTTGGGTAGTGACCGAAAGAGTGGATGTCTGGGCTCAGCCTCAGCATGCGGCTCCTTTACGTTGAAAGGAGTCGAATGAGGTGGTTTGGGCATCTGATCAGGATGCCTCCTGGGCACCTTCCTTTGGAGGATTTCAAGCCATGTCCAACTGGCAGGAGACCCCAAGGTAGACCTTATCTGGCTTGGGAATGCCTTGAAATTCCACTGGGGGAGCTGGAAAACGTTGCTAGGGAGAGGGATGTCTGGACTATCTTGCTCATGCTGCCACTGCAATATATAGTCGTATATATATATATACTGTATATGTTGCTGTTGCACTGAAAAGAGCTCACTTTTATACACATGCTAACAATTCTGAGCTTGAGTAGGAATGATTTAACCATGTGTCCATAAACAGTATGATGTGCTGATTTGACTCCATTAGTTTGAATTAGCTTTGACACACACACACAGACACACAAAGACACACACACACGCACACATCCTATTGGAGAGCATGCTTCTTTGTCTTAGGGAGTGCATGGCACAGAGATCCAGGGCTTCCATCACGCTTAATGAACTGAATGCATTATTCTCCCATGGAAGTATGGAAGTCCGTTCAATGCATTAACAGATGCACTGTGCTGCAGCTGCTCCATACATTCAATGTATGTTTAATATGTATTGACTCTGCTATATGGCGTTTGCTGCGGTGGATAAAGAAATTGTTTTTTTTTTTTTCAGAAATGGTAGACACAAATGTCTACATGTCTGTGAATCTCAGGGTGCAGCAGAACAGCTAATTATCCCACTGCCTTCATTTGAATCATTTTATGATAGGTCGTAAAATCAGATGTTAATTTGTTAAAGCATTGGGTTTCCCACATGTGTATGATCACAGATACAGTACAGGCCATATGCTCTATATCTAAATGTAATTTATGAAAATATGACAGACCATTATTATTGGTGCATAAAATGCGTAGTTAGGCCACGACCAAGTACTGAAATAAAGCAAATAACATTTCAGTTTATTGTGTAGACGGTTACGCATTTATTAAAACTGCTATCTCTGATCCAAATCTGATCTGTAAACAATAACACCATCATTACTACTCTCAAGTCTGACACTCCAGCATCTGATTTGTCTGTTGCTATGGGTAACAGGGACTTGATCCATAATATTTTTTATCCATTTTTAATTCTCACTCTTGAAGCAAACTCCATGAGCTACCTGTGTCTTATTGTTGCTGCAGGACACATTTTCAATAGAAAACATTGTTGGTGCGCGAGTGATTGAAATCTCCATAGGAGTGGGTGTGAGTGGGATGGTGCATCTTGTGGGAGATATCACCAAGATCAAATGAGATTTGTAGATTCAAAATGTGCCCATGATGTGAATGTTGTTTTTTTTAAATTTGACACATACGATGAGCTTCATTTTAGATACTGATTGCCACAATCAGTATGCTCAACTAGAAAATGGGCTTATATATATATATAAATGGGGGTATCTCTTCCTGTTTTCTAGTTCATCCTCATCATCCCCATTTTTGAGTTCTTGTCCAGGGTGCATAGGAAGCATCAAACTTCTTCTTAATTTCTGAAGTATGAACGCACTCCTATACCAATTATGAATGCATCCAGTGTCATCTTATTTCAGGATGTCCTGAAATGAGTCTCGATTTGGTGGTGAGTCACAAAGGCACTACGAAAAACACCCACCTTACCCACCTACACACACTAATCAGGTTCATTTCACAACATCTAAGAACCATACTTACATTTGCAGCAATGTGTGCGAGATTTTAACTGAGTGATATTCCCCTCCAAGTTCAACAGCACCCCATTATCTTGTAGGATCACTCAGTTGGTATGACGTCTACTTTTCCCTTTGCTTACTCACTATCAAAGAGTGCAGTGTCAGTTCAAAGGAAAGGAAGGACAGCGAAAAAAGGAATAAGTAGAGAGTATTCATGAAGCTCCTTTCCGGGTAGTAAAAACATCTCCTCAGTGTGGAGTGTGAAAACATGTACAGACTTTTAGGATATTCACATTTCTCTTCCAGATGTTGTCTCTTACAGAAACCCTACATTTATTTATACCAAATTACTCAAAACCATTATCCCCACACCTAAAATGTTATTTTGTTTTTCATTTATTGAGAATTACACTTTTTTTAACAGCACCTGCGGCAACCACCGGGTACAGTGATATCATGATTCAATATGTTAAAGCTCAGCTCATCAGCTATTCATTATTAAACGCACTGTGTGTACCCTTGAGGTGTAACAAACATGTTGAGTACATTCCTCATTAAACATTTACAAAGCCATTTTAAAATGATATTTTACATTAATGTTTGCTTTCCAGCAGTGACATCTTATCTTCGGTGACACAGTGCTACATTTCTTAGCCTTAGATTTTCCCGATAAAGGAAAGAGAGTTGTAAATTTTGGTGTCTGATAAGCTTTCATACGCATTAACCTGTTACACAAACAAGACTTGCTGGATCATATTTCATCGTCTCACCAGTACCTGAAGCAACATGCCCCCACCAACACAGCCCCTTGCATTCTTTTTGATTTAGGGCAGTGTTTGGTCAGAACACCCACTTACTCCTAACTTCCAAATCTTCTCCTGCATTCAAATGAGATTGATCGATAGACCGGATGAGATGAGAGGTGGCATCAGTTTTTGCCATTATCCAGTACCCACAGATGTTGTAAAATGTTCTTATATGGGGACACAGTCAAATAAGTATGACAGTGACACAATTACCAGAGCATGGTAATGCTTTTTAGGTAAAACTGGCACAGTCAGCAAGGACTCTGGGTCAAACAAGGACCCTGTTCTCCCATCTTAAGAGTGGCTATACTGAACACTAGATCTGTGGACCTTTTTGGCTTGCAAAAAATATATTGTTTAATTTCTCCCCTACTTTGATATGTGCTGGGTTCTTGTGTTTATTGTGTTTCGTCTCCTTAGTTCATGGAGTGAAATGTCACTCGACACCACATCTCATGTTTGCAGAAGAATGGTTGAAGTTGTTGCCTTTATTGCTTTGGCACCATGATGAGGGTTATTTGTTTGGGATTTCATGCCCCTGAATGAGTTTACAGGATTATTACAGACCTGGAAAGTATGAAAAGACTGATGTTGATCAAGATTGAGATAGCTAGAACATGGACCAACCCTAAAAACACGTGTCACAAGTGTGAAACGTCAGCCTATGTCCCTGAGACAGTCTATGACCAAGTATTAGTAATGCAATTACGCAATTGTCTCAGTACTGTCATTGTTAGTAACACTACTAGTCAATACATGATGAGTCTTCAGTGCCTCCAAACTGTGATCTGGAATTTAAAATTTAAAGAAAACCCAAGGTCATGATTTGTTTTAATTCACCGAATGTGACTCAGTAGTATTTGTATAGCATGTAACCATTAATATAAACAAATAACAGTGTAATATTATTATATTCAGTCAGATCTGTAATTTTCTTGTGCTCTCATAGCAGTGAATTGGGAGGCGCTATCATAAACCACATTTGACCTCTAAGGCAGAACACATCTGCCTTTGACAAGAACAGCTAAGCAGGAAAAAATGTGGGCTGAACACGGCAGTCTTGTACTGTACATCCATTATATTTCTTTTTAATAAGCCATTACTTACTCAGTAATATTGGACACATGTACCAGCATGTAATTGGGCTAATGTTTTACTTTCACTTTTGGTCACATTGTATGTTACCTGTTTCTCTGTCCTTTTTTTTAATCACAGCAGAGATCTAGTACTAACAGAGAGGCCCAAGCTTGTAATAACTAGTGTTTGGCCTCCCTCCATACAAGTCCAGTAGCCTAATTAGGTCTTCGCATCTTTCTCATTCCTTCTGAGTGATCAACCTTTTCTGTGTCTTATTTTTGGATACGCAAATATATCAGCTGTAATCACAGAAAAAACAATGGTCATATCTGGTGGCATAGCAACAAAGAGCTACTTGAAGCTCCCTCTCCAACACCATTACTAAGACACACACATACACTGGCTTGCATCCTCCTTTTCTTAGCACCAGGCTCTAGCCCTATTCACACCACTAGTGACGTCAGGTGGTCCATGGCGCCTTTGTGCTCTGCTGCCTCAAAGAGGGTCGGCAGGGGGGTTGTCACATCAGGTTAGGAGAGACCGGGGAGTGAGAGCAAATGAGCAAGGCAAAGACAGAAGGAAAGCGTGGAACAGGAAGAAAAATGGGGAGCTGTTGGACTGTGGCAAGCCTTCATTATGTGAACTGTAATCCATTAAATGGAAATGTATGGCAACGGCAGTGAGGTCTAACCCAGCCCCTACTTAGGCCCAACATATCCCCTCACTCTTCCAGCCCTGTAGCTCTTACTGTGTCTCTCCTGTGGATATTAATGGCCATGCAGAGAGCTGTCAAAGAGGAAATTATTGATTGTCCTGCCTGGCCTTTGTTTGTGTTAACATTCTGTTGTTTGGAAGTTTGACTGCCTTGTGCAAGGATGAGTCACGAGAGAGCAGGCGCGATTGATGAGCTTTATGGGTAGACAGAGCTCTATTGTCATCCCCGCACCACAGCTTCCGTCAGGGCTTTCTGCTCACCCTGCAGCCCTCTGAAACAAAGGCTGCCATGTTTTTACAGACGTACTGTTTAGGCCTTGTTTTTCTGACCTCTCTGTTGCTCCAGCGCTGACCTACTCTGCTGGTTGCATTTGCTGTAGGTCATTTAATGGGCTATAGTATAGAGTGGTATAGAGCTGAGGCTGTGCTTCACCAATGACTAATGTTGGCAGGCTAAGTTTCTCCTGTGCTTGTAGGTGGGGTCATTACGCAACGGATATAATTTTATTGCTTGCCTGTCTTCATACTCTTCGAGTCCAGAGGTCATTTTATTTATGCCAGTTGTAAATTTTATGACGTCTTGTGTAGAAACCATCCAAAGTGAACAAGCACAAAAGTCTACAGTCCTGCTAGTGGCCCTCTAGAGGCTGCACTGGTCCTTACAATGCAAAGTAAGGAACGAAAGGCATACTGATGGATTGGTTGTTAGAGCAAAAAAATTGTTTGACTTCGGGACGACACTACAGAACAAGTCATGGGATAACCAAATTCAAAGTGCTTCCTGTGGGGAGCATGAAACTCTGGCAATCTGGCCACTAGTTACCCTTTGGACCAAACTGATAATTTGGTTTTAGGGTGGCACCAGAGGAAAAAGTTCTTGTAATGCCTGAAATGGGCCGAGATGCTATGGTACACTGTTGGGTTTTAGTAAATCTCATAGTAGCTTAGGCTGATGGTAATGCCATTAGTTTTGTGAGTATTTGGTCAGAAACCAAAGTACTGGGCAAAATAAAATTTGACCTGATGATGCCGCATTGAACTGAAAAGATTGCTTGTGGTTTTGGAGTCCTCCCTTGTTTCATGTGCAGGATGTTTGCTTTTGAATCATTTGTGTCTTGGACCGAGCCATGAAAATGACATTGCTAGGACTGATTCCCAGTGTATGAGTTGGCTGTAAGGTGTGAGATATGAAATGGCTTGTTGCACTCATCCCCACCCACAGTCCTGCAGCTTTCTCCATACCATCAGCCATGTCAGCAGCATCCTTGCCATTAGCAGCTTGTGGCCAGTGTCTCCAGCAGAGATAGTAAGGCTCTCACAAACAAAGCAGATTTTGCGGTCGCCATGGAAACAAGAGATTGCATCACTGATTGCTCTTTGCCCTCCACTCCCTAACTTTTATAGTTCAAGTAGTCATATTAAAGAGGATAGTCAGGTCTGTTAAATTGAACATGAAAGATGGGTGTAGATGTATATTGAGGACTTGTATGCTGAGAATGAGTTCATCAGATGAACACATGATTAGTCATATGTTTGTGTGAATAGAGACTGTAGTAACAACTGGAACAGAGATTAGCAGCTACTGTGTGTTACTGGAGTCAAACCAAAGCAGAGTGGCACAGCTGCTAGCTCATAGTGACAGTGATGCACCTCAGAGGTCACAGGTTTAAGCTTTTCTGTCCTTGAGCAAGACACTGAGGCTCTGCCATGTGTCGAGTATGCAGCACGTACACTATCATGCAGCACAACCTCTGGGGAATATTTGTCTTACTAAATATACTAAACATCTATTGGACGGATTGCCATGAAATTTTGTGCAGACATTATAATCCCAATAAAATGTGTGATGACTTCTGCTCTTACACCACCATGAGGTTGACTTGTGGTTCTGAGTGAAATGTCCCTACAACAGTTGGATGAATTGCCATGAGATTTGCTACAGAAATTCATGTCCCCCTCAGGATGACGGGGTGATCCTCGCACCATCATCAGGTCAAAATTTCAGTCTGTCCAATAGGCTACTTTAGTTTATGACCAAATACCTGCAAAAGCAATGACATTTCCACCAGTCTCAGCTCAGTCAGCAAGTTAGCATTGATTTTAGAATCTGAATTAAGATTAGGTCAAAGCAAATGTGAGTTTGTCGATGCTGAATGAATGTACCAGTACTACCAGCACCAAGTAAAACATGGATTTTTTTTAGCAGTTTCTAACAGATGTTTTTTCAAAAGTCTCTTTATTATTGTAGTTTTTTGGGGGGGCATTATAGTAAAAGCAAAACAGCTTAAAAATAATTTAAATATATAAGGAATATCAACACAATCCCCTCAGTTTTAGTCCCAGAATGCAGTTTTATGATGAAAGCGTTCAGTAAGGGCATTGTGAAGAGCTGTTCCACGTGATTGGCTGGGCCCCCCTGCTTTGGTATACTCATGGACCCGAATTCTGTGCTGAAAAAGAAAGTAACAACAGGCTTTATACTCAGAAAAGGTCTGTAAAGATGCCTCTGCTGCACAGTCCCAGTGGGGTATAAAGGATTAAATCCTCCAGCCAGACACAGGCCTGTCAAAACAAAACAAAACCAGCTTTCAGAGCTGCGCACAGCCAATCAGGAGTCACCTCAGAGGATGATGTCAGTGAGCTGGAGGCGTGATTTACCCTGCTGGATGCAGTGACTGTTGGGTGTAGTCGAGTTTGTCCAGAGGCATCTGTGACAGTTTCCAGATTGTAGCTTTGTATTTCTTTGCTTATGATGTCCAGCACCTTGCGATTGCTGTATTTTGACATGCGCACAGAAGATTCAATTGTTTTTTTTTGTTTTTTTTATCTCAATAGTCATACTTTGTAGCATGTCACAGGTTATAACTGTCCCATGGTCAGCTGTTGAATGTTATTGAGTATATCTTCACATATTTGACATAAATAAGACAGTTGAGATAACAATACGCCTGTATGTTTTTCTTTCTTTCTTGTTTCTTCAGGTCACAGAGCTTAACGAAGCACTATCCAATGAAGAGAGGAACCTGCTCTCTGTGGCCTATAAGAACGTGGTTGGGGCGAGGCGTTCATCCTGGCGCGTCATCTCCAGCATTGAGCAGAAGACGTCAGCCGACGGTAATGAGAAGAAGATTGAGATGGTTCGGGCCTACCGGGAAAAGATCGAGAAGGAACTGGAGGCCGTCTGCCAGGATGTGCTCAACCTCCTCGACAACTTCCTGATCAAGAACTGCAACGAAACGCAGCACGAGAGCAAGGTGTTCTACCTGAAGATGAAGGGCGACTACTACCGCTACCTGGCCGAGGTGGCCACAGGGGAGAAGAGAGCCTCGGTGGTGGAGTCCTCCGAGAAGTCCTACAGCGAGGCCCACGAGATCAGCAAGGAGCACATGCAGCCCACCCATCCCATCCGCCTGGGCCTGGCTCTCAACTACTCCGTCTTCTACTATGAGATCCAGAACGCCCCGGAGCAGGCGTGCCACCTGGCCAAGACCGCCTTCGATGACGCCATCGCCGAGCTAGACACCCTCAACGAGGACTCCTACAAAGACTCCACTCTCATCATGCAGCTGCTACGAGACAACTTGACGCTGTGGACGAGCGACCAGCAGGACGACGAGGGAGGAGAGGGCAACAATTAAAGAGTCCAAAACCTCATTCTGCCAACACAACACGCGCGCTCACAAATGATGACAAAATAATAATAGTAGTTAAAAAGTTCTTAGAAATTAAAAAAAATGGGAGGGGTGGGGCAGTGGAACATCGGCGGCCAATTCAGCCGATGGTACTAACGCGGCTGCTGTTCTTTATTTTTCAACAAATTAAAAGTGAAAAAAAAAGTAGAAGGAGGGAAGACAATTTTAGTTTGAGAAATAACCTACGATTAAGAAAAAATAAAAGAATGAAACCCCCTCCTTGGTAGCCTCTGCAGCATTTGCCAAAATACCACTTTAGAAGCAAGAGGTATGTCATTCATTACAGTGTGACTATTGGTTAACGATACCTTCACACTGGCAGAGACTGGTCTTATCGCGCAAATGAAGCTGAGCTGTCTTATTGTATTTGATGAGGGGAGAAGCATTCAGAAATTGAGTTTCGATGCTTGAGCAACAAGAAAATTAGAGTAACCTTGAATGTCATGGCCTTGCTTAGTGAGAGAGAAAGACAGAGAGAGAGAGAGAAAGACAGAGAGAGAGAGCAGACGGCTTACAGAGATGAAGACGGGCTTTTAGGGGTGTCGAACTTCATCGTGTAACGTCAAACGTACCGACATCTTTAGTTGCACCACACTATGATTGTTGAGTGAAAAGCAGGTTGTCTCTGTTATTGAAGATAACATAAAAAAAGTTTTGTTTTTTTTGTTTGCTTTGTGTCAGGTATGTGTCCAGCTCAGTCAAACAGTCATACTGTAACTAAAAATACCAATTCATAAAGTAAACCTAGTGCAGCTTGTCCCTCTCATGTGCTGATGTGCTTTATTAAATAAATTAACTGTTTTTGGACACCTAATTCTTACTGTCAGTATTGTCGTTACTATAACAACTTCTATTGGCTCCTTATATTTGTAGGAAACGATTTGGATCACAGAAATCCAGATAGCAAAATAAAATGATTGGAAATTTAAAAAAGAAAAGTGGTGATTGAACATTAACACGAGTCCACCTTTATTCTCCAATTATGCTATCTTCATAACAATCAGTAGGATCCCTGAAACGGCACCTGGAACCACAGACTCAATTAGTCAACTAAGTTTAATTTGTGGACAGAGCACATGCAATGTTAAATGGAATCTCTAAAAGCAGATTTGAGGTTTGTGGATTTACTTTGTCTTCAGTTTCTTCTTGGTCAAGAAATGCACTTGCCTATTATACTGTTTCTTCAGTGTAAGATGATAACTGCTCCAATATTCTCCATAATACAATATTGTGCATGCTGGTGATGTATTTATACAGTAGCTTCAATTTATTAACTTATACTGTAGATGTTATGTATTCATATGAACATGGAATTACTAGACCTTAATCGGATTATTTTCTATTTATTTCTTTTTATTGCGATTGTTAGCTAGACCTTATTTTAATCTGTGTTTTCTTTACTCCATTTGCTGAAGTACGCTATACCAAAACAGTGATTGTTAACAATAAATTGATCTGTTACGGACATCGCTATGGTGACATGCAGTTCTTGGTAAGGGTGACTAAAAGTGAAGGAAACATATTGGCTTGGGATATTTGACAGTGGTGGTGAGTGTGTTACCAGTGGAAACGATGGGAGTTCTGCAGCATCCCATAGCTTTACAGTTTCAGGTGTCTTTCATGTGTTAGTCCATTGGCAGTAACAATCAAATAATGAAAATTAAAACACAGATCAAATTAAATAGAAAACACTGCAAAAAATCCTCCTGGCTACAGCTGGTGTACAACAAACACAAGCAAATTAAGTCAAATAAAGTCTCTTAAGACCATGAGGTTAAGGTTTTTTAGCAGTAAAGTACTCACCTATAATGTGCTATCTAGAGTCTTGTTCCCCTCATGCTACTTAGCTGACTGACCAGAAACATTAATTCATTAATAAGTAGTCCTTCACTTAAGGAAAGGTAGCAATACCACAATGTAATGTAATCTGTTACACACTTATTGCATTCACAATGCTACTTCAGTAAAAGTACAGAAGTATTATCAGCAAAAGGTACTTTAAATATCAAAAGTAAGAGTAGGCTGTTATGCAGAATGGTCCCTTTCAGAAAGAAAAGATGATTTCTTTAATCTTGTGTGCAAAAATTGTACTCACAAATAATCAGCTTGCCAATCATCTCAACAAGTTAAAAATACATGTAAAAATGTGTGACTTTGGGGCCTCCATATTAATAAATGACATTAGTGGATTATTATTACTGGTGCATTAACATCTAAGCAACATTTTTAGGTGGTTAAGGTGGAGCTAATATGAACTGCTGGGTTCAAAGGTCCATGCTCCACCACAGATTATTTTCCAGATTAGACCTTCTCTCTGGACCGTGTGGGCATGTCATCTCTTTCACGCTCCTGTTAGTTTTGTTGCGGGACAAGTTACAACTTTATCATTCTTATTAATACATGCAGTTTGCTGACCGAGCTCTTGTGAATGCCGGCAGAGCTCTTCATGACTCCAACCTGCCCAGGTCTGATCAGCCACAATAACTGCAATATGAATCATAATTTATGAGTTGATCACAGGTTTTGCATGTCAGATCAAAGAAAGTAGTAACTATGGCTGTTAATAATAAATGTAGTGGAGTAGAAAGTACAATATTGTCGTCTGAAATGTAGTAATAGTCAAGTACCTCAAAAATGTAATTTTATACAATAGGCCTACTTGAGTAAATGTGCTTAGTTTCCATCACTGTTGGTACTCAACGTGGTTCCAAATGCACCTTTTAGCTAATGCTAATACCAGCATATACATGTAGCACTATCCTTACAACACTGGAAGGAAGCACTTGTAGGTCATTAGCCTCACGGAACAGACGCATTGAAGAATCACTCGGCTCTGGCTGATGACTCTTTAAAGAGCGGAGAACATCTGGAAGTTCAAGAGTTCCTTAAAAAATATAGCATACAAGTAGAAGCTTGAGAGAGCCACTGCTGGAGTGTTTATCACCAGAGAAATTATACAACTGGACGTGGTTGAAGTGCTATAAATGTCCAGTTCTTGCTGTGAAGAAAAACACTGCACCTAGACAGACAACAATGAATTTTTGCAAAATACTGTGCAAAAATAGGCATTATATCCTAAATAATATCCTATATTTAGCTTTCCTTACTGGATATGTGTCCATGGAAGCACTATAATTCATAAGAAATCATTTCTGGCTCTTCTGGATGTGTCTCAGACTCAAAAGAGTGTCTCTTTAAAAGCATGTTTAATTCATACCTCATCAAGCTGGGCGATGCTCTCTGACAGGAGTATGATCTGTGACCTGGTCAGGAGGCTCCACTAACCTGATGATACAGAAGTCAGTGTATCTGTGATAAAGATACCTCAACTGACTAACCTTATTTGGTTGTCTGTTTCCTCCATTTTGCTTTTTGCTTGATGATCTTTTCAGGATGAAGTCATTCCTATCATGACATCTTTTCATGTTGCTCACTGCCTGTCTGGATTCAAGATAGATAAAATAAAGATGGAGTATAATACCTGCACAATGAACATTTGATGTCTCAGCAAAGCAGAAGATAAACAAATGAGTGTTTTGGTGAAACATTTGATGGAAATTCTTGATTCATCACAAAAAGTGAAGAATAAATTAGAATCAGAAACAGCTTTATTTTCACATACAAGGAATTTGCCAGTCAAACATATACAAAGTAAGAGAAAGTCAGGCAATCTTGATATATATATATATATATATTGGTTGGGTTGAGATCTGGGGAATTTGGAGGCCAAGTCAACACCTTGAACTCATTGTCGTGTTCCTCAAACCATTCCTGAACCATTTTTGCAGTGTGGCAGGGTGCATTATCCTGCTGAAAGAGGCCACTGCCATTAGGGAATACCGTTTCTATGAAGAGGTGTACTTGGTCTGCAACAGTGTTTAGGTAGATGGTACGTGTCAAAGTAACATCCACATAAATGGCAGGACCCAAGGTTTCCCAGAAGAACATTGCCCAAAGCATCACACTGCCTCCGCTGGCTTGCCTTCTTCCCATAATGCATCCTGGTGCCTTGTCTTCCTCAGGTAAGCGACGCACACGCACTCGGCCATCCACATGATGTAAAAGAAAACGTGATTCATCAGACCAGGCCACCTTCTTCCATTGCTCCGTGGTCCAGTTCTGATGCTCACGTGCCCATTGTAGGCGCTTTCTGCAGTGGACAGGGGTCAGCATGGGCACCCTGACCGGTCTGCGGCTACGCAGCCCCATACGCACCAAACTGCAATGCACTGTGTGTTCTGACACCTTTCTATTAGAACCAGCAGTAACTTTTTCAGTAATTTGAGCTACAGCAGCTCTTCTGTTGGATCGGACCACACGGTCCAGCCTTCACTCCCCATGCGCATCAGTGAGCTTTGGCCCATGACCCTGTTGCCGGTTCACCGGTTTTCCTTCCTTGGACCACTTTTGGTAGGTACTGACCACTGCAGACCGGGAACACCCCACAAGAGCTGCAGTTTTGGAGATGCTCTGACCCAGTCGTCTAGCCATCACAGTTTGGTCCTTGTCAAAGTTACTCACATCCTTACACTTGTCCATTTTTCCTGCTTCCAACACATCAACTTCAAGGGCTGAAAAGAGCTGTACAGTGTTTGAAATGAAGAGAATTGAAGGTACAAAACACTGACAAAAGAAAGAAAGAATATGTGCAATGTGGAAATAATAATGTAAGAATTTGCATTAATGTAACGCACATGTTAGATGTAAAGGGTAGATAATCCACAGCTGAGACTCACTGGATTCTCTCACCAGTGCAAAATAGTGTTGGTTCATCAATATCCCTGAAATCAGGAATACAAATTATTTGATTTCTGTCTCTCCCTCTCTTGCTCTCCAAATCATGATCTATTCTACACAGAGAAAATAGACTCTTTTTATCTTCATTTAAACATAACTGCTGTTTCATGGGGAACATAATGGAAGTAGTGTTGTGGTCCAATTTGTGTCCCAAATATATTATTTTAAATGGCCTGACCTTATCTCTAATAAAAAAGACTAAGAGTCAACAGCCATGCAAGCATCTTTGTGAGACTGTAGCCAGTTCTACATCCTGAGGGGGACATGATGAATGTTTTTAACAGATTTTAATCCATCCATAGTTGTCAAGACAGTTCAGTCAAAACCACAAATTTCAGGCTCATGGTGGCGCTAGATGAAAAGTCAGAGGATCACCAAAGACAGTACAATTTGTCCTCTGGGGACCATGAATGCATGAACAAAATTTAATGGTAATCCATCAAATAGTTGTTGAGATGTTTCAGTCTGAACCAAAGTGGTGGACTGACAGAAAACAGACAGACCAACAATACGATCCCTGGAGCAGCTAGCATGGCTAATAAAGATGCTGCAGATTGCCTTGATTACTATGGGATTGGTAATGTCAAGCTGAAACAAATAGCTATCATCTCAGTAATGTGATGAATTCATGAGTCAGTCCATCCGACTTTTCCATATAACACTGGCAGGACAAGGTCAGCTTACTACCATCAAACTGGACCAAGAACAGGTGAAGACATTTATACCGTTCTTAACATTGTCAGCCCCATTTTATTTATGATATGTCAGTGTTTCTGCAGTGGCCCAGTTATGCACGGCGTTAGAGTTTGCTTTAAAGATGGTCATTAGATTTGGAACATTAAACGTCATTAAAGGGACGGTTAGCATTTAAGATGAAGCAAAATTTAGTGCAGCTTTCTTTACATATGTCACGTAATCGAATGCTTTTACAGCTAGTCTAATTTAATATGCATGGTGAAAAGCTTGCTTATGCACATGATAATTGAGGTTAGGGTGATTTGTGTGGTGCTTGTGCCATAGTGAAATGAATCTTGGTGATAATAATTTATTGCTGCCAAACCCTGGAGTGTAACCTGCTCTGATCCCCAGCTGTTACTGTTGTTTCACTTTTATCAGTGTTGGCTCCATATTCTTACTGTAGTAACATATACATCGTCAGCAGGCCTTATCAGTGTAATCATTAAAGATAGGAAACTGAAATAAGAAAAAAGAACCAAGAGTATAACTTATAAAAGACCTCTCTGACTTGTCTTTTATGATGTTACCATCAGCACCAGTTATCACCATCAGTGTTGAACTCTTTTAGAAGTGTTCTGTACTGTATGTAGCCAGAGGCGCGTACAGACTTTTTTTTACTGGGGTGGCCCAGTGGAGCACTGACTTATGCAGGGGTGGCAAGTACGTGAATGAGCGTGCGCGTGCACACACACACACACACACACACACACACACACACACACACACACACACACACACACACACACACACACGCACACACACACACGCACACACACACACGCACACACACGTTGGAATAGCATTCATTTACAATGTCTGTCTCCACTGCTCATATCTACTTTAATTACAGTATCTTACAGTTTCTTACATTCCTGTGTTTAAAATTTGAATGTAAAAGATAAATAGACATAACACAACAGAGTGGCACCATACAAATGAAATATGAAGCTTCCATACTATATTTTTAAGTCCTCCAAAAGAAATTGTACCTTCAATAGTCAGCTACATACAAAATATAACAATGTACATTCAAAAATACAGTCACAGTATAAAGTACCAAAAATAAGAGACTGTGTGGTTAAAATATTGTATTGACAAAATTGTGCAAAACTTCAAATCTACAAGACAACAACAAAATATGAACTAAGGTCCCACCTCAGAGCAGACAGAGAGCCAATCATAGTTTATCATAATGGGGTGGCACCGACTGGCCACCCCAGGCTCCCTGGACATCCCCCTGTATGTAGCACTACACTGTACACAAGGCAGGCTTTCTCTTTGTTTTGATTTACATTTGGTAGTATAGGATTTCAGACCAATAAATCACAGCGTAAACAGAGCCAGCAGTTGGAGTGATGCTGTTCTAATGCATCTTTAATATCTGTTTATTTAATATTCTTAATATCTGTCAAGTTTTGCTGTTTGTTTGATTCAGCAGTAAAAGGACTAGAACATTTGCATCCGTCCACATGTTGTTTGGTGTTTTAAACCCATCTGAGTTCTGCATGGATTTTGTATGAAAAATGTCAGCAGAGGTGAAACTAAACATAAATGCAAATAGGATGAGCCAAAAACATGAGAACCTTTGTCACAGTTTGACACAGTAAAGCTATGGAAACTGTAATGATATCATCCCTTTTTGGACAGTAAGTAAGATGAGATATCAACTATAGGCCTTTTTCTTTTTCACAGACATTTTAAGATGTCATAGTAGGAAAAGTACAGGTGTAAAGTACATTTAATGGTGGCTGCCTTGGTTTCAGGGTCTTGGTATTGTGCATGCTGACTCACTGTCACAACTTGCTGTGACACATCGTTAATGTTATTAGTAACACCTGTGCTTTTCCTGCTATGACAAGTCAAAATGTAGTAATGATTGACTGTACAAAATTAAAGCTGACAGTAATATTTATGTTGTGGAGAAAATAATGCATTTTCAGACTCCACAGAATGGATTGTAGAGAAACAGAAGCCTCCTTAGATGACCATTGGGAATGCCTGGGAATGGAGAATGTCCGCTGTATTAAAGTGAATTTGTTTATTTTCACGTTTGTTGAATTTTCACGGTCACTTCAGAAACTCTTTGGAAAAACCAGCTCTCTTCTGCCTGTCAGCCTGAGTGCAGGGAGGATGTAGAGATCTGAGAAGAGTCCAATCAGCTGCCTGGTAGCAAACAACACTTCACACACAAGGCACTTCCCTGGTTTAAGGACTGGCTAGCTGCTGGATTGATGGGGATTGGCATGAATAATTTAGGCCTGCATTAAACTGGAAGGAAATGGTGACTCATGGAAGAGGAAAAGTTGAAATGCTAAGTGGTTTTGAGAGTACTGCCTCTTCTTAAGGCAGTGTCTGCCTGTGTTGTACTTGAGGATGACTGGTAGTGTGAGTGGGAAGGATGGATGTGTTGATTTTTCAGATTAAAAAAATAGATTCAGACCGGCCACAAAATGTAGAAACAAAAACAACTTTTTTAGGTTTATCACTAAGGCTCCTCTGCAGATAATTAGTGGGGAAAAAAAACCTTCACAGAGCACAAAACACTGACCCTCCACCATTTTCCTGGAGAATGAAACACAGACCAACAGGTTTGCTGTCTTCCAGAACTTTCTCTAACCTGTCGCCTGCTGTCGGTGGCCAATCAGGGAGGCTCTCTGGAATTAGTGCCACTTTGACCCAGGTGGCATCAGTCTCCCCTCATTTGGAGCTAAATGGTTCTCAATTGTGAACAAATTGTGACAAAAAATATTTATCAAATTTACCCTCTCAACAGGCATAATCAAACCACACATATTGTTAGTGAAGCTTGATTAACAAATAAACATCCCCTCCTTTGGAACTGACTAACAATACAGCAGAAAAAAATGAACAACACAGACATTTTAAAGGAGTACACTCCTTCTTAAAGGGTTAGGCAGGTCAGGGAATTAAAGTCCCCCTACAGAAAACCTGTGTGAGCAGAAAGACTAAACACAAGTGAACAAGCATTTTTCAAACAAAACAAAAGTTCAAGACTCATATAAATGTTGATCAGATAAGCAAAAGGAATGTGCGCCTTCTTCTCAGCTTTCATACCAACATTGACTCAAGGAAATTACATATTGGGAATGGGGAAAGGAGGCTCCACAAGAATACATATGGCACTGCATACATACAGTATAAATGCATATATATTGAATAGAATGTCCAGCAAATAAACATCTGTTTTGCCAGATGTTTAAAACTCTCACACTCACCATGCACACTCTTTGGTAGAAATGTCTGAGATCAAGCTAATGATAGCTGATAAGCAGCCTATTAGCCACTACAGGTCTGGGACCTGTGCAACTATACAACATGCTGGAGGCTCAGTGCATAGCACAGCACTCTATAAATAGATCTCCCCTGCAGCTTTGGAGTCAAGAGTAGAGTTAGTATGTGCATTAGTGGGCTGGCACGCAGCGTGAATGGCTGGAAGTTGACAGGGAGGAAGAAAAAGAAGTGATGAAAACCACCAGCCACTCAGGACGTCACCAGTTGTGCTGCTACATCTTTCATTTCATCCTGTCATCCTGAAGACTGATGGTTAACTGGAGGGAGTTAAGCATTAACAAAAAATGAATGTAGTATTATCTTCATACATGCAGCTGTACAGGGTATTGATTGCAACAGGGACCTCAGCTGATATGGGTTGGTGATGTCATTTCCAGTGGCTTTTTTCTTTCTTTTTTACCAGTCTCGAGTGTCTCCCCTTTGATAACACAAATAACGTACCTTATGGCATGTTTTCCATTTACTGCTGAAGTAACAATGTTCAGGCACATTACTTTAGAATTTCCACAGTTCAAATTGGCAGACAAATCCAAATCTGTTTCTCAAGTGTCTCATAAAATGAATATCTAAAGAAAAGGGGAACAAGAACTGAATCTGTGCTTATAGGATACCATTTTGAGTTATGTAAATCTTGTTAAAGCATCGTGAGAGTGATAAAAAGTGTCAGCCATGCTACAAGATGAAGTTTTAACCTGATGATGGCGCTAAATGAAAAGTCAGACGATCACCAAAGTTATTATAGTTCATCCTCTAGGGATCTTGAATATCTGTAGCTACATTCATGGCAGTCTATCCAATAGTTGTCAAGATATTTCACAATTGTCAACCTCATTGTCGCAATAGAGGAAAGGTCAAGGGATCACCAAAGTTAGTAGGCTATTCTCTGGGGATCATAAATGCCTGTACAGAATTTCATATCAACCCATGTTGAGATATTTCAGTCTGGACCAAAGTGGTGGGCCGTCAGACAGACAGACTGTCATATAAAGAGCAAAGCTGATAGCATGGCTAAAATGTATCAATAGATTAATCAGGAATAAATGAGTTAATGGTTGTACCCAGAGTATCATACACACACCTTTTGGCTCAGGCAGACTCTATAGTATTTTCATTCCCCCACTAACATCCATGCCTGGTGCAATTGTTTTAAATGACCTTGCTCAGTCAAGAGGAGAGAGCAAATCTCCATCAATTATGCATCTATCTGGGCATGAATTATTCATCAGAGACATCCTGTATGATGGAATTATGCAATTTTGGGCGCTATGACACATTTCAGTGCAGATACACAGCAGAAATGGCCATATTTCTCTGTACATATGACACCCATCTCATACATTAACTGCCTCATCAGTTTTTCTCCACTTCATAAAGTACAGACCCAGCCCAGTAGTCCACATATCAGAGGCCATGTCAGTCTCAGGATGTACTCACATCCCTTTTACACTGCTGAAGGTCACTTGATTAGGGTTCATTCATAAAAATCGAATTTTATATAATATTAAGATAAGATAAGATAAGATAAGATAAGATAAGCCTTTATTGTCCCACAGCGGGGAAATTTTTAGCGTTGCAGCAGCCAGCAAAAGGGTCATATATAGAAATACAATAAAAATAAATAGAAAAATAGAAAAATAGTCCTATACACAGTATAGACAGAAATAAATAATAGAGTGACTGAGTGCAGTTGTAAGTATGAACAAATAGATAAGATAAAAATATTGCACATATATAATATACATGTATATGAAAAATTTTTCCTAGCAACATATGAAGTAGATAACATCATGAATACAATATATGCATGAAGATAATGCACAGCAGCAGATGAAGTATAGTAGTGAATAGTCTGCACACTGACAGTCAAGTGTAGATTACCGGGAGTTGTACTGATGATAGAGTCTGACAGCAGCAGGCAGAAAGGACCTACGGTACCTCTCCTTCAGACACCGCGGGTGGAGCAGCCGGTCGCTGAAGGAGCTGCCCAGTGCTGATAGAGTGACATGTAGGGGGTGGGAAGTGTTCTCCAGTAGTGATGATAGCTTGGCCACCATTCTCCTGCCTCCCACCACCTCCACTGAGTCCAGAGGGCATCATTCATGTAATGAATATTAAGATATGAACTCATTTTTAGTGTTAATTTTATACTGATTGGCCTGACGGGGTCTGTTTGAGTAAAGTTTTAGACACTGTTAGAATTTTAATGAAACCTGGTGCATTGTGGCACTGTGTAGGGATCAGACGGCCTGATGGGGGGGCTATTCTTAAATGTCAAATTACAAATGTTAAGAGGCAACAGCGATGAAAAGTCTTGTCTGTCGTGGGCTGCCTGCATCACTTGTGGGGGCTGGCATGTTTCACCTGCTCCCTTTTGCATGGATGAACATCAGATGAATAATTGAGCATAAGATACCACAACATTAAGAATCTTAGCGTTTCCATTTAGTTATTATCTTCCTGTTTCCAGGCTTATAACACACACAGCTCACAGCAGCTGCTTCAGGACGCCACTTCCATGGAGAGAGAGACCTCGGATGTCGTCACCAGCAGGCAAATAAACAGTTTGTAACTTAAAAAGAGAAGAGACTCAATATGTTGTTTGTTCTTTATTCTGTGTTTGCATGACTGAATAGTTTTTTTTCCAACAGCAACTGCAGATACAACCAGTCTATTTCCAGTCCAGGGAGACCACAGTGTGATCGCTAACAGGCATTATTCTGCAGAGTGGTGGTGTGCATGCTCTCCTGGGACCTTGGTTCTTTATTTACAAGATCACTGCTATTACTGTCCGCTTTACTGTAGTCTTTAGTGTGTCTGTAGAGGCGGCATGAAGGAGACGTACTCAATAGAAATGAGAAAGGTGTATGTGTGTGTAAGCGAGGGAGAGAGAAAGCTGTGAGCCGGGCTAAGCTGAGATTTCCCACATTCTGATGAAGAGTGTAATTACAGCAGAAAGAGCAGGCATATGGCACTGGTGCAGATGTGTTTACACAGTGCACTCAGCTGGGTTTGGCTCATTACCAGAGACAGAGGGGAGAGAGAAGAGCAAGGGCAATCCCTGGCTTTCCTCTCTCTGGTGTGTGAACAAGCCTGCTTTGGGAAGAGCGATAAGCTGCTTCCTCACCTTTCTAGAAGCATGTTGTAGATATAAAGTGCTTATTTGAATATGTGTGTGTGTGTGTGTGTGTGTGTGTGTGTGTACATGTGGGTGTTTGTGTAGGAGACACTGCGCTGCTTTTCTTCCTACTTCTTCACCACGCCACCTTTGTTGTCCACGTGGACAGGTATTGTGGTCTCTGAGGACTCGATGGCATGTACGATCAAAGGAGCCTCCACGGTCAGCACCCCCTCGGGAGACAGGGAGGAGGTCACCTTCTCAATGTTAGCTGATGAGGGGAGGCTAAAGGGGAGCAATAAAATGCAATTAGGTTATGAGTCTAACAAATCACTCCAGTACATTCATTAAGAGCTCCGGTGTTGATGAACAAAGCTTCACTGCCAGCACTTAAACAAAGACTGACTGAGACATTAATGCCTGAGTCACCCTTGATGGGGTAAAATCAGATCCAAGACCAGCCCAGTTTGTGTTCTCAGAGTGTGTTGTGGCCCCTGGATGGCAGCAGAGTCCTATGAAGCTACTCAGACAGAGGCGGGATGAACGCTAGGAGGTGGAGGCTGCTGCTGCTGCTTTTCAGAGCATGAAATTCAGCTATCAGCAGCAACCAGCCCTCCACAGGCTGGACCAACCCAAAACTAAAGAGACTCATGGCAGCAAAGCCACATTAAGAGAATCACAGGAATCTGAAGCCAGCCGGAGAAATGCATTTCCTCCATGAAAATTCTCTGCAAAGCCACCATCAAACAGCCACAACAAACCCATTTTAATAAGAAATCTGTTAGTTTTGAAGTGAGTTGTTGACATATTGCATGGTCAGTAGCTTCCTTTCATCAATGGGACTACAGACTTGTAAAAAGTGATCAAGAACAAAACTAATTTTGGTTAAAGTTTATTCTACATGCTTATTCTTTGATAATGAATGAACTTTAAAACACTGAGCTACTTACGTGTATTTCCTGGTGAAGGTTCTGGACACAAAACCGTGCTCGTCCTTCCGCTCCTCATGCTTGCCTAAGGACACAGACAACTTACTTTTACTTAAATGTGGCACTAATCTGAAAGATACATCCACTTTAAGGAGTTTTAACTAAAAGAATGTGTTATGGTACACCAATTCTGCAAGAAGACATCTTGTATGTGTTTGTAAAATGAATATTAAACGGAAATAAAAGCGGTAAGGGATAAGGAAGCTGCTTGCAGCACTAGTAGAGGGGATCATTGCATAGTGTGGAAGAGATGTGAGTACCTGTTTCAGGCAGAATGCATGTCGACTTTGTAATCCTTAATTTTATACCACTATTATCCTACAATTCATGTACATAATGAAAATATTGCCTTGGGCTTACCTCATTCATTCACACACTGAAACGACTACAGGCGTGTGGACTATTATACCCTTTAACTATTATTATAACAACCTATAACTCGCTTAAAATTAAGTCTTGCAGTTTTTTAACTGTCAAACTAAACTAGATTTAGATTCAGTATTTTGAACATTCTCAGCGTTTAGGTGAAGTTCAGCTGGTCTTTTTTGTTTTGTCTTGTCACAGCAGTCAAAGCACAGGTGTAACTGATATCATTAGTTATGGCTCATTTCAAGTATGTCAAAACATGCACAATACCAGGACCCTGGAACTGATACACCTAAATGGAATGAAGCCATATTTATTGAATTAATTCCACCTGTGTTTCTGCTGCTGTAACATGTTTGTCTTGTATTTGATCTACCAGTCTCCATAGCTTTTATATAATGCACGTCAGACACAAAAAACACTTAAATGATGTTATGGCTATGGTAAGGCGTAGCAGAGATAACTGGGTGGGGTTAGCATAAGGTTGGGGTTAGGTCAAGCATCTCGGAAGATAACTGGTTGGGGTCAGGGATAAGGTTTGGTTCCGATTTAGGCACGGGGAAACACATCGTCATGGATACAGACTTTGACACAACACCGGTATTTGCTTTCTTGCCGAACATTAGCTAGAAGAAGCAGAAGGTAACAAAATCTGTCATGTCTGTTATATGTGTTATGCCTAAATTATACATATATAAAGTATTTATACATAATCCTACACACAGAGGTGCTGGTAGGAAGCTTTGGACAGAGTCAAGCTAGCTGTTCTCCCCGGTTTCCTGTCTTTATGCTAAGCTAAAGCTCCTAGCTCTATCTTTATATATATATATTCTTATTTTGTGTTTTAAAAGAGGTTATATACTGGACAATTTCTTGGGACAAGAAATGCCAGGCAGCCTCAAGTCAGGCCCTTCCTGTCTTTGTGCTAAGTTAAGCTAACTGTATCCTGGAACTAACTTCATATTTATTGCACAATCATGAGAGTGGTATCAATTTTCTCATCTAACTCTCGCCAAGAAAATGAATAAGCATGTTTCCCAAAGTCATTTACTCAGTACTATGCTGTGTATTAGTAACACGCGACATTGCAATCAGTACAATGACTGCTATTTTGAGTTTGTGGAGCATTTGTGGTGGTATTTTTATCGCTTACAGCTCCTACCCATGTAGCCACAGCCATACCAGCCATAGAAGACCCTCACCAGTCTTAATCAGGTCCTGTCAGTCTCTCATAGGCACTAAGATGCCTGGCTGTGATGTTGAAACATTGTCCTTCATACAAGCTCTAAATACAGTAATATGTTTGTTATGACAACGGGCTGATAAAGGTTGCTGTCCTCAGGGAGCTGTTCCCTGTTCAACAGGATGACACTGCTAGTGTGTGTGTGTGTGTGTGTGTGTCGCTGGGTCAAGCAGGCACTTTTTCAACTAGAGGCTGCACTTTAAAGCCAATAATATCATCTTTGAACATATCATCCTTGTTCTCTGGTGACATATGAGATACATGAGGTGTCAAATTCCATTTGGATCCTGCGCTTTGTTTATCTATGCCCTGTCTCTCAGCGGTGAGATATTGGCCAGAGTCAAGCCCTGGACCCTGGATCTGGACAAGATCCAGCAGTCCTTTTAAAGTAGCAGACTCACTGGGTGAGTCACGGCTAAACCCCCTACTCTAAGAGCGTGATTGTTTGTGAAATGGCAGACAGAGAGGCTGAACTGGCTCAGAGAAAAGGGACCTCAAGGCCTTGGAGAGCTAAGCTATTATATGATCTATTCCACACACACACACACACACACACACACACACACACACACACACACACACATTTCTTCAAGTTTGCCCATTTTGCTTTGGTCCTTCACACGCAGGGATGGACAATGAGAACATTTCATGGCAAGAAGAGAAACTGGCTGTGTAATAAAACACTGTGTTCATCTGTGAGCTGCTGTAAAAGTCGACTCCCACATGTTGAATTGTGTGTTGTTTTGCATCTTGCAGGCATGCAGCCAAAAGCCCCCGCCCTCAGTGCATTGTCTCAAGATATTATGTAACTTTGCAGCAATGCATCTGCCTTATGCTCGACCTAGCAAAAAGGTTTTCTGCCTTTTTATCTTGTCTTTTTTTTAGTACTGTAGCAGTTTCTCTTACACAGGGAAGAGACAAACCTAAATACACCAAGTGAGACATTCTGTTATCTGCCTGCCAATGCACCTGTCCTATATATGAGCACATTTTAGGTGTTATTACTTTGCTGTTAGATTGAGTGCTCCAATCAAATACTGGCTCTTCCTGACAGGAAATTACCTTCAGCACCTCAGGTTTTTAGTCTGTGAGGTTATAAAAATGCTGTGCTTCTTGAATCAGCATGCAACAGGTAACAGTACAGTACAAACAGGGGATCAGTGAAGGAGAAATGAGTGCTCACCAGTGATTTCCACCACACCGTCCTTGGTCTTCACCACCAGCTCCTCAGGTGAGAAGTGGTTGACATCCAGGGACACCTTCCAGGTGTCTTGGGTCTGCTTGATCTCTGACATGCCAGTGCTCACCTGGCGGGACAGGGCATGAGCCTGTTGGGCCATCAAGGTGCCAGGGTACATCATGGGGGTGTGGGGCACCATGGCAGTGTGGGCCATCATGGAGCCCATGTCCGGGGCCAGGATGGAGGGCCGCAGGTACCCTGGCCAGTGGGTGCTGGGGAATGTGGGGAAGTCCTCTGGCAGGACCGGCATGCCGAAGGCCTGGTCGAAAATGCGGCTGTTCTGGTGCCAGTCCCGGAATGGGTCCCAGCTTGGGGTGCGGAGCAGGGTGAAAGGAATACGTCTCTCTGTCATGGCTGCTGTGTTTAGGCGGCAGAGGGGTGTCGCTGTAGCAGAGAGCTGCTGGCTGCAGATGAAGAGCCCTTTGGCCTCTTTGAAAGTGTTTTCCCAACGTGCTGTCTGCCTCTCAGCTGAGAGCTTTTATACACACTGACACTACCCCTGTCAGCAGAGCCCTCCCTTCTGACCCAAACCCCCGCCCCCCAGCTCACATCCTCAACATGTTGTTGGAAAGAACTAGAATTTCTATTTGTGGCAGACGGAGCACTCGAATGGAATCCAACAGGAAGGCCCTCCCCAATAGCAGCTGCCTAGTGCACTGTTGAACCTGCCTCCCTCCTGTCATACGTAATCCCCCCCCACACACACACCTCTCTCTCTGGATGACCCAAAGAGCCAGAAGAATCTGGGAGGCTGCTGGGAAGTCAACCGGGCCTGCTGAGCACATACACTCAGACTTAAATAAAACTAGCATGCTATTTCTAACATGGCTCTGTATAGGCCATGATGTGATATACAGTACAGTACAGGCAGTGTCATGCTATTATCAGCCTCATATTAAATTAACAGTGGGATGTCAGTTTGTGACATGGATCCAAATGAACATTGCACACACACCCATAAGCACACACACAAGATCACTATTAAAATGTTAAATGTTAAAAATGTTGGTGGCGATGGTGTGAGATTACTCAACCAAATTTCAATACTCATCCTTAGGTCACTTGTGAAATACACTAAGGAGGAGGCAGCGTGGTGAGACAAACTATTTGGTCTACACGTAATCCACATTATTCAGCTTCACAATTTGCTGTTATCAGATCAGTGTCAGTGACGTTCTCCGCAACACCCCATGTTATTAACATCTCAAACAGGGAATTAATAAGCTGTGGTTTCTCAAAGCTACTGACAGCCTGACAGCCTGTTATTGCCACTTGTGTGCTTTTATTGTATGTCACAGATGTGTTCCTACCAACATTGCACTGACACTCTCATGACATGTTCTGCTTTTAAAAACAGCTCCTGCGCTGCACCCTGTCACCCTGCGCTTATAGGATCCAGCTATGATGTGACTCAGAGGGTGCACAGACTCCTCAAAGTCGACTTTTGTTGACTTCAGTGTAATAGTTTACTTCACAATTTACAGAGAATCAGACAAAAAAAGTATTAATTGAGAATAAATGAAAATGATTTGAAACAAAAAAATCACCGCAAAAGCAAAACCTAAAACTGTACAAGAGTGGCCCGTTTCTTTTAGTTTTCAGTTTTCAGTTACACGTCCGACTCAAAGCTTTGAGTCGGACGTGTAACTGCATGCACGGGGACCCGAAGTCTGCCACCTGATGGGAAGAGAGTAGGGTCTCCAGATGTGACATACATGACTTCTGTTAGTAGTCTTTTTGTTTTTTTTAATTTTATTTTACCAGATATGAACGACTGTAGTGTTAATGTAGTGTTTTTTGTTTTTGTCATTTTGTTATTCATTCTTGTGTGTTAGGTGTGAAAGAAATATTATGCTAAATTACCTAATAAATCTTACATAAAGTGATATTAGCCTGTTGGAGAAGCTAACATTGATGTTAGCCCTATGAAACCATGTGAAACAGAATCAAATATAATATATTCTCTGGAATCACACTGAAAACACAAACCTCTCTTGTGTTGTGAGTGCCAGTGTTGAAATTTAAAAAACATATTTCCCGGTATTTTTTAACTCCTTCCTGCTCAGGATAAAAATGTATAGGCACAGTCACTTCATTGACCTTATACAACAAGCTAATCTTTAACAACACATTAGCTTAGCATTTAGCATTAAGTTGGATCCTACTCTTTTCCCCCACACCTTTCTAATGTTAAAGTGCTAATGTTAGTTACAAATGTCTTTATAAAGGACTGAAGACAAAACTATATCTGCCCAGTAACACTTGAACATTTCACTCTTTGTTTGACTTTCTTGGATTTTCATTTCACTTATAGCATTATTTCTTTTGGGGCGGGAATTAGATACATTAACTGTAAAAGTATAGGTCTATTTGCTTTTACACTTTTGTGGAAGAAAAGGAAATTAGCTTATCACTTATGGGGACCCTAAAGGAAGTGATGCCTGGGGACCCTACTCTCTTCCCATTGGCTCACAGACCTGTTTCAAATTATTTCTGTTCACTCTCAATCTTATTTTAATGATTTATTCTTGGGGGATTTTACTTAGTTCTTATTGAAACTAATATAATCCCACAGGGTTACAGTAAATAACAGCATGTATGGTGTATGGTGTTTATATCTAGACCACATCCGCCCCTCAGTCCTGGTTTGACTGGAGGTCACAATAGTTCGGCAGAGCTGGTGAACATTCTAGTATGAGTATCAGGTACTGGAAAGTTCTCATTAGTGCCATCTGTAGGGTAAATATATGCACAACGCCTGCATGACATCATGTCAGTGCCCCTGAAGTTAGAAACAAAAAGAACACCACAGGAGTATAATTATTTCCCCATTTGTTTCTGTTTATTGTCAGTTATAATAACTTGTACACTACAAAGAATGACTTGCAGAACCAAAGGGGCAATGCTATACTTAGAATAAATTAACAGGTTCGCAGAGTATCATAGTTGGGTTAAGTCTGGTTACACTTGGAATGCAACACTGTGCGAGTGAGATGAGACTGGACGAATGGTAAGGAAGACTTAGGGTGATCCCTGATTGCATCGCCAGTCTGTTTACTGTACTACTGAAGCTCTAGACAGAGGAGGCATTACAGAGCCTGCTGGTGTCTCTGCTATGCTAGTTTACATCACATACATTCTCTTCCTACCTGAAGCTGGTAACCAGGGGACCTCTGACAGAAACATGGTGCGACCCATTATACAAGGGATTAGAGTATGTGGTGGCTGGAAACATACAGTAGAGTAGGATAATAGACTCTCCTCTCCACACAGGGAGATGTGTTGGTTCTGTTTGAGGCTGATACCTCGCTCCTCAATACAGGCAGAGCCACAATGGCTTGCATTAAAGTGAACCATTACAATAGGCCGGGGACGCCATAATGGCAGTCGTGGGAGTGACTGTGGGCGAATACTCAGTTCCCCTGGCTAAAATCAGAGCATCTTAAACACACAGCAGTGACTCTTCACCCTGCTCGCTAATCTGATAGCGATAGAAAGCCTTCGCCACAATGAGAGACAGATATTGTGTGTAACATGGACATACACAGAACATTTTCAAATAGGAATACGTTTGCAGCAATCTCATCTTCAAAGCATGATCCAACTGCTTTACAGCTCATGGCGACCTGATAAAATAAATTAATAAATAACCCAATAAATAAACGAATAAATACAGTAGAATTATAAATAACTGTGGTCAACACAAAAGTGTGCATGGAGACTTTTTGCAGACAGTTTTCCTGTACAGTACCATACAGCAGCCTGAGGTGCAGGCTACAGTGGTGTACACATAAATAATTACCTCACTGGTCATTGCAGTGGAGGTACACACACACATGCGCAAACGCACGCACACACACACACACACACACACCTCACAAGTCAGGATTAGCAGAGTCAACATAATAATTTAAACAGGGAAGAGAGTAAAAGTACATAATACATAGTTTTTTCCTCCCTTCTCATTCACCTCTGTATGCAGGTGGCTGACATACTGTCTATGTCAGAGGGGAGCACAGATGCACCTTTCATTTGGGCCACATACTCTCCTTCAAGCAGCAAGTCTCTCCTGATGCATCATGCTAAACAAACCTGCTCAAACTAGATGGAATATACAGTGCATAGTTTACAAAGCCAGAACTTAAGAGAGTTTACATCTATACAGACAAACCTATACAATACTATTTTTATCATAAAAAAAGTTCCTTTTCTTTTTTGCTTTCTATTTCATCTGCCGGCTTCTCTTTTGTTGATCTCTGTGCTTCGATGAAATGGAAGTCTTTGGGGAGATGAGTACATGATGAGGGGGAGAAAAAAAAAGTCAGATTTTCTGAAATGTACAGTAAGCCGTTGATGTGTCCTCTTTCTGTCTTCTACTCAGCTCCTATTGTTAGCTTATATATATATATTTATATAGTATATAGTTTTTAATGAATTCATTTTTGGTTGCTTTGTGGAAGAAGAGAAAGAAAGTGCTAACACAGCAAGATTTGTTCGTTGGGCTCTTCCAAATTAATTTTTGACATGTTGGTAACCCATTTCCATTAATACCTTGTATATGTGAAGACATGAACAGTGACAGCCAATTTCATAGTAATTTGCTGTATCAAAATACATTTCTCCTCTTTGATCCAGGCTCTGTATTAGAGAGAGATAATGGTCTAGGGTCGAGGGCCCTGGACTGAACAGCAGTGCGGGCACTGTGGAGGGCTTGTTAAAGATACATCATGACTGAACCAGAGCCCAGCACATTTAACAGGACTTCTCCTCTGTTTGTTTTTATCTCCCTTCTGTGATGTCCGCTGCGCTCAGAAGCCGGGGCTGTCGTAGCTGCTGCGGCTGTAGTAACTGTGGTGACTGCGGGAGCGACTCCTGCTGCGGCTCCAGCTCCGGCTCTGGCTGCGGCTCCAGCTCCGGCTCCGGCTCCTGCTGTGGCTCCGGTTGTGGCTTCGGCTGTGGCTGTAGCTGCTGTAGCTGCGGCTGCGGCTGGACCGCGACGGGCTGCTGTCGAAGCTGGATGACGAAGGACTGGGCCGGTAGTACGGGATCGGCCGCTTCCGAGCACTGGGGAGAGGGGGGTTTGCCGAGTTACTGTCATGGTCATTCATTTATCTGCCGCTGATGTAAAACACATGATGGATTAAGACAAGATTTGGTTGGTTTAAAGCAAATCAGTGTTAGGTTACAGATGTGGAAGACTTATGATCAGTGCAGGATCTGAAAGAGAGCAGCTATATGGGTTAAAAAAGTCCAAGCTGTTCAACCACACACACACGCACACACACGCACACAAACAAACACTATAATTGCACACACACAGCAGAGAAATGGATGTCGTTAGTTTAAGCTTAAACTAAGATTGCCTTGTTAATAGCCACCCTGGAAGTGCTTCCTGTAAAGTAATTAGCTGTTAGTTCCCAAAAGAACCTCTTCTTCTCAGCGGAGGCCAACACCCAGAAAAATCAACAGTCAACAGTGCGGGGAGAGATAAACGCTATCAAGGTATCCCTGCTGCTGCAAGGTGCATTTCACCTTGTCATTTCAGCGGTGCTGAAGATTACTCAGCCTTAGCTTTTGTCTTCTATATTTGACATGGGGATCTGCAGCCTGTGCAATGGAGAGATATCCACTTAAATAAACCTTGATAGCATTTTAATCTCTGCACCCCTGTGTTACAACATTAGTACATAACAGCAGTGAGGTGTAGCTGTAGAGTTGCTGTGAGTTTCTTTGTGTCAGTTTCAGGAAGGAGATGGAGGAGCAGAAAAAGGACAGGGAAAAAAAAACAGGGAGGAGGCCAGGTTTACTCAGGGGACCTCTGATGGTTTGCTGTTCAGCCGAGCTTCAGGAGTCAGACTAGCTGGATCCTGCTGCACGGCAACTGTTACCAGGGTAACTAGCCTGCAGCAGCTCAGTTCGGCAGCATCCCGTTGTCTTGGCATCAGGACCTTTAGGACTGGAGTGAAAGATGACAAGGCACACACATTTCACCCATGTCTATTTACACTTGTATGAAAAGATAGAGAGGTGACATAGAAAGTCTGTTATTTTTTACACCACAGAAACACTTTTCACAGAGATGTGGGAGTTTTTGATTTATGTTTTAATGACTAACTACAAACTACACTTCAAGTGCAACAAGCCTCAAAGAGGTTTCTATGGGAAAAGATCAAATGATGAATAAGAAGCCGGCTCACTAAAATGCAAAAAGCTTTTTTATATATATGTTAACTGTAATTCAAACATATTTTCATCAGCAGAGGGGGGATACAAGATACTAATCTGCTCTCAGTATGGACAAGATTTGTAAATGGTTATAAAGCAATTCATTGATTGCTATTTAATGGAACAAGAAACAATATTATTACTGTATTTGTGTCAAATACAAATATTTAAAATCCAGACTTCAGTCTGAATCTCTTTTTTAATCTCTGTGTGCAAGCCCTCCCTTGCTGCATTGTAACTCTTTCCCTGACTACCGCATCAGAAAAGAAGACAAACAAAGGACAGTTTTTTAAGGCGAGGCTTAACCCCTGTGAACCACAAATGGAAATCTTAAAAATATCAGGAGGAGGTTTATGATGCTGGACAGTTGTGTTACCTGGTGATCCTGCGAGCCTCCATGAAGCTGGGTGAATCTCTTCTTCTTTTGCGAATGGGCGAGTAGCTGCGTGAGCGGCGGCGAGCTCGGCTGTCGGTGTCAGAGCGGTTAGGGCTGTCCCTCTCTCTGCATGACACACAGAACACCATCAGAACAACGACATCAAAAGCACATACAACAAAACTATCAGCTGAAAGAAAAGTGTGACAGAGAACGAGGTTTCACCTGGAGTTGTTCTGTCTGTTGTGTGGGGACTTGGCCTTGCTGGGGCCCCCGTCTCTGGAGGCTGAACGTGAGGATGAACGCCCGCTGCTCCAGGAGCTGCTGCGCTGTCGGAGGTTGGGTTTGCTCCGTGACTCTTCTTTCTTCCTGCCTGACGTGTGTGAGTGGCGTCCTGGAGATGCCGACGGGCTCCGGTGGTGTGCCTGACCCCGACTGGAGCGGTGGTGACGTTTGGAAGAGTGGCCACCTTTTGTCCTGGGGTAATTGGCAGTAAAATACAGCAAATGTCAAATTATTCTCTCTCAGTGGCAAAGCTAAAGTGAAACGTTCCAGGAGAGATAAGATCCTGAAAATGTAGGCTTGTCCTACAGTGAGAGACAAATGGAAGTCTTTGTGCTTACTTTCTCTGGTGACGAGAGTTCCTCCCTTTGTGAGTGTGGTTGTGCTGGGAGTGGGCCGAGTCGCTGCTGCGAGCAGGGGAGTGGGAGCTCTTATTCTGGCCTCTCTGGCTCCCTCTCCTCCCTGACGTCTGGCTTACGGAGCTCCCTACAGTTGTGTTCCTGCCGTCCACACTCCCAGCCTCTCCTGCCGTGCACATCTGTCCTGTTTGGCTCCTGCTGGGGGCGCTGTGGAGCTTGTGCTCTCTCAGCAGTGTGGACTGGACGCTTGCAGAGGTAGCAGTCAGCAGACGGAGCTTCTGTAGAGAAATGATGACCAACAAAGGAAAAAAAGAAAAAAAAAAAAGAAAAAGGACAAAAAGAGCATTAGAGTGTTTTCAGGTTGGTGATTGAGTGCTACGGTGTACTTGCCAAAAGAAGGTAAACATCGAAAAGAAAAAGATCTAGGTTTTCTCCATATGGCTTAAAGATAGTCCTCTATGGTGCAGCGCATGCAATACTTGGCATGCAAAACCATAATGAGTTGAAGAAATCATAATCGCAAAAACAAACAAAAAAACTAGGAGGAGGAGGAAGAGAGGGAAAAAAACAAAACAAAACTGTGAACCAAATAAGTTTAAGAGCAGAGGCAGAAAGTACAGAGCTACAGATTTTGTATAGTAGAAAAAGAGGACTTCTTCAGTTTTTTTTTTAGTAATGGTTAAAAAAATGAAACAAAACAGAAAAGAGAAGACAACTTGACGGAACATCACAGAAATGGAAGGAACAAAATAAAGATCACAATTATTGAATCAATCGAATCAGAAAACAAATCGTCAGCTACTCAATTTTCTCTTTCTGGATTTTTTTTTCCTGAAGACAATTGCTGAGATGTGAACAGCGACCCATTTTCTTTGTTTTTTTTTAATGGTTACTCTTGTTTAACTCCCTTCTGGTTAACATCCACTTACCAATAAAGTGGTATTCCCTCCTTTAGTAGGTAAGGTATGAAGAAAAGGGAAAAGTGGGGCAACATAAGTGCATCATTAGATTCACAAAATGCAAGAGAAAAAGACACAAAACCCTTCCCTGCCAGTGACTCATGAGACAATGCATGGAAATCAATGGAAAAGAACTCAAAAGCAAAGAGGAAAACCACAATGTGCAGGGAATCCCTCACACAGAGAGTAAATCCTCTGGGCCCAGTCACCATTCTAAACATCAGAGAGCAACTGGCTGGCGAGAGTTTAAGGTATTTTCTTTACCATTTTCCTCTCCATGTAGTATCTACCACAGGGCAACTGTTGTTTTACTGCCTGACACGTTTACAGGTTCACTACCTTAGCTTCTACTGGTTACAATCAGTGTTTGTGCTCATGGGCTCCTTGAGACAGGACACTTATAGTTATCACAATAACCAACCTTTCTGTTAGTGTAGTTCCAGGGAGTACCTTTAGAGTCATAAATAGACTCAGTTACCTTGAAGCTTGCAGTTTTCAGAATTACCACTGTCTTAAAGAATAAGGCTGGCAATATTCTGTATTTTTGCAATATTCTGTATTCAATAAATCCCACAAAAAGACCAAAACCAGCAATGAATTGATCCCATCATGATAGCTTGATATAGCTTATTCCTCTGTGCCACGTAGCTCCATGTTAATATTACAGACACATCAATGAGCTACACTTTTGCATTGGGTGGCATGTTCCTTCATTAGCATGAACATGGGCACTGTAGTTTATTTGGAGACAACATACACTCACATAGATGCTGTAAATACTCATTAGAGCACCAAATGTGTATTGATCAGCGGCTAAAAATAGTCCCCAACAAATGCACTATTTACTTTTGTTTAAGTGATGTTTGCAAAAAACTACATTTCCCAGATGTTTAAGGAAATTACAAAGCCTTATCTAGAGCCGCTAGCATGGCTCTATGGATGGCAATGTCAGTCTGTCAGATGGTTGGCTGATCCACTTTTGGTCCAGACTGAAATATCTCAACAGACATGTAATTTTGTACAGACATTCATGTTCCCCAGAGGATGAATCCTACTTACTTTGGTGATCCCCTGGTCTAGCGCTATCATCAGGTCAAGTATTTCTTCCAATACTTTGGTTTATGACCAAATACCTGCTAAATTAATGACATTCCCATCAGCCTCAGCTGTACTTTGTGCTTAGTGCTAATTCATGAATGATAGCATGCTAATACGCTAAACTAAGATGGTGAACATGGTAAACATTAAACCTGTTAAACATCAGCATGTTAGCATTGTCATTTTGAACATGCTGATGTTAGCATTTAGCTCAAAGAAATGCCGTGTCTAGCCTCACTGAGCTGCTAGCATGGCTGTAAACTCTTAGTTTTCTTTTTTTAATAAAACTACATATTTGTGATCCATTTTTATCATCTTCAGTAAGGAATTCATAGATTTGGGGCTGAGCTGCCACAGACACAGTAAGGAAGTCAGAAAGTATTGACAGACTAACACATTGTTGGTTTAGGTCTTTTAAAGGGATTGTTCATAGTAAGAAAAACATAGAGTAAAGCCAGCCTTATCCTACATACTGCGTATGGTAGAGGGTGAGGTAAAATATATTCCAAAGCTCTATTTTAAGCATTCAACAAAAATAGAACTTGGATAAGTGATTCAATAGGAGTTGGGGACTGAAACTTGTGATGCACAGTTATAAACTGCTCATTGTAAGCAGGTCATAAAAAGAGGGTAAATCTCCAAAAGGCGTTTTGTAAGAAACCAAAATACAGCTGGCTCTTCCGCATGCATTATCATGTGCTGTCTGAACTGCTTCGTAATCTAAGGTACAACAAAAGCACCGACTGGCAGAAAGAAGAGCCGTTCTCCGCTATAGAGAAGACAACTAAGCGGTATAATAAAACACTGGTGCTTATGACAGTTGTTAGAACAGTCGTGGAAATCAATATGGTGAAAATCATAAGACGAATGTACTAATTCACCAACAAACAGAGAGATGCTGGACAAACAGGAATGCATTCTACCAAAACAGAAAGAAAACAAAAGTGGAGAAAGAAATGGACCTGGAAGATAGAGCGAGATATTGGACTTCAGAATGAAGTTAAGGAGGAAAGAGAAAAACCAGAGCTCTACGTAATCCAATCTTTTAAGAGTCAAATCATAATTGATGAAGTTAAATTAATTTGGATAAAGACCATTGGTAAATAACAGGAAGAGAGAGAGAGAGAGAGAAAGAGAGAGAGAAACATTGACGTCACTCAGGCTAGGGTGCTTGTCACATTCTCATCTGCATAAAGATCACGTGCGTAGGCAAAGCATTACCTACCTTCCATTTCAATCAGTGACACGTATGCAATATCAACAAAAAAAAGGAAAGAAAGAAAAAAAGAAAAAAGGAGAAAGGAATGTTCTCCGCAGCGAAATGGGAAAAAGACAATGACCTCTTTTAGTATCAAAGCTACATATTTTGTCCAGAGACTAAGGAGAAATAAACAAACCAAAAAGTACAAAGAAAATAAAAAAAAATCCAGATGGAATTCAAATCAAACTAAAATTAGAAACAAAGGATGAATCTATAAACTACATGATTTGCTTTGTCTTTTTCGCTTGTACAAATGCAGCCATATTTGTATCAAAATGGGGGGAAAGGATAGAGGTAAGCGGATAGAGTTAATTGTCATATTAGTGGACATCCATGTAGAGTAGAGTAGCTAAAAGGAAGGGAGGGGGAGGAGGAGGAAGGGGGGAGGAGGAGGAGGGCATGCAGAGCTGGCAGATGTGAGAGATACGTGGGAAGAAAAATGCCAGGACAACAAGAGTGAGACGTGAGTCACACATGACACAGATGAACAGGTAGGAGAGGAGGAGGAGGAGGGAGGGGTGGGGGTAGAAGAGTGTTGAAGGGGCAGTCACTACTAAGATGGACAACTAAAGAGTCAGCACATTTGAAAGGGACCCCAGTCACATTTTGGCCTGGGTCTTCTTCAGTAGCAGCCCTTCTCTACTCTGTACTTTTTGGACGTCAGCCCAGCTTTCTTCCAGGCAATCTTTTTGATTTATTCATCACTGTAAACACAGGTACGGTAAAAGAGAGAGAGCCTTAAGGAGCTTTGTCAAATCTGCTGTTCCAACTGTTAGCGTGAACAGGGAGCTTACTGTCAAAATGGCTTGGGTCCCTTTAAAATAACAATCATGTTAATAAATGTGTGAGTTGTCCTAGTTATTTTCAAGAGCTCATGTACTTGTGTTTGAAGTGTTTGAAGACATCCATTAATAATGAGCAAGAGGACGACTAGCCCCGTTTGGGACGGTCTCATTCACTGTGTGGGAGTCCCGGATGCTTCCTATTGAAAAGCTTGGGGAAGCTGTGGTGTGCTGCTCTTTATCGGAGGTAGGGAAGTTGAGCACACGTATTTATCAAACTAGCTTCATGTCCTCATCCTTGAAGCTTTCTCTTTTGAAGAAACCAAAGGAGCAGCAAGGAGCCCATTCTACAGTCCAAAACAAACTTGGACAAGGCGCATAAAGGTAAGATTTCTGCTTTAATGAAATAATTTTCTAACACCATGATTCAGCTTTTCCAGAGAGAGGGCTTCAAGGAGAAAGACTAATTACTTGTTGGTTTGGCAAATCCACGTCTGCTTCACTTCTCCCCCTCCGATAAAGAGTAGTGCACAGCCGTTCCCCTAAGCTTTTCTATGGGAAGCATCCAGGACTGTCTCCCACACAGTGGATGAGACAGTTCCAAAACGGGGCTAGAGGACGACTACAGGAACACAAACTGAGATGACAGATAGACAACCAGAGCTGCTATACAGAACATTTGCTAAACCACACAACTGCTGCAGTAAAATCAAACTTCAGTTGGATCCAGGATCTGTCACACATAACCATCCTCCTGTGCAAACATTTCAGTTTGGGGGATGAAACAAATACTTTAGCTTTTGGTGGAGATTAACAATAGTGGCAACATCACCTTACGCTACAAAGATGCTGCTTAAAAAATGTGAGCCAATTAAATGCTCCTCTTTCACTACATCCCAACTGAATGGCTCAAAAATACATGATCAAACAGAGCTCCCTTGCCATCCTCCACTGGCCCGAGCTGATAGAGTAGAAACTATTGTCGGGAACAGAAGAGATACTGCCACCTAGGGGCAACATGCACATCGACATGGTAAAGTAAAGCAATAGAGGGGAGCATGTGTTTAACTCCTGGTGGTTTGACAGGAGCTGTTGGACGCCTGGAGGAGAAGAGGATCTATCACTGAGCAGAGCATGTGCTTGAGAAGAAAGACAACTGTATTGACAAGAAGAAACTATTACACATACCCAGTTAACCTACTTGGTCCAGTTCCAAAGCATTTGAGTGCTTTTTATATAAATGAGACAGAAAGATTTGGGCATTTATTCATGGGTAAATACCACTTAAATTGATAAGGGGAAAAAAACAGTAATGAATGAAATAAGCAGAGAGAGAGAGAGAAAGAGAGATCAGATGAGACCTCATAGACACATGCAAGCTGGAGTAGAAAATAGAAGACATCAGTTCTCTGGAGTGAGTGTTTACAGGGTGTTTGCAGCCCATTTAGATGCTTAGTCATCAGAGGAAGATTATTTCACAAGCGATCCCTTTGGTCTAAGTGATGTTTCTTGTTTTATTCCAACATAATGGCTGTCATCCTACTGTAGCTCTAATGATCCATTTACAGTATGGAATAGCAAGGTTGTTTCCATAATAGCAGAAAGTGATTTAAAACGCATCACAGGCAGTGTCTTTAAATAATCAGAGACTAACAGAAATGGTTCTTTTCAAAGGAGCCAAAACAAACAAGGAGCATTTCCAACCTGAACAGGTAGAGTAAGTACATGATTTATAACACTTTAGGCTTTAGGAGCCTATTGTGGACAGTATGAAGTGCTGTTTTTGATTGTAAGAACAGAGTTGTAATCCCTTTATTACTTAAAGGGTCCACCCTGTGGCATCATATGGATTCAGTTGTTGCACACCACAGTTTTAGGACACGGCTTAAAGATTTAAAATGCCTAAATAAAACACAGAAATAAAGTGAAATACAACACACTTTGTTAAATGTATTTCCTTTTTTATGTATGCACTAACTGTGTTGCAATCAAATGCTATTTAGCTTTTACTATTGACTGTAGTTACATTTTTGGTCAGCAGTTTTGTGAATTTTCAATCACAAATGTAAAGTCAACATTAGTGTCCCTGCAGCCGGCTGGCCTACAGAAAACTGTTTCAATGTGAAAGGCTGTCTGTCATGGCTGCCATCAACTTTTGTCAGCAATGATCCAAGCAAAGGTCCACCCATGGCTCTGCCCCTGAGCTGTGATCGTTTTTCATTTGGACTCCATCCAAAAAAGAAGAAGCTCCCTTGCACCTCCTCATGAAAACTAATGAGAGTGCTTTGCATTTAGTATTGGCAGGTCTATGCTGTCCTCTGCTGGAATGCAAAGACACAGTGAAATGAAAAATACATTAAAGAAAAATAAAGAAATACATTTTGAATATGTTTATATCAAAATCCCTCTCTTATCTCTTCCTGTAAAATGTAAAATATATTTGATGACTCATCTTGAACTTGGGGGCGAAGAGTGTCATAAATGTATCCAATCAAATGTGATTTGGGGCGACAAGCTAACCCCGCCCATCATATAAAACCGCACTTGACCGTTAGCTTCTGGGTAGCTAGCAGAGCAATATCTTAGTAGGAGGTGTGTGTTTGGATTTCACCTGGCAAAAACTGGGTTTACATTTCCAAAGAATATGGTTGAGGTATGATTTATTAATTTAACCTTTATCTTCCTCCTCCTGATCTGACAACGCAGGTGAGGAAGGTGTGTGTGTGGAGGCCAGGTGTCCTCTGCAGCTCCATATCTTTCCACAGCTCTGTAGCGGTATTTGCTAAGCCACGCCCACTGTTGAGAAATCCAATCAAATCTGTAGGAGTTTGATTTGTTTTTATTTAGGCATTTTAAATCTTCCAAACAGCTGATACCTGGAATGGAGAGCTGCACCTTGTTACAATTAATTTTTGCATGCTTGGATAAGTGCTTTCCATATGTAACTGGATTAGTCACTTCAAGGAGGAATCGCAGATTGTTCTCACTTTAAAGCACCATCAGACATCTGATAGTGGCTAATTTAGACTTTATCTGCAGTAAAACTTTGAAGTTCTCATTCCTGATAGACACATTTTTTCTTTGATATTTCTTCACGGGCATGGACCTTTGGGGGGGAGCAAATGTTTGAAGTAGTTATAGTTGTCCCTGGCTCAACTTCTTTACATTTGTCTTATGCCTTAGCAGGCACTCGCTCAGTAGAAACAACACATCTTGTTGCTCATTCATTTGGAAACATTGTGTGCCATTGCGGCTCATATTTCCATGCGAGGTGCGGTATGCTAATGTTGTGCTTCGACTCAGAGGATGTGTGCTCAACAGAAACACTAGAACCTTTCTTCTCTTTGCTCCCTCCCTCTGTTACCGGCAAACAACAAGAACAAACAAAAAAATCAAGATGGCACAGGAGTCAGAGAGCCAGAAACAAAGCAGCAGGAGCGTCAAATTTTACACAGGACAGGAGTGTCTTTTACACGTCAAAAATAATAATATTAATAATAAAAACTGGCCTACAGCCTACGAATAACTGATAAAAGAATGAAATAAAATATTTCAATATCAAAGGAGATGAGAATTCATGTCAACCAACACAAAAGAGAAAGATAAAACTCATTTGTCAGACTGTGGTAGGTACCGTTGGTATGGGTGGGGGGAGGGTGGGGTGCGGAAGCAAAATAGAAGAGATTACATACATCGTGCCCTTTCTCGCCCTCGGCGTGGTTGAGTCTGCTGGCCCTGCCGTTGCGGCTTCGCTGGGTGTGGTCCCCGTTGTGCCACGTGGCGGGAGTGTTGGGGCCCGGGGACAGCGGGGTGCCAGACGCCTTTTGTCCATCCGTCTTGTGCTTGGAGTTCAGTCTGGAAGAGCAGAGCCACACAGCAACACACTAGGTGAAGCACAGCCACCAACAACAAGGGAACACAAAAAACTGTTTGTGACCTCGATCAGGGCCCATTTAGTGCTAAAAGTGAATTTTTGGACATAAGTGACAGATAAAAGTAAAAATTCTTTGTCTTCAAATTTTGTTTGAAAATACAATCAGTTGAAGAAAGCTCCACAGGTCTCTTAAGCTGGTTAACAGTAGATCTTATAGACGACTGCAGTACAGAGACAGAGGTGAACACACACCTTCTGAAACATGTGATTTTACATTATAGCATGATGAAGAATATATTAGCTGAATCAATATGAATAGACAAGTTTGAAAATGAAAACAATCTGGGCGTGTGGAGAAGTGAGCTAACAAGACCTCTGTAGCCCGCTCCCCATCTCTGCTTGATGCTAGTGGCTCGAGGCTACATTAGCTGTGATTAGCAAAACACACCCGAATCTCCAACCAAAGTGATGCTGCTGATATTTTTTCATTACACTCGATATGAGTGCAGAGTGAGATATCACATTAATTTAATGGGGGTTATTATGAGACATGCAGAGGAGCCCCATTTGTATCCTAATCTATCCCCCAAGGACCGAGAGTAAATGAGAGAGACTGACAGTCACCAGGGCAACTGCTCGACAGTCAGTGGAGCGATATCTGTGTGTGACAAAACAGAGTGTACGTGTTTATATGTGTGTGTGTGTTGAGGAGTGTACCTGGCGGGAGATTTGGAGGTGCTCCAAGTGGAGGACAGGGAGGCGCTACGGGAGCTACAGCAGCTGCCTTGACGCTGTGAACTCCTACTGGGAGTCTCACCAGAGGACCTGAATGACAACAAATGGACGACCACGCCACACACAAGCATACATTTACATACATAAAGCCATGTGTACGTCCGCATACATCACAGGGACACACGTGCCACAGCTAGCTCAGCAGTCTATCTCCTGATATGTAAAACAGTTCATGCACTGCCAAACACTTTCAATATATATTCTAACCAAGACAGGGTGCAATGTATGGCATGGAAATTGTGTTGAATGCACATGTAATGCTTAGAAGATGCAGTCGTTAACATTCTCTGGGAGTCTGAGTCTGAGATAATGGATGTAAAATACCAATATAAATTTATGAGAGACTGAACGTGATTCCAATTGTACCCATTGTTGAGGACTGAGACTATTGTTCACTGTTTGTTTTACTGTGTGCAGAGGACACAGTTATTCTTATACAGTGCATACTGTATACTGCATGTACATCATATTTTACTTATAATGAATGTGAATATACTGAAAAAAGCAGACATATAGGTTTTTCTGTCAACTCAACATTAACATGTAAATAGTACTAGAGTGATTCTATGTGCATCTCACCTCTTTTTCTGTTTGTTCTTGTCTTTGTGTTTGTTCTTTGGGCTGCCCGATCTGAAACAAATGGCATGCGTAAGATAATGAAGCTGTGTACATTAAAGCATGAGATACACGCATTCCCTTTATAAAAAGCAAACTCAGTGTACCACTCACCCATATGGATTGCATTGTGTTTTGAACAAACAGTAATCAATAGGCAGAAATGACAATAACACACACCTTACACAAGAAAACTCATTTGCAACATATTGCTTTGATGCACTCTGTCATGAACAATGTGTTTAACAATGTGTTTCATACACACCTGTATCTCCTCTTTTTCCTGGAGCCAGATGCAGATCTATACAGATAAAAACACCACAATCATTATAATGATATCATGACAGCTACATCACAAAATACTCAACTGAATAATTCATAAACATTATGCTACAGCTGTGGACCAGGGGGCCTGTTTACTGCATAACCTGGTTAATATTTCCAGATTTACCTTTTACCCAGAAAAGGTATTTTGACCAGTCCAGATGTTCTGGGAATTACTAAAACCTGCTTCTTGAAATAAATTCTAGGACATCAGAGATGGTCTTTTGGACAAATGCTGGAGGCTGAACCCAAAATCGAATCTGTGCTGTCATCAGTGTTTTTATTTCCTTTGTTTTATATTTTCATATTCATCTCCAAAGAACACTGAAACCACATAGAGTCCTTGACGGTGTGTAAGCTTCCCATGCAGGTGAGATTCCTTTAGCAGCAGCATATTTACACTGAGTATACAGATAATAACTCATATACTCAATAAAATATTTGTGTACATTTGATGACAAATATGCCTCAACATGTGAATGAAAACAGCATTCTAAATATTACAAATACACTGACACAGAAAGCAGTGTAAGGCTACAGCTACAAGTCACGGGCTTAGTTTGGTCACAGAATATGAACATGGTCAAGTTAGGCGGAAGCAGGAGGATTGTGTATTTTCATGTGCCAACTCCTAAATGGAATATTTAATGATGTGCATGTGAGCTCCCTTCATGTTAACTAATCTGAATCACATGCACACATCCATATGTTTGGACTTATCCCCAGGGAGCTCTCACAGCAAGCTTTCCCAGCTGGTATTCTACAGGTGCTGGATGTCACGCTTATTTTTTTATTTTCATTTCTGGCTGTAGAAGATGCTGCTCCCTGCGACAAAGCAGGAATAATAAACTCTGAGATTCAGTTTCCCTTTAACCACGTATTGAATGCACAGTAATGATGGGGAGGCCGGCCATTCGTCAGTCCTCAGCGTTTGGCTGACACATCACCTCCATATCACTTTCACCTTCATTGCAGTTTCCATGGTGATTAGTCAGACCAGTCTGTGAGAGTTGTTGCTATTTTCCTGAAGAGCCCTACATCTCCTCTGCTATTTTACACACCTACAGCATGCAGTGGAGTGGGAGGGAGGGTGTTGATTCACTGAAAGGGGAGAAATAAAGCTGTCACAGTAATGTATGTGGCTGATATGTGACTCAGAGCTGTGGCCCCCAGTAGCAGTCCCTGTTTCCCCACTGGAGGGAATCAACTGGGGACTGCTGTATATGAGGTTTTATTCTGGAGAGCTCATTATTCTTCTGATCTCTCCCATACTCTGGTCACAGCTAAATCCCTCACCACACCTTCTACTACAAGGACATATATAGTATATGTGAGACATATATGCATCCAAATGGGAATGAGTCCAACCTGGACTGTTTCAAAGTGAGCTGTATATTACAAACAAGCAGCGGAATGAATCTTAGTAGGACAGTATCGAAGTAATCTCCCCCTCCCCTCCTAATGTGCACGTTAAAAGTAGACTAGCATCAAGGGAGGCTGGCTACTCTGGGGAGGAACCCTGCCTCATCTATACATTATTCATATATCAATAGTACCTGCAATGCAGAGCAGCTTTGGGAGGGAGGTTTGGGGATGAGGAGAGAGGACGAAGGGGACTCGGATGTGTGTGGATGGATGAGATGTGGGAAACAAGAGCGGGGCAGTGCAGTGATGCTCAGCAATTTGGTGAGAGGCTCATTTTTCTTGTGTTGTGCGCCCCCATACAGGCTGGTTTATTAGAGCAACACATTTAGCCCCGCTCCCCGAGTCAGGCGGAGAACAAGAGAAATTGAAGGAGGAGAGCACTTGACTCTACAATTGCTTATTGTCATTATGATATCCCAAGGCATTGCACAAGTATTTGTTGATGAGCTCTTGCTCTTTCTTCCTTTCCTCCTTTATTCTTAGTCTCTCCTCTCTTCTCTCCTTCCTTTCATCCATTCTTTCTTCCCTTTCTTTTTCTTAATGTCTGTCTCCCTTACATCTTCCCTTCCTTTTCATCTTGTCTTTCTTCCTTTCCCTTATCTTCCCATCTCTCTTCCTTTCTGTCTTCTCTTATTTGAATCATGTCTTTTTTCCTTTCTTTCCATTTTCTTCCTTTCTTTCCTCCTTTCCTTTTTCATGTCCCTTATCTTCTTTCATCTTTTAGTCTTTACTCCTTCCCTTTCTTTTTCTTCCTTTTTTTCTTCCCTTCCTTTTCCTCCTAGTCTTTCCTCCTTTCCTTTATCACTTCCTTTGTCTCCCTATCTTTTAGTCTTTCCTTCTTCCCTTCACTTTTCTTCTTGCCTTTCTTTCACACCCATCACTGTGAGGGCACCTGTTGACAAACCCTTGAAAAGTCAGAGTTCCTTCCTTGTGATGACTGTCTCTGATGACACTCACACACAGTATGTACACACTCACCTGTCTCGCTTGTGTTTCTTCCCACTCTTTTTCTTCTTCTCTCTGTGAGTGGGTGAGGAGCTGCCAAACCTATTGATGGAGAGAAGGGAGAAATTTGCATGCCATGACTGCAAAATGAGCCTCAGATTGCTGCTAAAGTCTGGCTTTTTACTCATCATTGTGTTACATTACATCAGACTTGAGAGGGGATCATTGTTAGTAAAGGTGTCATCCTGTAGTAGCTCAGCTGATTTTTCTCACCAAGGCTCTCTTTGTCCCCAGATCTATTCATCCCTCTGCCTTTCTCTTCTTATTCTTTCTTCTCTATAGCACCAACGTACCTTTTCCGTATCTCTCAGCCTCTCTCTCTCTCTATTTCCTTTGCTGACCTTGTCAAAAGAATGTGGAAGACGAGACTATGCTTTGCTAATGACTCCCTACAGATTTTTATCCCCTCTCCACAATTGCAGTGTCTGATGCCTCATTCGCAAAATTCACACCAAAATTATTGGAATTCTATTTCACAAAACCACAGTGTAATTATTCTGTCAACGAGGCTAGAAAAAAAGAATAAGGAGAAATGTCGAAACACTTCATCAGTGGAAGCCATTTCCACTCACCGACTCCTTCGGCGGCCAGATTTCTTCTTCTTCCTTTTCTTTGGACGAGGGGATGGCGAGCTGCTTGACTTCCTCTTCACTCTGAATTGGTCACAGAAAGCGAGAACAAGAGGGAGAGCAAGATCGAGAGCAGGAAAGGCAGAAATAATTTACAAGTAATTGTTATTTATTTCTTTAGAAATAATACATTTCTGATTATAGTTATTTGCTGCTGTACCTATAACAAGGTGATAAGTGTCTATTTTCTCATTTCCTCAATTCATTCTGCCATAACACACAATATTCATACAATATATCTTACAATGAAAACAGGAAACCGCTTTGAGAAAATTACACTTAATCTAAATGACCACCTACATTATAGTTTTCAAACATAAATAATAATGGGGGTGAATGCAGCTCCTGGGTGGGGGGAGTGCTGCTGGAGGATTTAAAGAGCATTTTATATCCTGAGATCAATTTTATGTTTATGGATATTATCAAAGGAAACACCCAGAGGCCATGTGAAGGAGATAATAGGTGGCTGATTTAAGTCACACACTTGAGGGGTCAGAGCTCAACACAGCACCATTATACAGTCTGTGTGTGTGTTTGAATATGTGCTTTACCTGTTGTCACTGTGGTACTCATGGTCATAGTCTCCATCTTCATAGGCAACCAATTCAGGGTCCTCTTCATACCCATCAGGCTCATAGTGCAGGTGGTTGACCCTGAAAACACAAAAGTCAAGCATCATAAATGTGTAGAGTGTGTCTTATTAGACTTACTTAGTCTACAGCCATTCTAGCAGCTCTTTGAGGCTTACAAAGACACAGCAAGTGAGGCAAGTGTTATGAGCTAAATGTTAACGCCAGCATGCTCACAATGACAAAGCTAACATGCAGATGTTTAACAGCTATTATGTTTACCATCCTAGTTTAGCCAATTTTGACATCTGATCTAATAACAATATATCTGCCTGAGGTGAAAATGTTTTAAACATAAACCCATAACATGAACAAAAAATCCTGACACGGATCCAGGGCCGGCCCTAGCCATTTTGGTGCCCTAGGCGAGATTAGGATTTGGTGCTGACCCCTGATATTGGTCAGAGAAATTTCAGCACAATGAATGTCTTACGTTCTAGGAAGGAGCAGTTATCCAGGTGAGTAGGCCTAGCTACTGGCTTTCCATTCAGATTTATTTACATAACCTTCAATCTGAATCTGAGAGTCTAGCAGCTATCATAGCATCATTAGCATTAGCGTTAACTAGCTACTAACGTGCATTAAATGTCTACACACAAAACGGCATTTTAATGTTAAGACAAGATACCTTTATATTTGGTTTTCTTTTCCTCCTCCTCTTTCTTACGTTTTCTTACTTGACCTTTTTATTATGAGCTAAATAGTTTACTTTAGTTTATCTTATCTGCTCATTAGTCAGGGATTTTGGCTGTCTACAGATGCGCCTGGCAGAGAAGAAGTGAAGCCAGGCCAGCCACAGGGCAGTAAGCAGCTGCAGGGGTGTATTTCTTTCTTTATTTGTGTATTTGTTGCCGCACGCAAGGAAACATTTGTGTTTATTTTCACAGGAACGTGGTGCCCTAGGTGCCCTAGGTATTTGGTCATAAACCAATTAAATTGTTGACCAGATGGTGGCGCTAGATGAAAAGCAAAGGGATCACCAATTTTATTACAATTCATCCTGAGGAGGACAAGAACGTCTGCACCAAGACATTTCACTCAAAACCACCAATGTCAACCAGCTGGTGGTGCTAGTGAAAAAGTCAGACATCGCCTAAGTCAGTGGGATTCATCCTCTGGGGACATGAATCAAATAGTTGCTGAGATATTTCAGTCTGGACCAAAGTGGCCTTGTCTGCCCTAGAGCAATGCTGCTGTAATGTCCTACAGAATGTACCTAACGTGTAGTCGAGTCAAGTACATGAAAATGTGTTGCTCACATACTAAACCTTTTGTGACTGTAGTTCTATACTGACATTTGTAATCTTCCCTCACCCCAGCAGTGAGAATATCATCATCTCTGTCTCTTACAGCTCAGCTTGTGGGATTCATATCTTCCCACTGGTTTCTCACACATCTTGTATTGTATATACAGACAGATGGCAGCAGGCTCCTCCCTAATCCTCCTTGCCCCACTACCCCCTTCTCTCTTATGTGGCCTCCTCTGATCCACCAGATCTGACCTTGCAGGCTCCATGTGGGCTAAAGAAACCGATAAAAAAACACACCACACTAATTATTTTCCCCTCATGCAGTCCTATCTCTCTGACCTTGTCACGTCCCTTTATTGTTACAAACCCAGCAGGTCATGCTCTGGGCTTTCTGGTACTTTTTGCACAGAGATGTAGCATATGGAAGTATATGTGGAGGTTATTTGGATTAGAGTAATGATGACAGAGACATAACCTTGATGACTAACCATGCAGCCTCAATTAGTAAGAGAGAGATGACAACAGACAGGAGTAACGAGACGAAGAGGGTGAAGCGACATACGGAATGAAGTTGACAAAGCAAAGGATAGTGCATCTCTAGTAAGGAGATCAAAAACACAATCAGAGCAAATTTTAGGTCAGATCAAAAGTGTAGGGTGGTGCAGAAAAAAGACAAAATAAGTGTTAAGTATCTGGAAGGAGAGTGTGTAGAGGATTTGAACAGAGCACAGGCCTGACGGTTAGTTAGGAAGAGACGAGACAACAGAGCCCTTAATTGGCTGAGCACCACTGGGCACAGCAGGGATGCCAAGTACCAGCAAAATAACCTCACTTCACAATGACAGCCTTTCCGTACGTACACATACATAGAAAGGGGTTGGAGCTCAACACACATGGCGCAACACTCGCTCTGATGAATAAACTTGCAACAAAAATCACGTTAATTTCAGTCTCAGAAAACAGAATCAATTGAGGAGAGAAGTAAACAACTGTAGGCAGTGTGGGTGGGACACAGTTCACACCAGAGAAGGAATTTTAATCTTCAAAAATAAAATATTCAGAAGAGGGACTCACACACACACACACACACACACACACACACACACACACACACACACAACACCCTGCAGAACATAGTGCCAAGGGTGTAATTTCCACTGGTTTCCCTTTCTCAACAGTATGTTGTGTGGCTCGCTTCACATGTATTGATAAGGATGGAAGATTTTGAAAAACAATCTAATATCGTTTCTTATTTAATTTTTCTGTTTTTAGCAGCCTTTAACAAACTCCGTTTCCCATAAGCACTAGACCTGCGCGAGCTAAACATCACGCCGCGTCAATGGACGAGGGCCAGGTTAGCTCAAACATGTCTGTGATAACAGCAGGACAGATAGACAGCAGAGATTACAGCAAGAACATTAGAAAAAAATACTTAAGAAGAGAGCGTTGGTGAGTTTTATGGATGTGGATGAAACCAAGTCATGATGATGTAAGTACCTGCGCTTGTAAATTTTCATGGCAGCTGTAGTTTTTTCTGTGCTCACAAAGTAATCTTTGTTTAACGTTGTTAAAATCACAAGGTTTTCAATTTCTAATAGCAAGTGGTGTAGTAGATGCCGATTAGTCTTAGAATATGGACAGTAAACTGCAGGAACATGCTTTTTTTTTAATTTTTCAGAAGAACTGCTGAATGAGAGATTGCATTGAGTAACAGAACCTAGTGGAACATAGGCTTACCTGGACGTGCCGCCATGACTTTGGCTCGCCATTTTTTTTCCCCCCATTCACTTCTGAAACCAAACCTATACCCTTGCATTGTGCTGACACAATTAGGGGTTATTTTGAGTATAGAAACATACTGAAGTGCATAAGAAACTATGAGATATTTAATGTTTTGTAGTTCTAGGCAACAAGGCCACTAAAGCCAAAATAATTTGATTTAATTCATTTAAAATCCCAATTTGGCCTTCTGACTGTCATTTTAGTTGCCAGTTTTTGTGCCTTTTGCCTGAGATCAGTGTCTCTGTAGGGTCTGGAATGAAGCACACTGCCAAAAAGAGCAATTAACAACAACTGAAACCATCCAGTGGTCCCCATGCTTAGTCATTAGTGATAAATCAACTAATTCCCTATCCTGTCTCTAATCTCTTAATTGATGCCATGCTCCAATATGCCGGAGACATCTGTCCAGCCTGTTTGTGATCAAGACAGCGTCCCTGTTAGGCAGATGAGGGAGTGTCCCTGTGTTTAATGGTGCCCTGGTGAGGCAAGAGGCTCCCTAATTCAGCCACTGTCCCTGGGACCTGGCAGTGATGGACTGTGACCAAGGTCCTCCTCAGGGCTGCAGCACAAAGTAGTGCAGCTCATTCATATCCCCACTCAGACAGCCACTCTGCCACTGAAGGCCCGGATATATTTCTATTGCTGCAGAGAGTTATAGTTTGTTATTCTGGGAGGAGGTAGGTGGAGGTCGGATTGATTACTCAGTATGGGGTTATGAGGGGGTATGAGGGTGGGGGCAAACCTGGTAGCTGCTTTATGGTGGTCATATTAAGATGAAGAATGGACCTGGCTGGAGGTTTAAGCTGAACTGATCAATTCTGTGATCATGGGGGAAAAACCTTGATGTTCTGGATGCACCCAGATTAGATATCTGTACAAGAGTAGTACCACTAGTAGATACATTTTTGTTCAAATTAAATATATATAACAGTCCAATGAAATATATATCTGTTTGCTAATGATGGAATGTCGATCTCAGGCTTTTCATCAGATATTGAACAGCTATGTGAAGCCCAGGGTCAGCTTCCCCATTGATCCTGCTCTGATCGGACAGTCTCGTGTGTAAGCCTGAATAGGTCTGAGAGGCTTTACACGCTGCCTTCCTTCTCTCGCTCTGTGTTCCCCTCCATTCTGCAGGAAATCAATGTGGGACATCGGCAAACAGAGTTATGAGCTAGTACATCCATGCTTACTGCTGGCTGTTTATTGCTAGTGTGTAAGAGCATTAAGCTACAGCTGAGGGGCCTAGCCTGTCAATAGTAATAGTCCCTGTGGAAAAGATAGCATCTCAATAAAGCCTCCCAGCTGAGCAAACTCAAACACACTGAAGGCAGCAGTATATTTGAGGTCATGATGGAGCCTCCTATCATTTAGCAAATTTACATATCTATGTCTATTATCTATATCTATATCCCTTTTTGCTTGCAGTTGTTTAGCATCAGTTTGTTCCTAAGGTACGATGAGATGAGCTGCTACTGGTCACAGAATAATGCTACTGACATACAGTAGGAGCTAACAGCTAACAGAGATGTAAGAAAACATGTGTGATTCTTTCTTCTTTCTTACACACGTGTAACACCATTAAATCACTTCATAAAAAATGTCACACTGGAGTTCACGTTATCTTGATTAATTAGTTTCCTTTTTCACTAAAGCTGACTTTATTCATGCATTTCACATACATTTGCAATACCTTCTAATTTCAATTAAAATATCTAATTTCAGTGCAGGTTAAATCAAGATTAAACAAGACTGTGTACTGAGAGGCTGTGCTTAGCCAAGGTGTTGCTTTGAGTTAAATGCTAACATCAACATGCCAACATGCTCACAATAATAATTTTAATATGCTGATGTTTGGCAGGTATAATGTTTACCATTTTCACCATCTTAGTTTAGCATATTAGCATGCTAACATTTGCTAATTAGTACTATACACAAAGTATATGGGAATGTCATTGGTTTTGCAGGTATTATGGTCATATTTGGTCATAAACCAAAGTAAAAATGAAATTTTTACCTCATGGAGGTGCTAGAAAAAACGTCAGAGGATCACCAGTCAAATAATTATTATTAATTCATCCTGAAGGGGATATGAATGCATGTACACAATTACATGGCAATTAATCCAACAGTCACGATATTTCTCTAAAAAACAAAAATGTCAACCTCAAGATGGCACAAGTCAGTGGGTTTCTTCCTCTGAGGATGATGAATGTACAAAAGTTCATGGCAATCCATACAATAGTTGTTGAGGAAGTTCAGTCTAGACCAAAGTGGTGGACTGACTGACTGAAAGACAGACATTGCCATCCCTAGAGCCATGCCGCTAGCATGGCTAAAAAGAAAAGAAACCAAACCAGGATGCTAGTTTTAGAAACAGAGAGGGCCGTGACCCAACCTCGCCATTAATATGAGATAACTAGCACATTCGTGCATACTGCTGGCTGTTTACCACAGTGACTTAAGCCCTCGTGGCACCACGTTAACTGATGTGAGGGTCCCCTACCGTATTACCTATTAATGTAGGGGATTGCTGATCTGTTTATTGCTGGTAGCACTGAGTATCAGGGGAGTCGGCCAGTTAGGGCCTATAGCACAGTTTTGCCCCGGGGCCAACCCATGGGTTGATTAAGACATGCTTCAGATTTAGGCACTTGACATGTTGGGCAGAGGGGCGTGGATAACTTCAGAAAGAGGTCTGTGTGTGTGTGTGTGTGTGTGTGTGTGTGTGTGTGTGTGTGTGTGTGTGTGTGTGTGTGTGTGTGTGTGTGTGTGTGTGTGTGTGTGTGTGTGTCTGGGTGAGTGGTGAGTGGTGAGTATGAGGAGGAGTGGGGGGATAACTACCCTGCAAATTACAACCTTCTTCAATTTTCCACATCAAGGCCTTTCTGGAGAGGGAAAGTTGCAGAATTTGAGGCAAGCTCTGACATCCCAAATTGACCCAACTCAGAAGTGCCCCTGAGAGTGAATTACTGCGAGAAGCAAAACAAACAAAGCTTCCTGTACCTTCATAGTTTACTTTCTCTGGGCCACAGATGTTTCTTATATTCATCCTACTGTACATAAACTCCCTCCCTCAGCCTCCCTCCTCATTTCAGCGTGGTCTGGTTCAATGTCAGACACCGGCTGAGGTGCAGAAGAGGGAGAATCATTAGTCTAGTCTGCGAGACAGGAAGCATCAGCGTCATTACCAGTCATTAGTTCACAGACAGCGGGTCACGTTGCCACCACCACACTGCCTCGCTCAATCATTCACACGTACGGTATGATGGAGTGACTGAGGAGGGCCACCACGCCTACATCCTGCTGTGCTGTTTCTCATGTTTTTGACATCTGAAGCTGTGGCCTTTGTGCGTGTGTCTTTCTGTGATCTGGACGAAGACACGCAATCATTTATTTTGATTCCTTTCATTCCATCTATGCTCGCCTCAGATGAGACGCTCTCCCTCCCGCCTCGCGCTCAAAGCTAGAGCGAGGCTTAACGCTAAACAAATTGACAATTATCATGCCAATCTTCGCCTCATTGGCTTCCAGCAGGGTTTAGAATAGACTTTAAAATGCTACTGATTATTTTCAAAGCACCGGGGTTTAACCATTCCCTGTGTATTTAGAGAGAAGCATTATCAGTCAAAAGCCAAGGATTCAAATGAAAATTTATTGCACTTTTGCAATTACGGTCCATATTCTTTGGAACCGACTGCCTGGAGACATTATGAGACTGGCAGGCCATTTCTCATAACCTCTTTTAAAATCAATTTCTGCTTGCATTTGATATTTACGGCTGTCTAGTTTTATTAGATTAATTTACTATAAAGCATTTGTATTCACTGTAATTAATTTATAATCAAGGATACAAAACTCTTTAGGTTCTCTAATAAATTAGCTGGAAAAACAGTTGTGTTAAAGTGCAGCAAGGAGAGGAAGAAAATGAACCACAAAAAAGAAGGTAAGGAATAACCATGCATGCACACTAAGGGTGTAAACAAATACATTATTCAGATATGCACAGATAAATGCTCTGAATCCAATTTTTTTTGCAGTAATATGCAACAATTTATAACAACGTCCGAATGGTATAAATCCGAATATCAGTGGTGGAAAGTAACTTAAGTACAATCTGGAGGTACTTGTACTTTACTTTATATTTCTATTCCACTACATTTCAGAAGCAAATATTATACTTTATTCCATTACATCGATTTGATAACTTTAGTTACTACCTTTGCAGATTCAGATTAATAATACAAAATATAATAGACAACTAAATCATTATGTATTGTTATAGGTCAAGATGAGGCTTTATTGTTCCCTGGTGGGAAATTCACAGTATAAAATATACTTATATAAAGTATATAAAGTAATTCAAACTAACCCCACCTTTACCAGCTGCAACATTAAAGTGATGTACACATTCATGCATCAATAATTCCAATTATATAATATACATTATTCTGAAATGGGCCATTCTGCATTATAAGTACTAAAATTTTGAATGTAGGACTTACTTGTAACACTGTGGTATTGCTACTTTTACTTAAGTTAAAGATCTGAGTACTTCTTCCACCACTGCTGAAAACAGATACATAAATCCACCCCTAATGCACACAACACAGACATTAAACCTGATGCGCAGTAACTTACACTGGTTGTGTGTGTGAGCCCTCTCTGGTGATAACGCCCTCCTTGTCCATCAGCATTTGTCTGAATGTGCTCACTTTCTGTCGGATCTCTTCTTCTGTGTACCTGAGGATGGACATGAAGACACAACAGTTAGTAGAGGCCCACACACACACACATGCGTGCACACACACACATGCGTGCACACACACACACACACACACACACACACACACACACACACACACACACACACACACACACACAGATTCATCAGTAATCTGCAGTTTTGACTACCCGGCTGTGAGTGAATTCTTAGTGTTAACCAGAGAATGAGTGAAGATCTATGAACATAGTGCAAACTGAAGCAGCAGCTTTTAATAACAGCACTGAATGCAGCAGGGGCACTGGCGAAGCTAATTGTCATCTGTCATAACTGCCAAATGCCAGTGTAGGAGCCATGTCGTCCCCCACTATCACACAGTCCAAGTCCGAACAAAGGGCAAAGACCGTTTTCTGACTGTGTCCTAATCAAAAATGACACTCAGCCGAATGATGTATATTCGGATGACTCACTGTCAACCTCTCCCGAACACAGCGGGTTCCTTGTTCGGGCCTGGTCTGCATGTCATGTTTTATTCTGCAAGCAAAGTGCTATAACTCACTGAGTTGAGAGCAACTGTGGGGCAGCGTGAGGAGCTTTCAGCAAGCTGACAGACAGAATACTGCGGACTGCTGCAGTGGGACAAGAAAGAAATGCCTGTCTGTGTCACATTGTAGATTTGTATTCATATTTTCTAATTGAGAATATATGGCCTTTTCCATTTCAGGTACATTGTGGCTGTCAGTGGGTGCAAGTGAAGAGCATCACAATGATCAGTTATACTTTCATTTCATTGTGGTCCTATTTGGTGCAGTAGATAATGAATGAATCAAGCACTCCTAAAAGATTTCATGCATATAGCTTTGGGCTACATTCTCCCAGTGTGTGAAGAACACAGCCTCTGACCACAGGCCTGTCACTGTAAGACTGTGCCACTGACAGCTCTGGGAGGGAGACCAGAATAATTCAACCAGCCTGTCTAAACAAGTGTGACAGAGAATGAAGTAGCTCTGTCCTGTGCTTTTCTACAGATTCTCTTAGGATAGTTATGCATGTCCATGAACTTGACAGTACATGACCTCTTCAATGCACTGTTCACCGAGCTGATCTCTTGGTGTATTCATGCCGTTCTCCACATTCTGCTCTGGCTGTGGTAATGAGATGTAATGAACTATAGAGGCAGAGAGTCATGAAGGGAGAGAAGAGGATGGAGGAGGGAGGGGAAAGGGAGAGAATTAATAAAGCTATGAAAGTGTGGCCAGGAGCCAGACGTCACAGAGTTAGACTGACTGGAAGCCTCGACCATTAATAATAGTGTGTGTTCATATCGGATTGAACAACAAGAGCATGTGTGAGAGGTGCCTGGGATATAGCAGTCAGACAGAGATTCATTAATTATCCACGATTAAAAATGACCTGTATTCACAGTAAATTGGGAGTACAAAGACGAATGAAGCCTTAGAACTCATCATCTCTTTGAGTCTCAACATACTGACTTGATATTTTCTCATTTGGTAAGAGATAACATTTGAAATGTGAGCTCCACTTGCAATAACCAAAGTACTGAGGAACAGTCTATCACTTAGTGCTGAAACATACACTTGGCAACAGTTTCTCTTTGTCTCTCTTAAAGGAACAGCTCAACGTTTTGGGGAATTTGTTTATTTGCTCCCTTGCTGAGAGTTTAGATGAGAAGATTGACACGACACTCATGCCTGGTTAGTCTAAAGGTTAAAAAAAAATCAGTGTTCTTGTTTTACACTTCTTTTTTTTTTGTATGAACTGAACAAACATAATACAAGTGTTAATTGTGATTCTTTAGAGGTGCTGGTAGTTGGATGTTTTACCTTTGGACAGAGCCAGGCTAGCTGTTTCCCCCTGTTTTCAGTCTTTGCAAACCCCTGCTCTGGAATTAAGATTTATCTTAATTGGAACGAAGGGACCTGATCCACACTATGAAACACCCCCAGACCAAAAAGTACAAAAAAGTAAGTGGTGACACACACTTCTGGTCGTGCAGTTTATTTCCTGTTGAATAGGTGATAACATCTGACATGTGAGCTCCACTTGCAATAAGTAAAAGTGCAGGGGAACTGTCCATCACTCAGTGCTGAAACATAGACTCTTACTTGGCTACGGATTCTCTTTCCCTCTCTCAGCTGGGGTTCGTGGCAGGACCAATTCTACAAACTGGATTGTAAATTAACCAGAGGCTCATTTCAGCGTGGAAATGGCATTAGTCTGAGGAGTGTTTGCTTTTCTCAGATTAAATATAGCAGCCGATACCACATATTCTGAGCTGGGTGCTATAAGTGCATCGACGGTGCGGAGAATGAGATTAGGAGAAGTGTGATGGAGAGCTGAAATAGCTGGAAGATGGCCCAACAGAGAAGAAGCCAGCCGGTGAGACACCACCATCGGGTCCTGCTGTATGGCAATCTCTCAGCCCAGCAGCTGTCAACTCAGCACAATGGAAGCCACAAACACACACTTTATATTCATTCGGCGCAGGAGCCATCATCATATGTTAGCTGCTTCCCGACAACTCTACAGCAGACGCTGCGTGCTCTCAGCAGTCTGTTGTGGATCGAAGAAGGATGTACAATAGGTAAAAGGGTGAGAAGGCTGAGAAAGGATACCGGCTGGGAAACTGAATGTGCTCTGGCCAAACAGAAGCCATGGCTGTGGGGCTTTCTCCTTCACATTGTGCAGATGATTGTGAGGATGTTAGCGCCTGCAGCTATCTCTGATGACACTCCATCTAAAGCAAAAAAAAGAGGGGTCAGAACTCTGTTGACATATGAGCTACAGAATCTCCTCCTCCTCTTTCTGCTTCTCTTCCTCCTCTCTCTCTGTCCTCCTATTGAATTGCTCGATTCTGAAGCGCTGCACAGCTACGCAGCATGAAGCGCAGTAAAGTTGGGTTCTTTTTGATCGGTCTAGCTTACTAACCAAAGCCAGAGAGTGTATGCCCAGCAGTGGTGCTGCTTCAACAAAGAGCCTGGGGTTTAGAAGTATGGGCCAAGAGAATCCCCCACAGCACCTGAATGCCTGCAGGAACCTGGTGGTTCACCTGAAGAGATAAAAATCTATGGACAAAAGAAATCTAAAGAGTCCATATTTACACTTTCTTTCATGAACGTCGAACTTTTGAGTTGTTCTGAACCAGTCAGCGTAAATGGCCACATATTGGATGTTTGTCAGAAGCTCACTGAAACAACACATCTCTCCTCTGCACATTTAATTAGCACTTCTTGCAGCTGTAAAGGTTGCTGCTTTCTGCCTTACACACCATCTGTTCTGCCCTAACACAGTACAGAGGAGGGGCTGACTGGAGCGGTCACTCTCAGCAAGGCTGGGTAACACTGAATGCAAACTGAAATTAATGTTAAACTGAGCATGGCACTTGTGTATTTTCATTTGTGTGTGTGTGTGTGTGTGTGTGTGTGTGTGTGTGTGTGTGTATGAGGTGGGACTGTTCAGAGGCCAGAGTTTGCCAAATGGAGCCACATGAAAGCCATTTAGTCCAGGCCCATTGCCTACAGCATGCAAAGTCCCAGTGATTTGGGCAGAGAGAGACAGCGGACATCGATCAGAGAGGGACTCCCCGCCACCCCAGCCATGAAAAATCACCACGATTAAAGAACTTGATTGGAGTAATTAGACAGCTCCGAGCACCCACAGATCCCCCCCATTAACTCACGATCCTGGAAAATGAATAGTTGTGGCCCAGAGACCATCCTTACACCGACAGTCATCGATTTGATGAGGACGTGCCTACGTGTGGGCTGTGTGTGTGTGTGTGTACTCCTTCTGACTGCCACTGGTGTCTCTGCGTTTGATGTCTGAAGAGCCTTTTTCCACAAGTCGTCCCCAGGCGCTGCTGTGCACCTACGACACTCTGCAGCCATCAATCTCGCTGCAAAGAGTACAGAGGCAAAGTGATGCCAATGTAGTTAGTAAGATTGAATGGAGGTGGGAAAATGGGAAGGCAAACCCGAACACCCCCACATTTCTATTTCAGGGGCTGAATTAAAACGACCTACCGAGTGCCAAAGTGAAATAGTTTAACTCTCAAGTGGAGAGGATTTTCAATTGATGCTCTCTACAGTCATCGATTTTCTGGTTAGATAACAGATACTAGATAGACCAGATGGAAAGAGTAGCAAAGAAAGAGTACACCTTTGTCTCTCTATATAGAGCTGCCCTTTTCACCGCCCCCACAGTGTAAGCAGATCAATGTTTGGAGCAGCACAATCTGCCACTGCTGCTCTCTCTGATTGCTCATCTTCTCTTAGACCTCCTGTAACAATAGCATTTGAAGCACTTTTGTCTAGCATGGACCTATTATATTGCTTTGGGAGCCCCCCCAGTGACAATGTATAAAATGGTTCATTCTCCCTGAGATGCTTCCCCTCCAATTTTCAGTCTTATAGGACGCAGGCTTATCGTCTTATGACACAGGCTTTGGCTTGCAGGAAAACCTCCATCAGAGCAGAGATAGTTATTTGCACTGGCCTTAGAGGCTCTGAGAGCAGCCCTCTTAATAAGATCCTAGCTACTCACATCGCTGCAATTCAAAAAGTGTCACTACATGTTATTAAAGGAATACCACAGCAGTAATGGCCAAAATGCAGCAATTTAGCTCCTAACTACGACAAATAACCTCTTTCCTTTCTGTCTCAGTTTACTGTGGACTGTTCTGTCTTGACGTTAATTTGTGTGTCAGCCCTTATGTACATGTAAAAACACAAATTCAGCTATGCATCTGTGTGTTATGTTGTGTCTTTTTTGCTTGTGCCAGGCTACACCTCTCTACTCGACTTTAAAACCAAAAGATATTACATCTGATATTTCTGCTTGGTGAAACAGGAGTAATATCTTCTGCTTCTTATTTAAAAAGCTCTTAGCATTGGTGGTACACACAGCTTCATGCATGCATAAGAAAGGCCCCGCACAGACTTTGTTATGGGTAGACAATATCATCTGGTTGCCTCTCTCTTGCCAGCCTGTGTGTCTGTTATTAGCATGCATTGCGCAGATGCATATGGGGTTCTTGTGCTTAAAGGGAGGTGTACGCAGCCTGCAGATTAGAGTGAGTGAGGCCCTGTGAAGAGAGCTCATTAGAGAGCTGGAAAAAGGCTCAGACACCACAGGAGTTCAAATCATGCACAATCATTATGCCTCAGTTAGCGTGGAAAAACACCCCTGAAAAAGAATCTGGACCCTTGCATGCAGAGCAGCCCTATTCTAGCAACTATTCTATCATAAGGGAGCCAAACTTAAAGCCAAAGTTAAAAGTAGACACTATGCATTTGTTGAAATGTTCAGTAAATGGATGTTGTTGACGTTGCCATCTCCTCAAAGAGCTACTCTAACAGATCATGCCTCAAGTGGCCCAATGTATGTAACCTCCGGCACATCTAATATACATAAAAGGGCAATGTTCCCTGCAGTGGCGGAGCACTCAGTGCACCAGTGAATGGGGGATGCTGCCAGGCCATGGATAGCTCAATGAACAGACTGCTTTAATTGCAGAGCCCCTCTAATTGGCTCCCAGGGTGAGGCCATCACTCATGACAGACTATTTATCCTGGTCTTATCTCTGGAGAAGAGCACGGCTGGATTTGGGGGGCTGTGTGTAAAGGGAGAAGGGGAGTGTCTGCTATGCTGGCAGGGTTAGAGAAGGAGGCAGGCATCCAGCATGCCCCCCAGCCTAATCCTTCACAGAGGCCTCAGTCAGGACGGGGAGTCGGGGGTGACGTAGAGGCTGAGACTGCTGGCTTAAATCCACAACAAATGGAAACAGACTCCAGCCACCATTTTAACTGTGTCTAATGCCTGGCATTGCTCTCCCTCTCTATCCCTGTGTTTCATCCCCCGCTCTATCCCTTAATCCTGCACACACATGCACAAACACTCACTCATTTAAAGAGGAACATTAGAAATTGGAGAGGCAAGGGGGGCTGTGCTGAGCCAAGCTGGCTCAGACTTGAGTCTGCCCAGAGCTTTAACACTCAGCTGAGTGGTCGCCGTCCTTCAAGTCTGCCAGTCGAGCCCGTGCAGTCTGACGAGTGAGTGGAGCCGGTCAGCGCGGGTGTCTGGTCTCCTTGTATTCTGTCATCATTAGCCAAGCTGCTGCCTGCCACTACACTGTTCCACTAGACATCACGACTCTTTTACATCACTCTCAAACCAGAAGCAACTATGTCTACTCCAAGCCAGGAGATGAGTGGACCTTGACAGATGGTCGCAGTGCACCCCTCCTTTTTTTTTTTTTTTTTTGTGGCAAAGTCCAGCAGTTCTCTTTCATCAATCTGTCGTAGCTCTACCATTACCCTGCAGTCTTAATGAGCCCCCGCTGCCTGACAAGCCCAGTCACGCTCACGGAAGGAGGGACGGGTAGGAAAATGAGTGGAAGAAAAGGGAAATCTAATCCATCTCTACCTTCTCAAAACCCCCCACAGGAGCATGGACTGAATTCATCTCTATACTCTAAAATGGTACGATCAGCTGTGGGATAGAGAGGAGAAAAGAGAGAGAAAAAAAAAACAGGCCTACTTTTCTTTTAGAAATTTGAAAATCACCCACATACTAGCATTCAAGTTTGTGCCTGTCACCTCTCGTATCTAGGCTTCACCAAAAAAAAAAAAAACCCTCACTAATTAGCTTGCCCTTTATTAAATCACCCTCCCCTAATATATCAAGGATTAGCCGTATTTCTATATATGACGAATGTGATGTGAATAAAATGTCACGAGGTATCAGTGGGAAAGTGAATTTTCTCCGTACCGACACAGGATCACAGAGCTCGTCATTAATTACAGTCTCAGCTAGCCTGGAGTTTGCCTGCAAGCTGTGGTTATTCAGGCAGTAGTGTCTGTGTGTGTGTGTGTGTGTGTGTGTGTGTGTGTGTGTGTGTGTGTGTGCAGAGCAGCCTGAGAGAAGCCTTGAGACTGTGGATTAGGGCCGACTGCAGTCGCTACAATTTTCACGGTCCCGGCGCTAGCACACACTGAGCTCTTCCTAACTTTGTGCTGGAGGACACATATCGCGCTAATGAAACAGACTATGCTGGGTTGGCCTGTGGTCCTCACTGACTGTCTCTATAGCAACCTCACTAATAACCATTAGTTGAGGAGAAGGCCGTCAATACAAAGTTCAAGTGTTGGCTGCAAATATGCAACAACATCACGGATGAGTATTGTTGCATCTGTGACATACACAAGCTTGTGAAGCAAAAATGACTGATGTTGATGCATGAATCTCCATGCATCTCCATGTTTGAACCCTGGAAATGGTGTGTGTGTGTGTGTGTGTGTGTGTGTGTGCCATTTTCATCTGCTGTAATTTATGACAAAGCTACATGGTGCATTCTTGGTTCTAGGGATTACCAGGAATTGTTGCTGCCACCTGCTCAAACCATGCCTTTTTCACGTTTTACTGAGGAAATTCTATTCAAACGCTTGAAATCAGAAAATAAATACAATTATTTTTTACCATGAAATGTTTCTGCATTTTTTACTTGTTTCCAAGGCTCGGTTCCCAGCACACTGTGGCTCTTGTCACAGCTAACTCCGACTGTTGGCCTGGGGTCAGTGTAAAATCCCCTGACACACATATAGTCACCAGTCTTTTTACGGCAGTGAGGCTCTTCACCACCTCTCTGCTTCTCCACAGATGCCCAACCAGCAAGCAGGAGCCACTAGAACTGTGACAAGGACATGTGACATTGTGAGCATTGCCAATTATGTTAAATGGGGCAGCTGGCCAAGCAGGAAGCACCCAGGTCTCTGCCAAAATGGTCCCTGTAGAGTCCTTCACCTAATTTTGAACGGTTTCTTATTTAGGGAAAACAGTTAGCTTCAGAATGAGAGCATCCTTCCACATAAGGACATGAGTTTCATTTGTAAATCTCTCCACCACAAAATTATCATCATACAAGTATGGCCTACTATTAAAGGGAATGAAAAAGATTACATTATTGGTCATAATACATGCCAGCTATCACAACTACAAATATGGACAAAACACAGCTGCTATGCACCGCAGCCCCTTATGTTTACTACACTCCTCTGCAGGGGCTTGTTTTTTTTTTTCCTTCCCAATATCGCTACGAAAATTAGTTTTGGCAGGTAACAGATTTTGAATGTAATGTTTTGGTGCAGCTTGTGAACTCAACACCCCTGCAGGTACATACCTGTCAATGTCAAGTTCTCTACCACACAGAGAATGCTTTCATGGCTTGCACTCCAACCACCTCCCCAATAACTGAATCGTAAAGAAAAGATAAACAATGCCTGCTTCTCTGAAAATGGTAATGTCACTTGACATCAAATACCCAGTGCAACTGGAGTGCTTACTCGCTTGTTGAGTTTTTTTGCTTAATACATATTGGGCTTCATGCAGGAACATTTGTGTATTCTTATCCTAAAACTCTTTCTGTGGTGCTTGCTCATGCAAGTGTCAGATTCATTAAACTCTCTTAACTGCACAAACTTGTCATAAATTGCTCGTTTCAACTTGATGAATGCCAACTGTGCATGAGCAGCTGAGCATTCGTGAGATTTGATCATAATTGCATAGTTGATGGCCCCCAGTTACTATATGAGACTACCTGTTCCACTCTGTTTTTGGGCATGTTTCATTCACAAAAATGTCACCAAAGATTAAAAAGAAATATTTCACACTGCGGAGTTTCAAGCCCCGCTGTCAGAAATCAGCGGAGGAAAACACAACAGATGTGGCAGTGTCAGTAGTTGTATTAGGGGACTAATACAGCTGCCAACGCTGTGTCATCAGGGCCGTACTGTGACAGAAATAATGAAGAAATGGTTTGACGTGACATTAGACGCTAAAAGATTGTCTTGCTAAAGCAAAGTGGTCCATGACTTAGATGGGAGGCAGTCAAGGGAAGAGAGAATATTATACAGTAAGTGATGTTACAGTGTTGACCTGCATAAAGACCCTGAGACAGCTGTTAGAGGAGTTTTCTACTACTACTGAACTGTATAATAAATATGTCAACATTTACAAATAAAAAGTTGAACCTCTCTGTAAATTGGCAAACCATGCTGATGATGATATGGTGAAAAGAACTTTGCACCAAGTTTGCTTTAGTTATTTTCTTTACTGTAGTTGATTTCGGTATCATATTTAAACTCCAATTTAATTCAGGTTAAGGCATTATAATTTTTAAGTCAAACAAGTATGTTTTCCCCTGTGAAGAACAGAAGGCAAACTATCTGTACATGACTCATACAACAGGCCTGAACCATATGTGAATTATGTTTGCATCTTACAGCGTGACTACACAGTCTGCGACTCACTCATGCAATACGTGCGTAACCGTGATGCAAAAGTGTACTTTTATGATTCAAGTCCATTTTTACTTCTGTTATTGTGTGTTGGGCTCTGAGAGCTGCCAAAACACGGGTGACCTACGCTCAGTAGTGTGCCTGTGTAGTCAGACGTATGACGGCATATCACTGCCAAAATCCGCACGTGCAAATGAGATGCTTGCGCGCTTTCACATTTACATTTTACTATGAGAGAAACGGTCCTGAATTATTACACTAACCTACCGTTATCTGTAAATGTAGCATTATGAAACTAGTAAAATGAAATAGCCCTTACGTGACGCGTTTCCACATCCATTTCTTCAGTGTATCTTCTTCCTTTCTTTTGTACTTGAGCCGATACAAAGACAACGTCCAATCCTAAAAGACGAGGACTGTGACCAATTATATTTAGGGATACAATGGTGACTGGATCTGCCCACTTACTGCCAAAAAGAAAATCCACTCGCGAGCGAGCAGGTGAAAGTTTGGTGAGCAGGAGAGCTGCGCGCGCTCAAAGCATTGTTTTCTCCTCGCAGGCTACAATATTACTATGTGTTAGTGTGTGTATAGTGCTGTGAGAGCGCGGATTTTGGCAGTGATATGCCGCCATACAGACGCAGGACTGAAGCTGCTGCTAAGCTGCTAATGTGCTGCTTTAGCTACACAGGCTGTGTAAGAAAAAACTATATGTACTAGAAAATTGGTGAATGCCACCAGTTCTATTAGATCACTCTTTCATGCCACTTAAACCTGCAATTACTGATTTTTTGGCCACTTGAAGGCAGCAAAAACAAGTTAACACAACATTGACATATCATCACCTTTTAAATTGATATAGCACACTTGTTAGCAAACAGTTGCTTATTTACACATCCAGCAGTCACAGAGCAACATGATAAATTATTTGGAGTCGTGTTTCTGGCCACCTGATGAATGTAAGACCAATATTCACTCTGTTTTAGCTCTGTTTTTGGTCTCTACCAACTCCTGAGGGAAATATCTGGCTCTTTAGCTGCTAAATGCTCCGCTATGTTCACCAGTTAGTCTCTAACTGTGTCTGTCTGCTGTTTGATGCTGGGCACTGAAAACAGCTGCCTGCTGTGGCTTCAAATGACAGTATGAGAGCAGTGAGAGTGAACCAAAGCAGGAAAGTTATGGGCCGGACAGATAAACAACGAGCTGAAACTCACTATAAAGCTCCATAAAGCTGAGGGGAGCTGCAGATTCAGGTGATCATTCTCTGTAGGTTCATCACTTCGAGCAACCCCTTTCACATTGTCACATTGTTTTCACATTGTGATTTAATACATTTATTATATAAATACTGATTATAGCTTCTTTAAGTATGTACTGTACAAGTGCATGTTCTTGCATGAGGCCCTTTGTATTATGGTAAATGGTTGCCCATCCCATCTACTTACCCCTGCTCCTCCATCATCTCCTGGAGCTCCATACATTTCAGCTCTACCCTCCTCTTTCTCTCATGGTCCAGGATCTCTCTGTGTGGCTTTTTTACCAGGACAGGCTCTGCTTTGGGCTCCTCCTCCTCCTCAGTACCTGGCTGTCCCTCCTCAGTCTTAGCTTGTAGGGCTGCAGCCGGCGTCGGCCCTGCTGATCCTGCAGCTGTTCCTGCTCCTGCTCCGGGGACCACAGGTGGGGCCAACCCGTTTGCACCATCCTTAGGAGATGGCACCCTCGCCGCATCGTACATGATTACTGAACTCTGTGGAGACACAGATGATGGAGAGAAATTGTCAGCTGAACACTAGGTAGTCCAGTGGAGTTTGACAGTCTTACAGTCTCATTTCATGTTCATGATTTAACATCCAATCTTTCCAAGAACCCTCATTTGGGAGGATTTTGGTTAACGTCGATTTATTACTGAATCTATGCACTGTTTATGGTGGTGAGAGTGAATGATTCTAATACACATGGCATACATTTAGTAAAATATAATATAAAATTAGGATATTCTTCACTTTGAAGACTGTGTAGAGACCCCTGAAGGCATTTTATGGTCCCTGAACCCCTGTTTGACAACCACAAAGCTGCCAGCTGATGCACACCCACAGTTTGTCTGCACAGCAATGTATTTGGTTGGACAGTAAGTCACAGACATTCAGGGACTTGACAATACACAGTGAAAGGTGAGCTGAGATGTTAATACCTCTGGACAGGCTGCAGCATTTCTGCCTGAACTTAACAGTACATTCACACACATCAACATACTGTACACATATGCACACACACACACACACACACACACACACACACACACACACACACACACACACACACACACACACACACTTTGGATCGTGAGTACGTGTAGACATGCATTGCCAGCGACAGTGCTGGCAGCAACTTCTGATCCATGAGTCAACAGCGCAGTAGTGCCTAGAGGCAGGTTAGGTGGGAGAGAGTGAGAGTTAAATTCCTCTTTAAAACTCTCTTATCTCCTGGACCAAATTGAAGCTGTAAACCAAGGTCATATACCATACATACAGCATGAGAGCGAAAGGAGGATGAGAGTGGAAGACGCTAAGCGGCTTAAGGACACAGAGACTGGGAGAAGTCTGCAGCAACAAAACAGGTCAAAGAGAAGAATGTGGAAAGTATTGATTGAATATAACTTGACTGATTTTATTGTATCAACACTGAATGCATTCTTTGACTTGCTCGACCTTTCTGTTTCTGCCTCGTTTGCTGATGAAATGATGAGGTTGTCATTTTGGTGAATAAAAAGTCGTCTGCTACAAGTGCTGCATGGACTGGGTTTTGATTAAGATGGATTGTCCTGTTAGGGCCAGTGTAGAACATGCAGGAAGAGAGGACAGCCTTCACGTGCACACAAGCCTCGGCTGCAGAGCACCGGTCCTCTCCCTCTGCAACTAATGGCTTCATTTTTCACTGAGGAGCCAAAAGAGCCCAGCTGAGGCACTCCATCACTGTCACACATGGAGGAGCGGAGACAGGATGACACCAAAGTTGGATGGATGGACAAACCTCCAGAAGTACAATTGCATCTTATACCGTGCGAGCAGCTTGTGCCATGTAGGCAGGCGGTTCTCTCTACTGGAGCTGGTTCTGGAAGTCTTTGACTGGCTAATAGGGATGTACTTGTTTTTGAAGTGCTGCGTGCTGGTAAACGAGCCATGGATCTGTGCGTAGCGACACGGCTCTCGGCTGACAGAACAGGTGGCAGGACAGCAGGAGGCATCATCGCTGAATCTATTATACAGTAAATCAGCACTTGATATTCCATGACAGCAATCTCTCATCTGCACACGCACCTCACAGAATAACTCGGTAGAAAATCCTAGGGAGACAAGCTCTCCCTAGTCCTAAACTGACTTTAAAATGACATTCAGGTAGACAGGGAGATGGGACTGGAAGGAAGTGAATTAATATGACCCTGTTTTCTGTTAATTGAGCAGACATGTCAGAACAGAACCAATGGGTTGCTCTTCCTGCTTCCTGTCTTCCAGTTTGTTTTAATTAGACTACGTGGTCAGTGGCTATGAAAGCTTGAGCTGGACTGCTCAGGTCTGGATCTTTCAGCCAGAGGGGAGGACCATTGCTAATCCCATTTGTGCTGAACATCATGTCTTGGCCACTGGTTCGCTCTTGATAACGTACCCCACAATTTTCACCATATGCACACAACCGAACATAGGAAGCTGTTGGAAATTCAGCTGTAATGAGCTTAAATAAAATGAAGATATCATCTGAAAATCTGCGGGAAAGGACCATCCCATCTCAAATGAAATCCTCCAAATGAAAGCCAGATGTGGGAGTCAAAATCTGCGGGCGCCAGTCTGTGTTAAACCATGCTGTAAATATCGAGCCATCTCATTATACTAATGCATCATTCCACAGTCATTCCTTTTGTTCCCAAGGGGTGGGGGCACAAAAAAAATCTGTTCTCTTTCAAGTTAAGACAACTAAATCATTTAATTGTGTAATGAAAAAAATCTGAGCAGAAATGGAGACTTGTCAGTGGGCTGATAAGACAGCAGAGCACACAGTTAATTGTGTGTGAGTCCTCTACAGGGACTGAAGGTTATCTGGAGCTGCTGTATTAATGGTGGCACCAACCTATTCTGCTATTATTGCGAGGGCGTCTCAGACTGTCACATCCCAACAAACACTGTTTGTAATTAGTCATTATGCTAAGTGAAGTTATTTAGCCACATGCACTAAGTGTCACCATCAGTTATATCAAATCACAAATAGACAACGTGCACTTGAACATTCAATTTTCTAGTTTGGAGCAATGACACTGATTGCTGTTAGAGATAAAAGAGCCATTAGCTTATGCCTTCTCTCCATCGAGTGAAAGAAAATGCTTCCTATTGTCTGTTCTTAACCTTTGCCTGTGGTTTCCTGTGCCGCTTGCTTGATTGGATGCTGCTGCTGCTGTCGGCGCTGCAGCCCGTGCTCTGCTGACATCCTACCTTATACAACAAAACAAGCACCATAGTGTAAAATAACACCAAATCATAGTGGATGTGAGGTGCTGGTCCTCACTGAATGTTGAAGGGTTGCTGTAATCTCCATACAAGCATCATGATCTCTCAATGACACGGTCGCTGGGTGCCCACGAAGGGCTGACTCATTTGAAGCATCCAGTAGATGGATCACACACTTAAAGCACAATTAATAAGGATAACATTCACCGTGGCCACACAGGGAAAAAAAATCGTAGTCTCATTAGGAATCTAATGTTGCATTAGGCTAATGAGACATTAGAGAGGGGATTGCCTGGACTTGAGCCACAGTGTGATTATAGTGATTTTTAAATTTTTTTTTCCATGGGGGATTTTATCTAAATATATCATTAACAAAAAGTAAATGACATAATTTGTAATGTATTCTGTTGCCCCTGTGAGTTGCAGTCTATTGGGATATTTGATTACTTTGCCTGTCGGCCTCTATGGATGGATAGATTAGCAGTTGACTGCCTACGTCATTAGAGGCAAATCTACAGAAGGAATTGACCTCAGGAGCAAAGCAGAAAGCAGGTCAATGAGTTCCTGTTTGTAATGATATCATTTATTTAGCATTACAATCTATCACTGCAATACATTTTACTGACGAGAGAAACCTACTGAACATCTTTACTATGACGGTATCTATGTCTATATCTACAACAATATAAGTGCAGCTTACAATACATCACAATTTCTTTGACCAGGCTTGCAGCGTGGCTCTATGGATGACACTGTGGATCAGTCTGTCGGTCGATCCTCCACTTTGGTCCAGACTGAAATATCTAAACAACTACTGGATGGGTTGTCATCAGGGGCGGACTGGGATAATAATCTAACGTCAGGCCAGGCCAATCTCCACACATTAATAACAGACCATGTATAGCTACTGTACATTTTGTTGAAATATATATATATATATATATATTTATTTATGTATATTAGAGGTGTTAATTAAGGGGTTTGTTTTGCACCTGGCTTTTCCTCAGAGCTCTGCCTGGACTTGTGTTGATCATTAAGAAGCTCTGGTAGCTCTGAGTAACTGGATCACTTCCACCTGACAGAACAGAGTGTACAGGTCTTTATTTTCCTGCTTTCCTACAGAGCATGATAAGTGTTGATACCATTAGTTTTTGAAACATAGAATCAATTCGGGAAGGGTAGCTGTGATATTATGACGGCCCTGCTAGCATGTTTCCGTGAACATATCTGTCATTTTGCAGTATTTAGCTGCACTTTCCTCCAGGGCTTTTCTCCTTTAAATGTGCTCCCGCTGAGTTCCACCTTTTCTCTTTCTCTTGTCCTCTCTTTCTCCTGCACTGTCCATTTTTTCTCCACACTGCTCAGCCACGCGCTCCACGCAATGACTGAACTTTGTGCTGATGTGTAACTTGACGTGTGTGCAACCTATCGTGTGTGATGACAGGCAGAGATCATACAATGAGAGATCTTGTTTTTTGATTGCAGTGAAAATATAAAAGTAATGGCATGAAATGTAGCATTTCTGAAGAGTTTAGCGATTGGGTAATTCTTCATCAGCTCCATCAGAGCCGGTAGAAAATGTGCAGCTCGTTCTTTATACAGTATGTTTTTTGTATCTGAACATATGAACATATTGCCGTTTGTTTTTTTTACAAGATAAATCTACACAGCAGGTTGCTTTCAGTACAGAGCATATGGCCATCTGTGCATTTAGTCCTGTTAATGTAAATACTGCAGATACAGCTCTGTATGTACTACTAAAAGAGAGGAAGAGTCAACAGATTCTGTACGTGCTTTAGATTTGATTTGTAGATTTCTGTTGACTACAGTCTGCACTTGACTGTAAGCAGGGAAATTAGATTTCTTTTCAGCCAATATTCATTTATATATCATCCAACACTGACAAAACATCAATAAGGAAGGTAGAAATGTCTCTTTAGTACTGCTGTATTACTGCTGGCCAGTGAAACAATCCATTGCAGGAAACATTTTTGTTCCATCTCATCATCATATCTTCCGCCTCTTATTTTCAAGCCTAATTAAAATCTATATATAGGTTAATGGCGCTGACTTTGCAATTAGAGTGGGAAACACACAAAGACAGCAGCATGCTCCAATTTCTTTTGTGTCTTAGAAAATCTCAGGCTTGTTTAAGTGGATTCCATTTCACCTGCTCCAGTCGAGAGAAAAAAGAGGAGAGGTGGGATTTGTCTCCTTGGAGCCACTTTTCTCTCTAAAAGTGACTCTCTCTCTCTCTCTAACCCTTCACCCCTATCTCATAGCACGTCAGGTCAATCTGTGTTGTGCACAAAGGCTCCGATGATTGGATCTCACTCAGCGGTGGCTGCACCTCAACCATGATTGCAGGGTGGCAGTAACAGGGGGCCTGACCTTGACTGAGACTGGCAGAGAGAAGCTGAAAAAACATCCTCAGTGGCTATCTCTCAAAAACAAAACATGTCCCCCTGTGAAAAGAGAAATAGTCCAGGTTGGTGTTCTGGATATACCGTGTGTGCACATGTCGACCTGACTGTATCTTTTTTCAGCAACAGTGTTCACTCTCTGTCACCTATCTCCCGCTTTCCATCACACCTTTCCTCCATAATAATCTGCCCCTTGCCTCGAAGCTTGTGTTTTGTTTTTAGCACTGTGGCACCCAGAGGATATGTTTAGCTCTCCCAAGGTCAGCTGTCTTCATTCCAGGCACGTTGGATTGCTGTTGGGTGCCGGGAAACAAGCAGCCTCAACTTTTTTTTCTCTCTCTGTTTTTTTTTTAATCGTAGTTGGATGGAAGGTGCATACCAAATGAGCAGCAGAGGTCTGAGGAATGGTAATAGAGAAGAAGGAAGGAATAAACGTGCACAGTGGCCTTGTTTGAAGTTTAAATGGGGGATCAAAAGTTCTGACGCATGTCATTTCTTATTCCCTGCTGTTTACCAAAGCTCTGCCAAAGGAGACCATACAAAATACTACAAGAAAGACAGACTTCAGTTGAGATATTGGCACATTTACACACAACAGCTGGTCTGATTTGGTAAGTTCATGCCCAGGCACAGCCCACCATTCAGCTGACTTTATTAAAGAGACATGGGGTTAGGCTGAGTGTGAGCAGTTTCTTTAAAGTGCTTCACTTATTTTTCTGTTGGAGCTTTGGGAGCTGCAGCACAGAGTGAAATACGGGTGCGGCTGCAACTGTAGTTGAGAGAGATTCCTACTCTATCGGGGAGTAAGAGCGGGCTGAAGCAGAGGAGGGAATGGCTGCTGGTGCTAAAGAATTCAAGCGATATCATTTAGAACTGCAAACACCTCTTTTCTCAGATGCAGAGCTCTGCAAAAACTACACTTTCATGTGCAGAGCTACTAGTAAGAGCCACTTTATGCATAATTTGGAACTAAGTAGATAACACAAACAGGACGATATAAAGTATATATCAACATACTCTGAACTAATGAGAAGTATGAGAGATACAGAGTGAGACGAGAAGGCGGCTGAAAAATGTTTTGGCCTTTGGTGGAGAAACATCCTTGGCAACCTCAGAGACAGAGTGTGACAGAAATAAACCACCCCTGTCCCATTTTCCACACAGAGAGAATACTGTGAGTCACCTCAGAGGAAGACAGAGATGCTGTCTGTCTATAAGGTGACATCTGGGCTCATCTTGGCATACAGTTCAGCTGTGGGTTGACAATCCAAAGGAATATGAGCTCGACCTCAGAAAGGGGCTTTGAACAGTTTGCCCTGCTTTGCTCCTCAGAGATCAAACAGTGCTTTTTTTACTCTCTCCTTCACTCTTCAGCTGGTCTACATCTGCTCCAGCTGGCTCGTGGCGCAACTACATGCACACTGCTGAAACTCATAAACTCCACGGTGTTGCCATGTGCAGTGTCTCAGGGGAGAAATGATTAGCATAGGACTACTTCTGATGTGATTAGTGGGGTCAATGGCAGGGGAGAGATGGGCTCAGGTCTGGGTGCCTGAGTCAGTCCCTGCCTGTCGGTACACTACATACCACAACACATCTTCCTCTGTGCAAACACTGAGTAGACTTCTGGAGAAGGGCAAATAAAGATGAAACTAATCATGTAGGATTATTGATTCCAAATCATCTTTACTCATCTTTCTAATCTCTTCTGCATGACAGAAGCATGATCTCAGAAGTGCAATGAAATTAGGTTATTTAAAAAGAAAATGTTACTATTAAAATAAGCTGGTGCAACAAATTTGCACAAAAAGTCTTTAGACTTTATCATGGAATTGTAGCACATGACAGGTTAATCCTTTCAAGTAACCTGGTCCAGATTTATCCAAAAAAACAGAATTAAACCTGTTGATTCCTAAATGTAGAATTACCAGTGGTTAAAATTAGCAACCGAGCTAAGAACACAAAACATACACAACGACTTTGTTACTGGGAGTCGCATTTCTCCTCTTTTGGTAGAGGAAAGCAAAACTGATATCAACCCTCCATTAAACTCCTGGTAATACAGTGAACCAGCCGACCCCCAAACTGTCGAAGTAACAGAGCGCCGCTGGGATTAAATTTCAAATTGTAATCCCTTACACTACTTACTGAAAAAAGTAATCACTAGGGCTGCAACTAACTATTATTTTCATTATCAATCAATCTGCAAATTATTAATCGTTTAGTCTATAAAATGTCCAAAAAAAAAAATTGTAAAAAATGCTCATCACAATTTTCCAGAGCCCAAAGTGACATCTTCAGATTCTTTCTTTTGTCTGACCAATAGTCCAAAACCCAAAGACTCTTCATGTACTGTCATAAATGACAAAGAAAAGCAGCAAATCCTCACATTTACACAGCTGGGACCAGCAAATGTTTAACATTTCTGCTTGAAAAATGACTGAAACAATTAATTCATTCTCAAAATAGTTGGCAATTATTTTTCTTTCGATCAACTAATCGATCAATCGACTTATCACATTACTGTAATGGGTTATTAAGAAATGCAATACTGCCCAACACTACCAATAGCATAACCATATAGCAGCACATTCCATAGATTTGGTGTACTCAATGCATGAGAGACACACCTGCCTATCTAAATGTGTTTGCTCTACAAAAGCCCCATATGATTTCTCTATAGCCTTCTCTAAATCTGCCACACAGCCACTTCAATAACAATACACAATAATAACCCCTCTGTCCCTGCAGTACAATTTACATAAAAGTGAGCAGATCTCATTAAAAGTGCCATCTGACACATGTGGGCTGAAGACAAAACCTAAATAAGTTACAAAACAGAAGCATAACAGAGGTTATGCTTTTCTTTGAGATATCATTTCAGTATAGACCATGTTGAGTGTATTAATGGATTCAGCCTTATCATGTGCCCTTGCTTACTCAGCAGATACATCTTAAGTTGCATTTCAGATTTCATCAACTGCTTTGGCCTCTGTTCCACTACTCTAAGCTTCAATGTTCTTTTAGCCAGCAAAGCAGTTTTTCTGATACTGCCACAGTGTGCTTCTGAGAGTCAACTGAAAATCTAGCTGCAACAAAATACTGTATGGTGTTCAAAACCTCTTTCCAAACTCAGTTTGGAGTCTTATTGCATTTTTGGGTATGAGGCAATAAATTACCCTCTTTCTTTCTAAAGTGCAAGTTAATCCCAGATAATAATAATGTTTGCAAAACTTCAGTCGAACTTCTCCATGTGACTCATCTTACTTAGAGGGCAGCAGAAATTGAAGAGTGGAATTTAAGCAAAAAAATCACCTTCTTTTATTCAAGGATAGAGATAACAGCAATTTCCTCAACTGTGCCCTCTTTCCCTCCCTGTCTCTTTCTCATGCTGGGAACGTCAGAGAGCCATCTGGAGATTAGCGTGCCCCATGCACTCTCCATCCAAACCAACCATCCATTATATAATTTATCAAACGTCCAGCAGACATGCTAGGCTTGAATTAACTCATCACCATACCAGCGAGTGCTTCTGTGCATGCAGTCAGTGGCTTATGTGTTCCCCCTCATCTCCCAACATCATTATTCTAATTTCACATATTTTCCTCTTTCTGAACTATTATTCCCCAGATAGTTCAACTCATGACTTCATAAAATCAACTACAATTATTCATCATAAATATTTCCACGAAATTACCACTGACTTGTAGGATAATGATCAAAACTAACCGCAACTTCTGGCTCCTTTCCATATAGGTTTCTCAAAGAGGCAAGGATGCTGGAGCACTTATAACATCCATTGCACAGTCAGCTTCAAAGAAAAAATCGAATTTAAAATGTTAGCAGAGCCAGAGTGCTCTGGGTATAGGGCAGCAGGGTCACTGAGGAGTGGTCAAGGTTACAGTATGAGCACTGAATCCCAGAGGAGTGTACATAAACACAAATTCATTTTCATCACAGGTGGCCAGATTCCAGTCGTTTATTTAAAACTGCAGTGAAGAGTTCTCACAATATCCCACAGTACTCCACCTATTTAATCATGTTGTAGCACTGCATGCTTTGAAGACATCAGAAGACATGGTATTGATATAGATGAAATGAAATCTTTCTCTTATCCACCTGCCTGCTGCGGATGGCTGATTGAGCCAGTCAAAGAGAGAGTTGGCTGAATAGAGTCAGTGCCTGCAGCAATCTGAAGCCAATCTCCAGACTGCTGCAGCACAGAAATGAGGCTGTCCTCTTTTCCACCTGCCTGCGCTGCTCCTCTTTAATTGACACAGCACTCTGGAGCGCAGAGCGATCAGCTCCCTGATACAAAGTGATGCCTGTCAGTTATCAGCAGATGCTCATTCCCTGACTGCAAACACCCCTGGACTGCCAGGACATCCCATTGAGACTGCATAAAAGCACCTTCAGTTCTACCAAGTGCACCCACTTTCATCCCACATAACAACCACCTTCTACCAATCAGAGCAAAACAACAACAACAACAACAACAAAATCTCTCAAACTTTCAGACAATGCCCCTTTTCATTTCCCACAGGAATAAAACTTGTCAGGAGTTTACAGAGGCAATGTTTTGCTCAGAGCAGCCAACGGGCTGATTCTAAATACAGGTTTGCTGCCTACACCTTTCCAGGACTGTATTCACAGCAGCCAGTGGCCCTCGACTGCATGCTGTCACACAACTTTATGCATAACAAAAATCATGCAGGCTGCTCAAACCTCTGGTTAATTACACTGGGGACTCAGGCTCTCTGTCACTTAGCTCCAGGTGAATGAACCAAATGATTGTGTTATTAGTTCCCTACCAGCTAACACACAATTATTTTTTGTTTTAGTTCAAATGTTCCGACCCAAATGTTTCTGACTGATTAATGAAAACTGAAAGAAACAATTCATGACATTTCTCATTTATCAGGGCAAAATGAGCAGCATGATGACCTGATCATCATCAGGTAATTTCTGCTTGAATACAAATATTTTATTTAGTAGAATTATATAGTATATAGTATCAGCTATTCTCTGTTCACAGTTTCAACAATGTTTGTCTTAGCACTTGTACTTTTATACTGGTAAATATAATTACACATGTGGCATGAGTGGTTCAAGACACTGTACAACCTTGCTTATTAAGTGAAGAATGATATATAATAAAGCCACACACAGGCAAGGCAGATGAGAAGGCAAAAGAAACCTAGCCGTGTTTATTGGTTTTGCTTCTCTGTTGCTTCTAAGAGAGACAAATTATAACAGCTAGGATGTAAAAGGACACCCCAAGCTGGTTTATTGACTCTCAAAGCCATTTTACGTGGTATCAAGTCTATTTGGATTAACTACTTTGCACCAAAACCATGGCAGTTTCTTACACTGTGTTAAAATGTACTGTATATCATTGAGAAAATAACAGACCATGTAAACAGAGCCTTTATAAACAGTGGTGAATATGAGCTGCAATTACAGCTAATTTACTGACATGGTAAAATGTTCAAGCTGCAGTCAGATTTCAACTTCAAGTATGAGGGCTTTTGTTTCCTTAATTTTTAATGCTACTAACATATCATCCAGTTTCAAGTGGCCTGCCAAATACACAAGTAAAGCCACTATTAAAATGAAAAGAGCACATTTACTGCTCATTTGTGGTCTTAACATTTTGATTAATAAAAAATGTGCAATTAATATAAATACAATTATTAAAATCTAACTTTCACCGTAACCTGTTATCTTCTCTCCTGAGTATCAGAATTACTGCCTCTAAAAATCCATAGTTATCAGTCTTAGAAAACAACAAATCTGCAGCCATGCTAGCAGCTCTGTGTGGCTGTACTAAGGTGGTGTTTTGAGCTAAATGTTAACATCAACATGCTAACATGCTGTTCAGTAGGTATAATGTTAACAATGTGTTTACAGTAATGAAGATCTTAGCTTAGCGTCTTCGCATGCTAGCATTTGTTAATTAGCACTAAACACAAAGTACAGCTGAGGCTGATGGGAATGTCATTAGTTTTTCAGGTTACACACCAAATGGCCATAAACCAAATAACTGGACCAAAGTTATTAAAATCCTGAGGGGAACTTAAAAATGTAGTATAACCAGAGATATTTCAGCTTGGACAGAAGTGGTGGACCGACCGACTGACAGCCACAGAACCACGTTGCTAGCATGGCTAAAAACATGCCTGTTGGATCTTGGGTGTGTGGTAAGGCTGTTCTAAGTCTGAGGCACATATGAAAGCTGAGGGTAAACTCATATCCAGTCATTTCTGAAGGTTTAAATGGAAGAGAATCATTCAGCTCTGGGCCTCTGCCTCTTACTTCTTGCTTCCAGTTGTAACCGACACATCCAAAGCTCCATTTCCTTGCAGACTACTAAGAATGTAATATTCGCATCTGTTGCTATGACTCCAAATGGAGCATAGCCAACAATGCAGTCCTTATCAAATCTGGCATGTTGACTGAGACGCCACATTCTTATTTATAGTTACAGCCCTGTGTGCCACGTCCATATGTACCACTACCTCCTGCACCGACTAATTAGATGGTTTCTTGGCCCTCAACATGTTTACGAGCTTTAATAATATCCAGTAAACACATTTTTGTCTTTTCTAGTCTATTGTTAGATCTAAAACAATGACTCCATAGATAAATAGATACAAAAATACTCAACAATTCTGTCCAGACATTTCCTGGCATGGTCAAAACCAGTTGTGGCAAAGTAAATAAGAGCTGAAATTTGATTATTAAAGAGTGCTACATCATATGCATGTTTGAGCCCTAACTGCAAAATGTCAGCTCAATAAGCTCAGCACATAATGTCCAAGGTTTGTCATTGATCAAAACGAAACCTAGACTCATGACAATATATTTTTTTTTTTCTTTCTTTTTTTTTTTGAAAGAAGGCAGTCGGGGATGGACCAAAGCATTTATGAGCCCCTCCCTCATATCACCCCTCCTGTAGACTTAGCATATAATATATGTTAAATTCACGGATGGTACTGTCCTCATAGACATAGGGCTTATAATGGACAACAATGAGCCCTCCAGTATGAACAGTGCTCCACAGCTAGGGCTTAAAATAGTGGGAGGTACAAGAAAGAAAAATCGGTGGTGGATTTTAGGTTAGACAAGGGCAACTACACGCCATTTATCAACAGACAGTCTGTAAAGGAGTTGAGAAAGTGCTTTGCTGGCTACCACTATTGTCAACATCTTAAAAAAAGGAAAAAAGAAATCTCCATTCTTGTCAAAAAAGACAATCAGACAATCAGGCGGTTTGAAGAACGGAATTCAGCACTGACTCGACTTAACAGAGACGTGATAAAAGGTGTAGACAATATCTGATGACAGCATCTCCATCGTTTATCACTGTACTCATATTAAAAGTTATAATAATAGCCATAATTATGCTTTGTGTGTGCTGCTACTGTGTGGTTTTTGTAATATTTATAAATTAAATGCTGTGCACTGGTTGCTATGGTAAGGAAATAATGAATGTTAAGGTGTAGTGTCTGCAAAGCATTACAACTGCAAATCAAATGATTTTCTTTTCAAACATTTTATGGTACTCAAGTTGGCTTTTGGAAGAAGCTTTAAAAAATATTTCCTCAAGGCCAACAAAAAGAAACTCACCAGAGAGGCTCAGAAAACAACACAGCATCTACTGAAGTACGTGGGAGAGAGGGGATGTAAGATTTGTTTGTCAGTTCATCTTTTCTCCAATCATAACAATGGATTTATCAAGCCTAAATCAACTTTCACACCAGCTTCTATGAAGATGGATTTAATCCTGCAATCCAGTAATTATTGAAATGCCATTCATTTCATTACAGGCACACACAGATCCCCGATGGCCGCTGCCGCCCTGCTCACTGGGTGAATCAGACTTCATAAGAGGTACAAGGAGCTGTTGGCTTGTCCTCTGAGTCACGGCATTCATTTCTGTCAGTCGAGGGCTCTCGAGCCATGAGCCTGCACGCCAATCAGATGCAGTTTTCTCTTCCCCTTTCCACTTTCATGTAAGGACAGCTTAACACAAAAAAGGAGAAAGAGGGAGATAAATAGAAGGTTAGGGCCATGTTGGCTGAGGATCAGTAGGTCTACTGGCTATAGATACGAAGTTGAACAAGCACAGCATACTGTATTAAGACGGTCCACCAGGCTGCTACAGATAAAGAAAAGAGAGGATAATAGGGAAGAATAGTGTGTGCTAAACGAGACAAAGACCACACATGAGAGAAAAGAATGAAATTAAAAGATGGGTTTTCGGGGACTGCTACAGAAGATGGAACAATGTAATGGGAAAAGGAGAAAAAAATACCAGTTTATGAGAAAAAAGTGAATCAAAGGGAGAGTAAGAACATTCTTTTCCAATGAAAGACCTTTGGAGAATAATATGTATTGCTCTATGCTGTATTGTTGGAATTGTATTGACAGGAGCAGTCTACACCTACACAATGCCTTTTAAATTAACCAATGACCGTCAGAGCTAAAGCCAACACTAGTGGTGCTGCCTCTATGGCTAGTTAATTGGATAACAGTGAGACAAGCCAGTAAGGAAGATGCTCAGCAAGACAAGGTAAGGCTGCAACAACACTGTGACATCTGGAACATCAGCAAGCTGCTGCAGAAGGATTGGACTGATGCTTGTACCTAACAAGCTGAACTTGCATTTCCTCCTTATTAGAAGAAAGGTTTTTCTTTTTTTTAGCAGAAAAGCCTGAGAGAGTAGTGAGCTAAAGTATAGCAGAGAAAGCTAATTAGAATGAGAGCTACATGATTCATTAGGCAGACCTCCTTGATCAGCACATTGAAGTGTAGCCCAAATTAATTAGTTTACCTTGCTAAAGAACCATATGTGTTTGCAACTTTTAGCTTTAACTACAAATTATGTATACTTAACGTTTCTGCTGACCATTTTCAAATGCATTTTAGATTTTAGGTGTATTTTTCCTATCATTGCAAGGTGCCACTGGTTTCTATTCATTTCAGTATGGTATGAAAATCAATTAGCAAAGCCATGAAACAATATAGTAACTTTGACAAAAAAACAAAAAAAACAATGGATGCCTAGAATGGTAGAACAAATGCATGTTTTAAACACAGCAGCATGTTTGGCAGAATGATAACCTGTGAAAAAGTACATGTGATTTGTAGTAAATGGGGTAAAACTTGAAAACACACTGGCATGATCCTTTAAAGTCCCCAAAAACTTGGTTTCAAATCTGAAGTATTTCTCTATAACATTAAGCATTCATGACTAAATAAGCAACAGTCAAAGTGAAAGTTAGAAAAAAAAAAGAACATCTTAAGGTTATATTCATCAAGAGTTTAACACACTTAACACTTAAACTCAACTAAGACTGTGGGGGTGTGGTTTGATGAGATTTGACTGACAGTAGAGCTGCAACAATTAGTAGATTATTCGATTAGTCGTAAATTGTAATTAGTAAAATAATCATCAGCTATTTTGATAATCGATTAATTACTGAAAAGTGAAAATGTCGGGTGCTCAAATGTGATGATTTGCTGCTTTTCCTTGTCTTTTTACGATACATTTTAGTAAATGTATTCTCTTTGTGTTTTGGACTGTTGGTCGAACAAAACAAGACATTTGATGACATCACCTTGGACTCAACAATTAAGCAATTAATCGAGAAAATAATGGACAGATTAATCAATAATGGCAATAATCGTTAGGTGCAGCCCTAAGTGACAGTGACCAAACAACCCACCAACTGTCATCAGATTCTGATTCAAATGTTGCTAAATCCTGATTGGTGCACGGAAATTATATGACATCACCCTTTTTTAACAGGGATCCGCCCACTTCCAACCAGTAAGGAGAACAGAGCAGTGAAAATAAAAGAAAAACAGAAATCTCTAATGTGAAATGCCCAACACTGATTGTTTTGTGTTGATGCAAGATCCCATCATTCACAGTAAGAAGCTGATTGAGGAAATACGTTTTCAGGGCCTTTAAATAATTACCAGTGATGTTCTGCTGTGTGTTCTGTGACTGGGTGTGTAACCCTCTGTGTCCTGTGGTAAAATTCAGAAGGGGCTGTAAATACACACAGGCCTCAGCAAATCAATGGCAATGACAAATCCAAACTATTTCCCTTTATTATTCACCCTCTTCAACCCACAATGAAATTACTATTTCATTTCTTAAAAACGCAGAGGCGGCCCTTCCTGAGACAGCTCAGGTGAGTTACAATGGCTGGCTTCCGCCTCAGCGTGTCTCCAAGGCAACCCCGGCATTCCATTTCATATTAATTTGGACAGTAGCGCTTTTATAAATCGAGCACACAGCAGAGGTTTCATTCCATCTTCAAAAGAAAAAAAAACACACAGGACAAAATGTCAGTCCATTAAAGACTGTTCTGCACTGTGTGCCTCTTGAAATCATGAGGCGACCGTTTAAACGTAGCTGCAACTATAATTTATTTGAGTGCGGGTGTTTGACGATGATGGTAAAAATGCTTGCCTAGTACCTGTGGTGATTTTTTCTCTTTTTGTAGCAGAAGTCCTTCAATGTGAAAAAGTAAGGCTTGCCTGTGCATTGGCCAAATGCTAGTAATAAACACGGGGTGAAACCTGTCCATTGAAATTCTCCGGAGATGGCCAGCTTGACCTTGAAGCGTAAAGGTTTCTATTTCACGGCTGACTGCTTGTGGATGTAATCATCTATAAGAATAAACACGGGTATAATTTGCATGCGTGCTCCAATTAGAGATGTCGGCCGGGGATATCTAGACGCAGGCCCTGCCGCTGGCTGAGGCCGGCTTCCACAACAATAATAGACCAGACACAGATATGAGAGAGAACAAGTGTCACTGGGGGAGGCTTTGCAGAGGTAGTACACTGTGTCACCTGTCATACACTGCCCTTCTCCTCACCAAGATAAGACCCCCCCCCATCCCACACACACACACACACACACACACACACACACACACACACACACAAATATACCTTTCTCTTCCTACCTTCTGCTCTCTCAGCCCTCTTACGTGCAGAGAGACAGGATTGTGCACTGCGCCTTCTCTCTCTGCATTCGTTGTGTGTACATATCTACTCTGTATGTGTGGAGATGGAGGGTGTCCACTGGGACCGCACCAGAGATTGCTGACAGATCAGGAACGCTGTCTGATGCTGCACCACAGGAGCGTGATTAGGGAAGGTTTTGTCATTTTTCCTGATATTTTTGGGCCTCAGTTGGCGTCTTTTTTCCCCCCACAATCACTGACATGTCCACTGCTTGTCACGATAAGGAAGCATTCTCTTCATAGCAAGGGGACACACAGTGATTAACTAACGCTAGAGAACAGCTTCTAATGAATCAAGGTCAACCTGCAAAAAGCCCTGTTTTGACAGGATTTCTCAGTAATGGCTTCCACTGAAAAATGCAAAGCTTAAAATTGAACCTGCTTGTGCAGACAAAAACTGCAGACCACTGAAGGCAGGCACAGATGAGGACAAGATTAATCTGGCACAGATATTGACTGACTGAAAGCAGAACCTGTAGAAGATGGAGCGATAGAAAGACTGAGAGAGAATGTCAAACAGAAGGGGGCGTGAAAGAGAAACTGATTGGCTGATTGATTGATGGAAGACTGAGGCAATAGACAGGTCACCCCTATCATCTCTGATCTTCTGTGACCTCGAGCCCATCTTCACATTATAAGAAGAAGAAAAAAAGATCACAGGGAGAAAAACAGGCCTCCAATAGAAGATGAGGGAGGTGGAGACGAGGACACACTGACAGATATGTCGCTGACAGTGATGATGACCATCTGTCATCAGCTCCTCACACACCTCACTGCCCTGCTGACAGGCACGCACATGGGTGCACACGGGCATGCACGTACACACCCGACGACCATGCAGCTGCAGAGATGTGAACTGAAAAAAAATATTTTAGCAGCTTCCCTCAAACTGTCAAGGTGAGATCGGTCACTCCCCCCTCCTGCCCCTCTCCAAGCTTTTACATCTCAATTCGCGCGCTTCCGTATCAGCAGCCATGCGTGAAGCGCCTGGACTGTGGCAAAAAGGAGATAACATGAGACAAACCATAATGCCACGACGGACATCCCACCTCTCTCGGCCTGCTCAGATTTCACATCTCCTCAGGCCATCTGTCAGAAAGGACTACATGCTAGTGGGCTATGAAGCGGCAGATATTCCAGCATTAACACAGGCTCCACCACACTGCCCTGAGAGACCGTACACGCATGCATATATGAATGCAGTAATGGCTTTGATATCTCATGAGGGCTGTATTTTTGGGGGGTCCTAAGTAATGTTTCTGGGCTAATCAGTGTTGAAATGTGTTTACATGCGGGGGGAAGGAGCTGATATTGAGTAAAATCTTCAAAAAGCAGAGGCTTCTAATCTGCAAGCTGGGAGCAGGATTAAGGCACCTTTCAGAGGAGGCATGCTGCTATAATCCCCAGCCTCTGTACAAACAACAGTTTGTATATTCATACACAGATTGGGAAGTGAGGCAGTTGAGGATCACTTCTGTGCATGAACTGAGCTGATCAGTAAGGACAAGTAACCAGTAAGGGACAGCTGAAGTGAATATCTATCCTAGAATGAGCTAACTTTTGCTCCAAGGAATTGATTTGAATAATATTAAGACCATCTTTTTATGGATGTAAAGTGGAGTGAGGTTAGAAAATGGGCTTTTCGAGGAAAATCATAATGGATTATAATCGCTCAATCAGGGTCTAATGAAGCTGTTAACACCAGCAAGAAATGCATTCATGTAGCAGGCTGCATTATTGTTATTATTACTGTGGATTTTCATTTAATTCCTCTCAGGGACCTGTGGTGGCGGCTGTGACTGGAGGTCACCTTCATCTAAGCCTACTTTGACATTTCAGTTGAATAACAAAAGCCCTGAACAACACGCATGCACATGATGTAACACTTTTTACACTATGAGGATATAAAAATTGTGATTCATACAGAAAATTAAAATCCACGTATTGAATGACCAAAAGATGATGTGTGTTTTGTTTTTCACATTTTATGACAATGCAATGAATTTATGGCTGGTTAAGTGGTTGTGACATGGAAGAAACTTTTTTTTTCAGACGTTCACACACATACAGAGCAACAGTGATATGGGTAGAGCCCAACAGAAAGGAATCCCTGGCCTATCTGCAGTAAAACTATCTATCTTCCCTGTCTGGATGTCAAGCTGCACTGTCTGCTCTCCCGTGCCATCCTTGTCTGCAAGCCTATACCCAGAGACAGGCTGCAGAAGCCAGCCAGCTCTCTGGGGAGCCGAGGACAGCAGCAGATCCAGCTTGTCAGCACCAGACACCAGGGTCTAGAGGAGCCAGCGGACTGAGTGTTGGCTGGAGAGAGGGTTGGGGCGGGGTGGTGGTGGTGGGGGATACTGTGAAAGCACTCATAAAGGTCAGGGGATCTGGCTGCTGCTCTTCCAGTGGGCCACCACTTGGCGCCTCAAAGGTTAGACAGAGCCCTCGGCCGCACCAGAGGTGATGTGAGACTACAAGAAATGTCACCAACACCAATACAGCTCCAGACAAAGTCGATACTAACACAGCAGCAGCTACGCAGACTGCTACCGCCTTTGTTAGAAAGCCATTTGAGTCAAGGTGGTGGCTAAAATGTCCTTCTGTGGAGGCCAGGTTAGAGGGATACACCAGACAGGGGTGCTCCTCCTTGGGTTTAGGCCAATCATGAGCTTGGCCACCTGTTTGGCTCTGCTGGTGTAAAAATAACCTAAATGATGAACACCGGCAGTCTTCTAAGTGCTCTCAGTGGGCCGAGTCCCAGCCCTCACCTTTGTCTGACTCTCATCCTCTGCCCTCCATTACTAGACAAAGCGAAACTGACTGGATTGTAACATCTGCAACAATAACATGGTCCCCAAACACTACAGAGTCAAAGTGAGACATTATGAGACAAAATGGCTAACCAGTTACACTATCAACCCCCCAGTGTCACATCCCTTCTGTGGCTCCCCATATGGGCAGCAGCCATGATGGGCTTATTAATCCCCTGGGAGGCAGGGGACAGAGGATGAGTGTGTCCATGCTTGCTGTAATATCCTCTGGCCAGGCACTGCGTCTATCTGTGCACCGCCCACCCCCACTCCCTCCACCAATGCCATCTGTTTCCTGCCCAGCACTCTGGCTTAAGTCCCTGCTGAGCATTGGTCTCTCCTGCTCTTCTGGCTTGCTTAGAAAATGTGCCCCAATCAGCCGTTACATCTCAAACACTACACAGATGCTCTAAATCTACATGTATATAATCTTCAGGTTAGATTATACAGTAGACACTAACAGTGCATCAGTATACATTTCTGCAAGTAGAGGTCTAAGTGAGTGTGGACACATTTCTCAGTCAATTACACTAGTGTGAAAAAGCTTTGGGTTTCTGTGTAACATGTATCGGTTTGATTTTAACATTAGAAATCTGAATTCTAAAATGTTTTTTTTTTTTTGTTTGACAGATCTTCAGTGTAAGATTTTGGATTCAATTTTATGGATTTTTGGATTGAAAAATGCCAAATAGAAAAATCTAGTCTTAAATAAGACTAGTTTACATTTCTGTTCATGCTGTGGGAGCCACAACTCAAATCTTCAAACACATGACAGTTATGGGTACTACATATTGTACATAAAAATACACCCAATGTACACCGTATACCTAGGCTGCTGTTTAAATCCAAATCGTTCTCTCTCTCTCGTCATACGTCTCCTGGGGCCCCATTTTCAATCCAGCAACAGTGTTTTGTATTTGAGAAACAAGTGACAAGCAAATTACATCAATTTACTGTGTTACTCTTAGCTGCAAAGGTGACATACCTTTGTTTTTTTGGTACTTGTATTTATGAGGCAGTTATTTAAGGTTGCCAGGATTCAAGTGTTCAAGTGATTTTTCTGGATCGTCTCAGGTTAAATGACAGGGTGTAGGAGTTAAGAGTCAGAGATGCACGCTGCTGTTTTTGTACAGTGTGATGATCAGAGTTATGCCTTTAATCTCATGTGTGTTGACTTTGCCGTATCCTGGTAGATTGAGGTAGAAAATAAAAGTAACTGAAAGCAAAAGTTTGACATTTTGGGAAATATGCCTATTGCTTTTTGGCAGTGAGTTAAATGAGAAGATCTGCACGCTTAATATAGGGTTACAGCCAGCAGCCAGTTAGCTTAGTTTAGCACAAAGGGGGAAACAGCTAGCCTACCACCTACCAGCACCTCTAACGTAATTGACACGTTATATTGTGTTTGTTTAACCCGTACTAAAACCAAAGTATAACTACGTGTAAATATGACCATTCGTCGCTTTACGGGGGATTATGTGCCAGACTATTTCTTGGCTGGGGGAGGTAACTTCCTGGAATCTCTGCTGGTTACCTGGCAACGTCTCTCTGCCAAGAAATAGTCTGGCATGTTACCCCCCATAAAACAGCAAATGGTCATATTTACACTTCGGTTTTTGGACTTATTAAACAAACAAAATAGCGTGTTATTTGCCGAGCTTTAGAGGTGCTGGTAGGTGGATTTTGCTACCACTGTACAGAGCCAGGCTAGCTGTTCCCCTCTATTTCCAGCCTTTGTGTTAAGCTAAGCTAACTGGCTGCTGGCTCCAGCTTCATATTCATGGTGCAGACATGAGAGTGGTATCGATCTAAACTCTCTGCAAGAAAGCAGAGGGCTGGTAAGAGACTGGTAGTGATGCAAGATGATGGGGGTATCACTAGCCAATCAGATCCCTGGCTCAGTTTCCCCCCATCTCAGTCAACCCACAGCATGAATAGAAATTCAGTGTCAGATTCTAACACACTTACCCTGAAGGTAACTAGATCACAGATCCATTTCTTTCCTTGCTCACTCAGTCCAATCCTGTCCATCTCCCACATTTCCCACATTCTGTTGCTAATCATATTTGTTGCCTCTGAATAAATGGCTAACATCCTCACAAACCTTACACTGGCCTTTAAACAACTGCACAGCTGCCAAAGCTAGGAGTTGCATTGCTTTCAATCTGTCTCTAGTGAGCTGTATGACCTCGCACGCTTTCCGATTGATAATGTGAGCCTTAAAAGAACCTATAGGATTCATGGTCCACAACTTTTAGCTGCATACCCCCAAGGAGGTAGATTCTCATGTTTCTCCCTAATGGAAAAGGCATTGGGCATGAAATTTCCCCTGACAGCTGACTCCTTTAAACCCAGCAAAAGATCTGCTCTATACTGTGGGGTTAATCGATGAGGTTGGAGGACTGGGGATAGAATACAGATGAGAGTCAGATTCAGATGTGCAGAAGAGGAAAGACACATCAAAGCCAAACTCTTTCCCTCTCCATCTAACAGAGATCTGGAAAGGGTGTGCTTTATGCCTGCTTTTTTTCAGGCTGCAACATATCCGTGTTAGAGCTGCAGGCCTGCAAATGGATATTTCCTATTGTGGAACATGACAAAACAAAATTGCCAGGGTGCCGAGCAGTTTGGCAGTGGCATTCATTCGGCCCCAACCTGGCACCTACGGGCCACTTGCCTTCACTGAGCGAGTAAAGGTAAGACACTTTTCCTGTAGCACAGCTCTGGAGGAGGCCAGGGTCACTTGAAAAACACAGCACACTATAATTCTCCACTAAAACATATTACTAAATGAAATGAAGCACACAGTGGTTACATTTGTTGTTGAAGCTCGTTCCTTTGAAAAAACATGCTGGATTTATTTTTATGTTTAAGTGCAACAAAAAGTTCAAGTGCTCTCCAACATTTCATGCTGGTCGAGCCGATTTCACGTTTGAAAAGATCTTCAGCTGACACTCATTTACACCCTTTCTGCCAGCAAGATTGGTGTTGACATAAAACCAATAGAGCCCTATAACAGAGAAATTATTAAGAGCTTAAAAATTGTGCCTCTCTGAGAGATACATTTATATTTCTTTCTGATCTTCCTCGTGTATCCTTGAACTCTGTCTTCTAAGGAGATGAGACTGGCCACACACTCTCCGTGCTGCAAAACAATTATCAAGCAATAACAGTGCTGCAGTATATCAAAGGACTATAAGGTTTACACTGATGAAATAAGAAGGCTATAAAGCCTGTAACTTCCTATTGCTATGAAAGCCTTCACAATAACACGCGTTGAAAATGTGAGTCAACAAAAGCTCTTTTATGGCTAGTGGGAGCCTCAGAGATAGAAAGGCTGTCACTGCGTCTCTTTTATCAGATTGGTTCATATAAGTGGGTCCCTGTGGTAAATAGCGTCGATGTATTGCCAGCGACAAATGCTCTGACTCAATCACAATAGCAGTAGTAAAATGTACCACTTTATCTCCATCTTCTTGCTAAAGCCCCTGCCTGCTATCACGGCCCGTGTAACTTAACAAGGGGCGAAGCAGCAGCCTCGGAGGAGCGCAGTGCCTCAACAGCCTCTCCCCTCATACAACATGCCCATTTCTAATTCTTCCAGTAAAGGTCCACAGAGAGCCATGAAGCCAAACATTCTCCCAAAAAGAAATTGGCAGCCAGGGTCCATAAATGTTCACCGGCTCTCTGCTGTGTGAACTGCTGCAGCCCGTTGCTGGTGTTTGGCCTTGCAGAGCTCCCAGAACAGCTCTGTTTCACTGCGCCTGTGTTTTTGTCTTCTGTATTTGAACTGGAGGCTCTTTGTATTATACTTTCTAGTTGACTGGCTTATTATGGGTACTCTATTCTTTTTGCATGGTATTCTCTTGAGTCTAATGTTCATACGCATGTAAATAAAGCTGGACTTTTTTTTTTTTTACTGTTCTACTTTAACAATACAGAAAGGATTTCTGCTGTGGCTCCAGTCACAACTGGAAAGGGATTTCATCAAGTTTAATCAGCCTTATTAGCATAAGGCACTGGAAATGGCATAATTTCACTTATGAGTGAAGTGCAAATTCTACTGATTGCAGAAGTTTAAATTGCTTACTAAATCAAAGTTGGGAAACTTTGATAGTGGATACATGCTACCACTATAAAGGAGCTGTTACATGGAGAGCATTTGTGTATAACAAAGGAGATAGCAGTTACAAACACAAGTGGGATAGAGGAACTACTTACTAAACTACTTATGTATTACAGATGACCACAATGTAGAATGACTATTTTATACAACGCCCTAATATTCCTAAAACTATAATATATATTTTAAGAATTTAAAGTCATATAACTTTTGAATCATGACCGAAAATTACAGTAATACCATCCATCATCCAACTGCTGGTGAATTCTGAAATAGTCCAATTACTGAGCTACTGTACCTCCTATTTTATATATTTTTTAAAAAGAATGTGGCTTGACTCAGTGTTACTAAAAGTCTCTGAAACAGTTTAGAAGTCCTGATGAGTATGCTAGTAAAGACTGAATAATAAAATTGTAAAATGGACAATATACTATTGAATTCCTGCAGGAAGAAACTCCACCATAGCTCCCTAAAAGATGACTATAAATGCTTTGGGCAGGTAGTAACTGGAAATGGAAAGAAATATTGATTCAGCTAGAAAATGCAATTGTTTTATTTTATGATTTCATATTGGCATGTCGTCTCTGGAATAGATGTTTTTAGTCTGCAAATAGGTGGCGTGCAATTCTTGTTGTTGTTTTTTACTGTTGTTAAAGCTGATAACTACTTCATAAACTACTCTGCGAGTGCTGAGCTGAAACAACACACTTACTTCCTTTATTTATGAGCATGCACACAAGGAAAAGCGAAAAGAAACAAACAGAATAATGATACACCAGCTGAGATTCCACTTCCAGCAGCACCTGCCCAGAGTCGCAATAATTAAAGAATGACAAAACAGAACATAATGAATCAAGATGTATCAAGAATATTATTTTATTAGGGGCCTCCTGTTTTCCTAGTAGTTCCATGGGTCAATTTTAGCCAGAAGTAGAAGTATTTGAATCTTTTTAAGTAAACATCCCAACATAATCTAAAATGACTGTTACAAATATAAGCCCTGCATTCAAATTCCTACTTAAATAAAAGTACAGCAGAATTATCACCAAAATGTACTTAACGTGTCGAAAGTAAAAGTAATTGTTCTGCAGAAAAATGGCCCCTGTGACTGATATACTTATTATATATGACATGACTCGATTGTTAACACTGATGCAACAAGCAGCATTTTACTGTTGTAGTTGGTTGAGGTGGAGCTAGTTTTAAATGCTTAATAAATAATTAGATTATTTAGTCCAGTGGTTCCTAACCTAGGGGTCGGGCCCCCTTCTAAGGGTCACCAGATAAATCTGATGGGTTGTGAGAAGATTAATGGGAGAGGAACAAAGTTCTGCCACACAAATCTGTTTTTGTGTTTTTGTCTTTGCTCTTATTGTGAAATACTGGATCATTTGACCTCTTTGGGCCTTGAACAGTTATTGAAATGAAACCATGTGAGAAGATTAGAGGAGAAATGTATCTTTGGTGGAACTGCTAACAACTCATAGACATCTGAAACATGACAAGAGGTCCCAGCTAGACTCTAGGCTTTTTTTGTAAGCGGTCACAAGCCAAAAAGGTTGTGAACAACTGGTTTAATCGTTAACAATGCATTGTATTTTATAAGCTTATCATAGGTTTCTATGTAAAGTAACTAGTAACTATAGGTGTCAATTAATTGGGAAAAAGTACAATATTTCCTAATAAAATGTAGTGGAGTAGAAGTACAAAATAACATTAAATGGAAATACTCAAGTAAAGTACAAGTACCTCAAAATTACTTTCCACTGCTGGTATTTGCTGGCACAGCATTAAATCAAATCATATGTATGCACAATACCAACACTGCTGAAATGTAGTGAAAGGTAATCTGGACAGAATCTTGCCTCTCAGAGGTCTTGATGAACAGGCCTCCCATGCTGCCAGTGCTTTCATTCTGTAATTTGGATACAATTAGTCTGAGTAATTGCTTGTGGCTCCTTGATCAAAGTGGTGACAGAGGTTTGGAGACATAAAAGGAGGTGACAGTATGAGATGTTAAGAGGATGTCCTCTATTGACAGCTGTGATGTGTTACTTCCCCATGCCTAATGCACTGCTCAGCAGAATAGACGCTATAACATGTCTGCAGAAACACGTGATCTTACTCTCCACCAACCAGACTGCACCTGAATACACACAGCCTCTCACACTCTCCATTTACACCTAACCTTCATGGCAGTGTGCAGATATTAAAGTCAGTTTGATTCCCAATGAGACATTCATGCTGCTGAAAGGTTCTTGGAATAAAAGCATTTAACCATAATGCCGTGTTCTGTGTTAAACTGGCTACAAATTACAGTAAATGCTTTATTTTGATAACCTTATTCATAACATTCAGAATAAAACTGTGCATGTCTGATTGGACTGCTTAGTTTTAAGAATAGGTTGTGGATTTTCCGCTGAGAGGGTCTGTCAAGCGGGAGATAGAAGGCTCGGTGGGGGCCGCCACCTAATATCTCTCCCTCCTTGCAGTCCAATATCAGGTTTGGATTCACAGTCTGGGGCTGTCTGGCAGACACTGTCTGGTAGAGCTTCTAAATAATTCACTGTCCACTATCCGTGTCCTTATACCTGTAAACTCTCCCTCAGAAGAGAGTAGTTACCATAGATACACACAGGCTACCCTGCTGTTTGAGGGGTACAGCCATGTTAGGCACAGACTCAAAGTACATGTTACAAACAATCTCTTTGTGTGTATCTATTGTGAGTGACTTATTTTGCCCAATTTAACTCAGGCCTGCTGCCAATTTGTGTTTGTAAGAACGTTGGTAGTAAAATCAGTTGGCGTACTATATGAATATCCACACACTGTTGGACGCCTCGTTATTTAAAGGAACTGACTGGTGCTTTTGGTAAAACAACCCAATCAAGCATGTGTTAAACTACAGTTTGAACAATATAATATGGCAACACTGGCTCATTTTATTGTTGTTTTCTTTTCTTTTTCTAGTAACTGTAGAGTCACAACACCAATGTTTCAGAAGCTCAGTGAAAGTGTGCCTATAAGCTGATGCCTGAGGCCTGGGCCTGTATTTAATGAACAGCTAAAAATAACATTTTGGAAATAAGTGAAAGATAAAAGCAGCTTTGTGAGGCTGTACTGCTACATGCTAACATGTTTACAATGACAATGCTAACACGATGCCTTTAAGCAGGTATAATGTTTACCATGTTCACCGTCTTAGTTTAGCATGTTAGCATGCTAACATTTAATGATCAGCACTTAACACAAAGTAGAGCTGAGGCTGATGGGAATGTCATTAGTTTTGCAAGTATAGAGCAAATTAAAATTTGGACCTGATGAATGGCACCAGATGAAACATTAAGGGATCACCAAAGTTATTACAACTCATCTTGAGGGGGACATGAATGTCTGAACCAGATTTCATGGCAATCCATCCAATAGTTGTTGAGAAATTTCAGTCTCAACCAAAGTGGTGCCGACCAACCGACAGAGCGACATTACCATATATGGCTATAGAGCCGTGTCACTAGCTTGGCTAAACACCCTTCACTTTTACTCCTACGTGCAAACTTAGAAATAAAACCCATTTATCAAATTTCTTAAGAATTAAAAATTAAAAGACTCCACTGGTCTGTGCTGCATTGATTTTGTGTGTAATCACTTTCCATGCATCTTCATGTCAATTTGGTAGTACTACAGTTCTGATGTACCTCGACTATCAGCAGCAGAATTTCTTTCCTGCTTCAGTTTTCTTTTTGTTTTCAACTTCCTATTATTTCATCCCTATCTATATATTTACATTATTATTATAAATATATTATATTGTTGTTCATTTTATATGTTAAATCCCCCTGGAGATGTTAAAATTAGTTTTTTTTAAAAGTACAATTACATGTGTTTTCGGAAGAACATGTCACTGAGCAAAATGTAAGGTTTTTTGATGACTGAACAATTGGGCAGATGTAGGGTGGATTCTTGTCACTGATTGGCTATTCCTGCTCACTTCATACATGTAGTTAATATCATTTGAGAGTTGCTCTTAAATGTTACTTTTCCACATATGCTTGATAAATGTGTCTTATTCCTCATACTCAGCAAAGAACTGTCTTACTCCTAAGTTGTCTTCATTCTTGTGTCATTCTTAGAAATCTAAACCGTGCCCTGGTTAGTAATCCTGTCCTCAACCCCTGTACTTTGATTTCATTCTCCACAGACAAACTAACACTAAATCTTCACTGCATAATCATAAACGTACTGCATCATTAGATTACTTTTCAGTAAAATATACTCTTATTTACTTTTTTTTGTGTTGATGTAATATTGCTTACATTTTCATATTGCGTTGCAGTGTAATCCCCACCTGACTTCCACTGTTCTTGTCACATTAACTATTAACTATTAACATTTATGTATGTGCATAATGTGCATCTGTGTGTCTGAAGATCACTTGTTATTCCTAAAAGATACCATCCAGGTGGTGTTAAATGGCCAGTAATCCAAGTTATGAGAGCAATCACAGGGTAAAGTAAATCTCAAGCTGCTGGAGAAGAAGCTGTGAATAATACACACGCTGCTCTTTCTGTTAAACACGTCATTTATTATTTACCAAGAGCCATTTGCTTATAATGCTCACAATCACCTAACTATGGAGGCTTCAGATGGATGATCAGTCAGTCAGACACAAACACATACACTGATCTGCCACCACATGCACACACACACATACACACAATTTTACAAAATCATAGAAAGAGAGCATGATTGATTCATGACAGAGAGGGGTGAATTGAACATACACCATTCTGACAATACCACACAAAGATGGAAATAACAGTGTAACTCAAAACCGAGCGCAGGTATAGATTTTACACCGAGGTCAATCTGCGAGACGCATCCGCCAGTACGCCGGCTCTGAGCCGAGGATAAAGGGAACAACCTGTTATTTTAGGTCTGGCCCGCTCTAAATAAGGGAAAGCAGAGCGACGACTGCAGCAGGCAAGGCTGATATGAATTCCCAGTGTGCTGTGCAAAGAAAAGATGGAAAAGGTCAGCGCCTGCATTTATCTTTTCAGCACAGTTTTTGCTTGCAGCACCACCTTTTCCTGCTTTTACTCCTCTGCGTCCTTGGCCTTTTTCCTATCTCTCTGGGGTAAATAAATGGAATTCTGCCACGTAGCGCAGCTCAGCACTGATGACATTTTGTATGCTGGTTTCACTCATGATGGACCATTGTCACTCATGCACCCACTGACAATACTGTTTATCCAGAGCAATTAAAAGGCTGTTTATTCAAAAGACTGTACGTGATCCAAATAAATGTTATTAAGATTCAACATAGGCTAGTGGGGGATTTTGTTAGTTTACCCTTGTAAATACTGTTTTGAACGGGTGAGACAGGGAGGTTATAATTCACCAAACAAGCCATCATTGAGGCTTTGTCTCATTTCCTCATGTGAGAGCTGCTCCCTGAGTCATCATCTTGTCTTTTCCCGATCCTCTCCACCACCTCACCCACTCAGGATTATGACAGCTCTGGACGGGCTGCCGAGAGGATCGTTTCTCCCACTCACTCTTTTGCTTTATCTACAGTATCTATCGCCGCAACAGGATTCAGGAGGCTTTCTGAGGAATACTACGAAACAAAAACAATTATCTCCTGCACAACACACACCTGCCGTCACTGCATATGTGTGTGCAATAAAGCCTCATCATGGATAAAGTATTTATGCGTGCGTTTGGTGAATGTGAATGTAAGTAAATCTGAGGCAGAGCTGAAGAGCCCAGGTTTGGCTTTAGGGCGCTAATTTAAATTTCATATCTTTTGTGGATTTTGGATGAAGCAAACTTCCAAGCTGAAACACAATTCAGTCATTCATTTCTACAGTTATCACACATCAAAGGTTAATTAGCTTTCTTTTTCTTCCACAATACTGCAAAATTGAGATCACTGTCCTCCTGTTCTCCTGTATAAAAAATCCTGTGCTGCTATTGCTAAGCAGCTTAAATTCAATTATATTATTTTACACAGTCCTAATTTCACAGAAAAAATATATGAAACATATTTTACTTGTGTTATCTACACTAAAAGATGTATTTGAGTGTAAAAACTGCAGATAGACAGATAGATTGATATATATTTTTGCAGTAGTAGTGTATTCTTGTGTCTGTATGTGTGGCGTGTGTTTGCTAAAGAGAGAATAAGGTATGATATGTGTGTGTGTGTGTGTGTGTGTGTGTGTGTGTGTGTGTGTGTGTGTGTGTGTGTGTAGTAGTTCTCTGGAGTCAGCATGGCAGATGGTTTTGTGTTGAGGGTGTGTTGGCCGCAGCAGCTGCTCTCATTGCGCCTCTCTCCATTCTTCTCACCCACACACCCACACACCCACACACATAAACACACACAAACACACACACAGCGCTCCCGAAAAGTACACCGGGATCACCTCACGGAACTGGACACTGATCCCCTCCATTATTCATGAACTGACCGAGAGCAGCTACATGACCACCCTGATATGCTGTAAACTCCTAACACAGCGCTCTGCTGGCATCGACCGCTCTCTCTCGCTCTCTCTCTCTCTCTCTCTCTCTCTCCCTCTCTCTCAGTTCTCCTGTGATTTTGCACTCACCCCAAAAACGCAGACACAGTTTGTCATACAAAAAACACCATGCGGCCTATGACATCATTCTCAGATTATGTGGGAAACAGCTCAGCGATGAGCAGAGTGAGTGCAGAAATAAAAATGAAGCATCTTCACTGTCCTCACACCCCTCACCCCACACCCCTCTTTGTCTCAGTCTCTCCCTCCTCTCTCTCTCTCTCTTCCCTCCCTTTCACCTCTCTTATAAGGAAGAACTTCAAAGCAGCTCTGAAGTCAGTGGGATAGAGGAAGGGAATCCCTAGGGGACAGTACCACACACACACACACACAAACACACACACACACAGAGTACACACACACACACAGCCCAAAGATGGCTAACAAGCAGTCAAACAGTGCCCTTTGAGCAGTAACTGGGTGACAGCTTCAAACGGGGCCGACTCAAAAAGAGCGCAGCCGTTTCTCATGACTGTATTGACTTCAATAATGCAGTTTCATCTGCCTGTTTCATCACACATCTCTTGCTCAAACTCACACACACACATCCCGACATGCACACGCATGTGCACGCAAACTCCATATCTGATAGAAAACACATCTATCTGGCTGAAAAGAAAGCACTGATTAATGGATAATAAGGCTAATATTTAATTTAGTAATAATAGATCTGAGGAAACGGATGAATAAAACATTATTTTATTTAACAATTATCAGCTGCAAAGGACAAAGTTCATTAGAAACAGCCCCCAACCCCACAGAAAAAAAAAAGTTGGGTTGAATTATTCAGCTTTTGGTCCTTGATCTAAATTTTATCTAATGTTTTTCTGCCTCTTGATGAGGATGAATCTGGGGCTAAGCTCCCTTTGATCAGGAGATGAAGCAGCCGTTCTCTTGATCTTCCAAGTTGCTTAAACGCTGTCCACAGTGGGAGGCTGACCTCGGACCTAAAGTTACATTACAGACGCACAACTTAATCACCTCTGAATGTCAAGTGTGATTTCAAGAGGACGTGAGAGGAGGCTAATCTTGGCACCGTTATCCCCATACAAGACATTCACAGTCTGATTTGGTTATCAAGATGAGTCATACTCTACAGCAGGGGTTTTCAAACAGTGAGATGCACCTCCCAAGGGTGGCGGGGGAGAGTTGAAGGGAGACGCTAACTGGAAGTTAGTTATTGTAGTTTGGTCCGCTGGTTTGGCCCGCTCACCGTCATGGTCAGCAGTTGCAGCAGCAGCAGCTGTGACACAAAGCTCAGAGGCAAAGTACTTTAAAACCCTTAGCGTCTGTTTTTCGCAATTTGCGTCAAAAATGGCACTCCTTCTCAGAGTCATAACTGAGTCAAATCTGAACATAGAGACAATATAGATATATTGTTAGATTCAGTGTGACTTATACTTTCCAGGGATACCATTATGTCCAATTTCCATTGAATATAATCATCCATACATCCACTTAGACGTAATAGAAAGAAGACGCCCCTTATAACTCCAGAACTTGCCTAAGAATCATCACGTTTTTAAGTTTTCTTCAGAATCAAAGTAACCCAGTGATAGTTGTCTGTACATCCATGGGTACATCACAAACAGGAACTGCTAATAACTAATTCAGCATACTTTAATGGTGCCAATTTGCCAAAATGTAAACAAATATAGGCAAAAAATAACGGGGCTCAAGTTGTAGCCCACAGCTAAGTCACTGAATCCATGGCAACATTGTACTTGCTGTTTACAAGGTACAGTAGATGCAGTGTGAGCTACCTTAGATAGATAGAATAATACAATCTCCCATAGTGAGTTGAGTATTGCTTCACCAAGCATTGGAAATGTACAAAAAACCCCAACCCACACATGATACATGTGCTCTGCTATGACATTGTGAGAAAAGGGATAAAACATCAAACGCAAACTCAAAGGAGAATCAGCCAGAGACATATAGAGAGAGAGAGGGAGAGAGAGAGAGTACCTGTTTGTGTGTGTGTTTGTGGGCACTCAAGGGAGGATTAAAAATGGATGCGCTCTAACGTGGGAAGAGTGGCGTGCTATTTTGTCAGCCTGAGCGCTGTGACACAGGCCCCGCTGCGAAGCCGGAGGGGTGGGTGGGGGATTTTCTTACGGGGATAATTCATCTCAGGTAACCTTAATGGAAGAGAGAGGAGGGTGCTGCATTCTGCCTGTGAGTGGGCTGCAGCAGGTTCTGATGACGGCAACAACACCACCACACAACAACAGCACATAGCTCATAACAGCCTCTTGTGGACCGCAGCCAGCGTAGAGTGTGCTGCTGGTTATCGATCTATATCAGACTAGGGTCTTATAGCACTACAAGATGGTTGGAGGTTACAGCATCAGGATATCTCCAGCAGTGCCTGGTAGGAGGTGCAATTGTGAATTAACGTTCAAATAAAATGCTGTGATTGTTTCAGCCTGTTTATATGAATTATTTAGATGGCTGCAAAGATGTTATCGTCATGGAGAATCAGCTCTGTGAATCAAGTCATTTATTTCTGTTTGACTTGTTTTTGGTTTTATTGTTATAAAAGGATAGGGTTACACTTTTTAAAGTCTGTCTTAACAGAATAGTCAGTTGACCATACAGTGTGTACATTGAAACAGGTTTTGCTTGCTGTTATCATTCCTCCTGCTCAAACTGGTGGCCATTTAGAGATCACTTTCTAATGTTACTTTCAATGTACAGGAAGTGATGTGGGACAAAAATCCACAGCCCCCTTCTGAGCAAAAATGTAGTGCAAAGTTATCTGGAGCTACTGTAATATGAAACTTCAGCAGTCTGAGGTACACAAAACAAGTGGGTATCTTCCAATGTTACATTCTTTTTAGTACTTAATTCCCTCATTTTGTACTAATAAAACCCTAACTTTGGAAAACACCCACTTGATTTGTGCTGTAGCCTCATTAACTTTAGATAAACTCTGGAATTCATTTTTACACAGGAGGACGACTCTGGATTTTGTCCCCCATCACTTGCATTTGAAGCGCGTTAGGAAGGGATCTTTTAATGGCCAGTATGAAGAGGAGGAATGATTAAAGCAAGCAAACCTGTTTCCAGGTACATATGGGCACTATGACTATTGTTTTAAGACAGAGTTGAAAAATTGTGAACCTATCCTTTAAGCTATAGTAAGTAAAAACATGAAATATTAATAAAAATGTCATTAAAGTGTGGATCTAGGTTAACAAAGTCATTGGAATAAATCTCAAAATCATTTACAGATTTTCTAGTTTGTAAAACCATTATTATCTGATGTTTACTTCCTTAATGTAGCCTTGTTGTGAAAGCCAGGACTGTCTCTAGTCAAGTTTTATTTGATTTGCTGTATAGTGGTATTTGTTCGTTTTGTTTTATAGAGATAATAGTGGGGATTCGGTTAATGACACATACTTATTGGCTTTGTTCATGTATCTGTAAGAGATCATTTACAGCTAGTTATTATCATAACCATCAATCATGAACACACTGTGACTAAATAATGAGGAAAAATACTGTGCAACAAAATGGTGCAAAAAAAACCAAAACTGGCAGTGCAGAAACAACTCACGGAACAAAAAGTAATATGGTGCAACTTCATTTGACAAATTTAAGCTTCTTTTTTGTATGAAACTTCATAAAATATCTTTGTAATAAATGTTAAGGGGGTTGTTAAATCTCCTACTCACTGTGGTAAGTTTGTTTCAAAAACAGCCAAAATAAAACACAACGTCCTTTAAAGGACACTTCACATTCCTTCTAACCAAATGATACAGCAGTAAAACTGAACTCTTTAGCTAGAAGTACTCCCTCAGTGGATTTGGCTTTGAGACAGGAACACAGACTGACAAGCCTTTTAAATAAAACATAAAGGAATTACCACCTGCAGTGAAAACATACAGCCCAGCTACGCTGAAGTTCGGTTTCAAGGAGAATCAGAAAGTAATGTTTCTGAGTGATTTTCCTGTTTCTTGCAAATATGAGTCTATTTGTCAGGACTTTGTTTGAAAAAGCACAGAGACACTCCTGCTGTGCTCTAATAATGCAGCAATTTCTATGTTTGTTTTTTTAAACACACAATAGACCACATCGTGAGACGATGTCTGGCGATTGTGCTTTGACACTTGGTAAGTGATACTTGCCGGAAACACTTCAGCCTGATAAAACTACCTTTCCATCCGTCCTCTGCCACCCGTTCAACTGCCCCTCTCTCCCTCCCCCCTCACCGACAACGGCTTCGCCCTTCAGGAGAGCTGAAGAAGAAGGAAGTAGGACAGGAGGAGGAGCAGTGTGTGTCTGCCAGAGGGATGAGAGGAGAAACAGGAGAGCGCAGGGAGGCATGCACTGACAGAGACTGCATGTGGTGAGGAGGGAAAGCGAGGAGAACCACTGAGATGCTGCAGAGTGTTGGGGGGGGGGGGGTATCAACGCTCATCTAGGAACAATGTGAATGTAGAGCAGGCAGGAGACAGATGCTTTGTGAAGAAAGAGGCTGAGAGACAGATGGCAGAGGGAGATAGAGCGAGAGTGACTGACATTTCTCTCACACCTCTATGAGCAGCCACATCCTAATACAAGCTAATCCCTCTATCAGCCTCTTACCTCACCTGGGCCTATCTCGCCAACAGCAGCGCCGTGGCAAAATGGAAGACTGCTTTCCAAGATACGCTCTGTATTTTAGTTTGGCTAGACCGGCACAGTGGTGCTCAAGTCCCACGCAGCTGAGTATTTGGTCAGCACTGTCACTGTCCTGTCACTCGCACAGCGCCTGCTGACTTTTCCTTTTTAACCGAGCAGCATGTCATGAACTGAGCACTGATTACTGATTCGTGGGGTGTTCATAGGACTGAGCCAAACAGTCTTTTGCTGTGTCGGTATGAACTGGAACGGGCATTTGTGAATTTTGTCACACAGCTGTATATCGTAATAAAATTTGCAGCAGCGTGATGGATTGTGAGATTTTGTCATCAGTTAGAGCTGAAACTAATTATTATTTTCATTAGCGATTAATCCTTCGGTTTATAAATTGTCAGAAAATGTCCATAAAATTTTCCAAAACCCAAGGTGACACCTTCAAATAACTTGTTTTGCCCGACCAACAGTCCAAAATCCCAAAATATGTTAATTTACAATAATATAAAAACAGAATAAAGCAGCAAATCCTCACATCTGACAAGCTGGAAACATCAAATGTTTGGCATTTTTACTTTGAAAAAATGTCTCAAATGATTAATTAGTTATCAAAATAGCTGCCGATTTATTTTCTGCAAATCAACTAATGGATTAATCAACTAATCGTTTCAGCTCTGGTATCAATATTTTGTGTCACAATATAATATTCCATGTATTAGGAGACAGGTCAAAGCACTGAGGTCCTCTCTATTGAAAATAAATAAAACACTTTACTGTAGAGATTGACTGTGTATTATGAACTCTAATGTATATTTTTATTGTTGTTGTTTTTACAACTACACTTGTTCTGTCTTATTATCTTATCATCTGTGAAGCACTTTGAACTGCACTAACCTGTATGAAAGATGCTATACAAATATACATCACAATTTCTGTAGTATTCAAATAAAATATTATACTTTGCTTATACATTTGTTTTGATATTTGTTATATTATATATTGGGATGTCCAATGAATCTTGCTTAGCCTAGAAAGACTGCAAAAGCCAATACAGCAAAGGAGTTCATTTAAGCTAAATTAAAATGTCATCTATAGGTTTTATCTTTTAAAAAAAAAAAAAAAGTCTTTTAGTCCCCATAAGATCTGCTCTTTCTCCTTCTGCACAGATCATAGTTTCAAATTAACCAGAAGCTGTAAAATAAATAAAAAAATAAAAAAACAGCATTCCAGGAAATATTTAGGAACAATTTACAGTTTGGTTGCTCATGAGACCTGACACTTCACAGTTCACAAGCACTGGATGAGAGGATTTCCACACTGTTGGTAAAATGACACCAAGCAAACCCTGTCATCTGCCTCAATTATAACATCAACATCACGGATGTTGATGGTCTGTGAGTCATTAAAAACAGGTACAGTGAGTATATAGTATGGTCTGATTTTAAAGGATTTATTTGAGAATAGAACAGGGTAAAGTAACTCTTCAGTGTTTGTCTATTCACAAACTATTCAATCACTCATAACGTGTTCAATGCAAATGAGTAAACTATCCAGCTCATGATAATGAACCACCTTCGTGAACAAAAGTCGGTTCAAATTTCTGCTTCTTTTAGAGAATCCTATTCCATATAGCCAACATACAGAAATATATTTACAACTGTGTATGTCAGCCTTAAAACGCGGAGTCGTCCCGCAAATGAACACGGTGTGTAAACTGGTTTAACATTAGGAGAGTGACGGTGGTATTACATGTCCCGCAGATAGGACAGAGGGAAATAAAGAAACAGCAGCTGGCCACAGTGCAGCAACGGAAATCGACGACTTATAAAACACCACCATCTGCAAAGCGAGGAGAGGCTGCCCAGCAAATACACGGTCTCCGTACAGCCCATTATTACTCTCTAATAAACTAACCACAGGATGAATATAAGGCACAGACAGGACAAGAAGCTAACGTAAACAACGCCTCAGTGCGGTCATACAGTATTTATGAACCAGGAAGGGAAGGGGAGCTTGTTCTTGTTCAGTGATGCCCGTTATTATCCCTGCCTCCCTCCGCCAACTTGATCCTATTTGAGCTTCTTCGAAAACTCTTACCTTTTCTGCAGTCTTTTGTCTCGTTGGTGTCGGCGTTTCTGGCGAATATCGGTGGGTATTTTTCTGGATTTGGGACTCGGGTCGGTGCTGGTGCTGGCGCTGATGCTGAGCCGTGTCTTCAGTCCCTCCTCTTCAGCGTTAGCTAGCCCCGCTGCCTCCGCTCGGCTTGTGGTGCTGAAGTGGACAGCGCACCGAGGAGCTCTGGGAACAAAAACCCCCACACTGCGCTTGTCCGGGCCCGACTGCAGGACAGCGCCCTCTCTCGGAGCGGAGGAGCATCTGCAGCCCAGAGCGACATGGAGTCAAGAGCACTGGGATAGCGTCACCTAGCGTGGCGATACCCCCAGTGTTTCTGTGTGGACGACTGTGGGGCAGCTCACTTTCTATATAATCAGTTGGAGGTCAAATCCCAAAAGAGGCTTCTTTCACGGAAGACAGTTTGACATGTCAAAGTAGGAAAAGCACAGGTGTAAATAATAAATTTAATGATGACTGAATTCCATTTAGCTGCCTTGGTCTCAGGGTCCTGGTGTTGTGATTGCTGGCTCACTGTCATGGCTTACTGGAACACTTGAATATAACACAGCCTTCGTTAATGTTATTTGTAACACCTGTGCTTTTCCCAATTAGACAAGTTAAAATGTCATGCCATGAAAAGACCCGTACATCAGTGTATTCAGGAGTAATGTGCTTCTATAAACTGCATGCTGTGTTTTACTTCCCCCCAGATGTGGAAGTTGTGATGGCAAATTTAGTTTAGTGAAACTTTGTCCTGGTTCTAAGAAAAGATGTTTCTTGTTATGATTTAGTATAAGATTGCAAAACTGAAAGACTGAAATCAAAGCAGCCTTCCTCTCATGAGCGAGTAACAGTATGACCTAACGCTTTCATTTTACTGGGGACCCTCTGGACCCTCTTCAAGGAGCCCTGGTGGTCTGCAGACTCCACTTTGAGAACTGCTAAACTTAATATCCTGAAATAACCCCTGACAACTAAAGCTGTTCATTTCCAGACCCAATATAGCGTGAGAGAAATGGGAGGTGTAGTAAGACATATTGCGCTGAGTAAATGTCAGTAATTGAAGGCAATAATATATTATACACAGAAAAGATAACCTGAGCTGTGAAGGGGATTGAGAATACCAAATTACTTAAACAGAAAATTAAGCAATGCATTCAGTCACAGTGACTGACATCTCCTTCCACTCATCTGAACTTCTGCTTCACCAAAGAAAATGATTTTGAGGCTGAAAAATAATAACAAGTGTATAGTACACGTTTGTTATACCTTTATCAGAATTTAGGTGTAGATCACATATAGTTCTTATGGTTTTTGGGTGTACTGGAATACATTCTTTTTGCAGCTTGTGAGTTTTATTGGAATATGATTATGCATTATTAAACGTCTTGGAGCTGAGTGTTGAGTCTTTTTTAATCAATGCACAGGCTCTCCTCTGACTTGTGTTCTCCTGTGCATTGTGGTGGATTCCAGTTAAGTTTCCACTGAGTCTGTTCTTCACAGTCACATGGGGTGTATGTTGTCCCGAGCGACGGGCTGTAAGGAGTGGTCCGGGGCAGTAGCGGGGTCGCCCTGGGTGACAGCGAGGGTGGCCTGCTCCGGCAGTAGGCTGGGGTCTGTCAGGATGGCCGTGGTGGTACTCAGGAGACGGAGTGAACTCAGAACCACTGAGAGAAACGACAAATGCAGATTACAGCTAATGTAAAAGTACAATGGGAAACACATGGAATGATAGCAATACTATCAAATCATGGATAGTTGCTGAAAGAATATGGGTTTAGATCTGCATTGAGGAACCAGTTGTACTGGACTCACTGGGTCTTAGGGCAGGCAGGGAACAGTGTTGGTCCAGCCAGGACAGAGTGGACCGACACAGGTCCTCCACACTGGCAGTGGACACCATTCCATTATAGGACTCAAACAGCGGCTCGATGATTATGCTGAACTGACACTGAGTTGAGGAAGAAAATCTGGCTCATTCCAATGTGACACACTAGAGTTCATGAATTTTGAATGAATGAATGAACTTGTTTTCCTAAAATTAGTGAATTGTTATTAAGCATTACATAGTGTTTCAAATTATGTCAACAGCAACGTGCTTTATAGTGTTGGTTGGGCTGGAGTTATTCTATAGTTTTCTCGTTGTCAATAAATCCCCAAAAAAGACCAAAACCAACAATGTGTTAGTCCGTCTTTCACTACTTTCCAACTTCCCTTCCCTTAGTCCCAAGCCCATTGGTTCCTACCGCAGACATAAATCAAAAACAGATCATAAATATATAGTTTCTTTTTCTTTCTTTTTTTTTTTTTAAAGACTCAGTCATTTCCTATAACAGCAGGACGGTGTATGTGCATGTTCATTTTCGTAAAGGAACATGTCATCCAGTCAACAGTGTGGCTCATTGATGTGTTTTTAATAGTTTTTTGAAACAGTGGACCCCTTTGGCTCAGAGGAATAAGATATATCAGTATTCAGATATACAGACTTGAATCAGTTCATTGTTGGTTTTGGTCTTTTCATGGGCTTTGCTCACAATAAGAAAAATCTATAATATCATCACACTTATTCTTTAATGATTATTCCAGTCATAACACTGCAAGTGTTTTGGGAGCAGCACTAAACTAGTGGTCGACAAAAAACTAAATGAGTCAGTTCTCATTATTGAATGGCAGATTATGGAGAGGCTACAGAATTAGCAGTCAAACATACGGTAAATGCTGCTATCGTGCCTCTATGTAAAGAGAAAAGATCCACTTGGAGAACTTTATGTTTTCAATTTTGAATACCAGCAGTTAGATGAATGCACAATCTCTTGAGGAGCCATAGAAAATACCTTAATATTCATGGAAAGAAAACATCCTCAAGGAGTTTTTGTGCAACACACAAAGATGATAAAATTGTAAATGAATCTTCTGATCTTGCCTGCAAGATAAGGGCAGCAGTAACAGATTAGGTGATCATTAAGGAAAGGGTTATGGATTAATATTGCAATATTTTTTTGCAACTGGCAATTGCAACAAACAGGCTTTTATTTTATCTGCCTGATTACACTGAGACGCCCCAGATGAATAATGTGCTTTTTATGAATTAAAATTCGTAATTATACTGAAATCTGGCTTTGTTCATGTAGACCAGGTTTTGGTCACTTATCATATGTACTGCACCAAAGTAAAAGCTCCCTATTTTCCCTGCTACACTTTAAAAACACTATCTTCCTCTGTATCCGTCCATATTGGTGTAATTAGTTCATTTGGATTCAAAGAAAAAGGTTTAGGCAACAAAATATGACTTGATATTCCTCCAAAGTCTGAAGAAGCCAGTTTATACTGCAGCCAAGTACTGCAAAGTACAGAAACATAAGATCACACAGGAATAGATGGGTACATTTAGTACTCAGTGCTGGATCATATTCTAGTCAAATGTTTTATGCAGAGTAAGTACATTTTTAAGTTGTGTTTGTGGCAGTGAGATGTTCTAATTAACCTTTGGCAGATTTACATTCACAAGGATACGATCCAGAACTTCCAGTTTTGCAGTGTCTGTGCCCGGACGTACTCTCTGAACTTCTGCCTCATGTGGTCAAAGCGCTGCCGTGTGATGGGTACACCAGTGGCTGGTAGCTGCTGCTGGCACGCACTGCATGAAGAGACACACTGAGTCAACAAAGCAGTGCAGTGCATCTTTGTATCAGCAGGGAAAGACCAATATATGATATTAAAGGATAGGATCACAATTTTTCAAGTCTGTCCTAAAACAATTGTCAGGTGCCCATATGAACACTGAAACAGTTTTTGCTTGCTGTAATCATTCCTCCTGTTCATACTGGCCATTAAGAGACCCCTTCCTAGTGCACTTCCAATGGAAGTGGTGGGGAAAAATGTGAACCTATCCTTTAAATCAATTCCCAATATCTCCCTGATATAATATAAAAACAAAATATCCATCCAATCAGAGTGGATATGCATGCACTCATATGCCTGCACACACACACACACATATATACAGAATTCAAGCCTAGCTAAAGGTCTCACTTGATGGTGGAGTTCAGGAGCTGGATCTCCTCTCTGAGTCTCTGAGCCTCCTCATGCAGCTGACCTCTCTCCTGCTGCATCTTACTGATGTACTCAGCCGTCTTCTGCAGTGTGGTGGCTTTGCTGATCTGTGCCGGCAGACAGAGGGATTACCAATTGTCAGCAATACACCCTGATTATTCACTAATATTCAATATTACTGTGGTTACATTCATGAATGTGAGATATTTCCTTAGCTGCATTTGCATTTCATATAGTTTTCCAGTTAAAGTGTGCATCAACTCAACTGCTCTTTGGTGCTGCTCTCCATCCCCACCTTTTAGCACATCTATCTCAAATGCAGCTGCACATCTTTTCACAGTACCTACCTTTATGCTTGGCTGAGAGCTGAGTGTTGTCACAAGATTATGTAAAGTGTCAAATCCCAGTTTGATGTTGAAACGCCTCTTCTGCTCTGCCGAGATGTGAGTTATCCTCCTGGTCTCTGTTTGCTGCAGATAATGCAGCGTGGAAAAAATGTACATCACACTTCACATCCAGATTCACATACTGAGTCAACAATCAGTATCAGTTTCCTATATATTTCACTTTTCACTTATTTAGCACTCAACAAAGACTTGATTATATACTTTTTTTTTTTTTTAAACTATTCAATGCCATGATGCACTATTTGAAAACATATACAGTATACTGTATACATGTAAATTAAATGACAGTGTGTCCTACCTTACTTGATTCTATCTTTCCGTGTCCTGAGAAGCCTGAGTGTGAGGACTCGGGGTTGGAGGCTTTATCTAAAGGGTTTGGTGGTGACGTTTGGCCTGGATGTCCTGGAAAATTAACTTAAAGAAAGACAGATAACAATATCTATTCATTACATTTGCAGAGGAATTAGATGACCTCTATATGTTCCCATGTTCCCATGCACAAATCACTTATCTACATCATGTACTCTCTGCATGTCAGTAATGTGATTTTAATCACAAAATTACATTGGCCATATAACAGTATACAATGGATGTGGATGCTGGCATTTAGTTTCAACTTCTACAACAAGCTTTATTTGAACTACCTTTTTGCTAGATTCACCCACGATTGATGAGAACATAAAGAGGAAACCAAAATCATCAATGTGTTGTTGTAAAAAGCTATCAGAGCATTAAAAAATATAACTGAACATAAATAGATAATATTGTCAGTTAAATATGTGTAAATTAAAATGTGTAAAAAGAAATATAAAGCTGTATACTTTACCTTTAACCTCCACTTAGTTGGTAAAAACTTTGTGTTTCAGATCAGTTGATAAAATAAATCAAAACCTTATCTTTTACTAGCTAGTTTGGTCTTAGCACACATTTAATCGTTTATCTACACGTATTTTCCATTTTCCCTACCACAGTTTTCATTTATTTTATTAGCTGATTGGTGGTAAAGTAAAAAATGTAAAACTTTTTTTATGGAGGTGCTTCCGGCTAAATGCTGATGTCAGCACGTTAGCATGCTTAACATACTAACATTTTTTAATCAGTACTAAAGTACAACGAACACTACTGGAAATGTCAGAATTGTTGCAGATGAAAAGTCAGGGGATCACCAAAGTTATGAGATTCATCCTCTGGGGATCATGACCAAAATTTTGTCCCAATCCATTTAGTAGATGTCGAGATATTTCACCTGAAAAGTGAAAACTTTGGCCGGCTGGTGGTGCTACGGGAATCTAAAATGTTTTCACTTACATTTTTTTACAGGGTTCAATTTTATAATAATAATAATAATAATAACTTTATTTATGTAGCACCTTTAAAAACAGAGTTTACAAAGTGCTTTGACAGACAAAGCCAAAGCATGATACTCAGAAAGCAATATAACAACAGACAGCCAAATAGTTACTTTACTCCACCACAATCCAGAGGGAAGTATTGTAATTTTCATTCCACTACATTTATTTGACAGCTACAGTTACTAGTTACTTTTCAGATAAAGATTTTACGTAATATAAAACATATGATAAGCTTATAAAACACAACACATCGTTAAGATTACACCAGTAGTTCCCAATCATTTGAGCTTGAGACCCTTTACCAAAAAAAGTGTCTGGTTGGGGCTCATTTCATGAGTTGTTAGCAGTTCCAGCAAAGAGACATTTCCCCTCTAAACTTCTCACATGGTTTTATTTAAATAGCTGCCTGGGGCCCAAAGTGGACAAATTATTCAATATTTCACAAAAAGTATGCTAAAGTGTTAGCATAGAGCACTGGAGCCACCAATCTAGCAGGGATACATGATCATTTTGGTGTCTATGTTCTCATCACACGGTTGCTTAGCATGTCAGTGTCTCCAATACGTTTTACAGTGTATTCCTTGACAATGAACAATGAAATGTTATCATTCACCAATTAAAAGAAGACATGATCGCTAATAGCATTTGGAAAAAGCGAGATGTTGTTTCACTTGAGCGTTTTGCAGCATCGGGGGCATACCTGTTACGCTGCTCCTGTCCGTGCCGTAGAGCTGGACGGGAGATAGTTTCTCAGTCTTGGGAATGAGGAGGGTTGTGCCGGTGTGTGTGGAGCCGTGGGTGAGCAGGGCAGACACCGCCGAGCCTCTGGAGGTGCTGGCGTGGGGTCCACTGTGACCCAGGGTGGCACTCTGGCTGTGCAGAGGTGTCAACACTGGGATCCCTGCAGGCCAATCAGCTCCATGCTGCAGCTGCGATGAAGCTCCTCCAACATGCGTGCTGCTGCTTGACTGCTAAACAACACACAATAGAGTGTTCTCTGAGCACCACCACCACCAGCATCCACCTGCAAACTCCAGCTAGGGAGTTTAAGATATTTGCTCATCACTCCACAATATCTCTATGTAAACATATCTGCGGGGAGTGATGAAGTCGGAGCCTAGACGCCAAACTCTATGTTCTGCTGCTATAATAAACATTTCAAATGTGAGTTGTCTGACTGAACTTCATATATGATTATGAACCTCTAATACACAAATATTTGGTGCTTCATTTTTAGCGTACAGAAATGAGAGTGGTATCAATCTTCGTATCTAACTCTTGGCACTAAAGCAAATTAGCGTATTTCCCAAAAGGTCTAAGAAATGAACGCTGCTCTTGTGATACCAAAGGACAGGCTCACCGAGGAGCTGGGGGATGATGACCTCTGACCTTTGGTTGTCACTAGAGTAGTATCAAATCCTAACGATGGCTTCCCTGAAAGCACAAAAAAACAATAGTTAGTTCATTTTTGTCTGACAGAAACATGATCCTACTTGTTTTTTCAGATTATTAGCTTTTATTAAAGATAGAACAAGGCACAGAAGTGACTCACGTTCACGAGTGCTGGAGGAGAGCAGCTTAGCCAGGCAGCTAGTGGGTGTGGGTGCAGTGGACGGGGGGCCAGACGCAGCCACAGGAGGACCAACTGTCCTCACTCGTCCTGTCTTTTGCTTGTGCTTCCCTCTGACCCCTGCAACAGCCACCTGCTCCGGGACTGAGAAGCAGTGGGATGCAGTGACAGGGGGCAGCGCGGCGTGGACCGAGTCAGACACGGCAGCCGGGTAACTGAGAGAGTGGCAGGGAGTCTGGGGGTACGTATCCCCTGTGTGGGGGTAGCCATGAGCCTGGTGCACAGAGCCCTGGGCCCCCACAGTTGAGGCGGTGTGAGTGATGACAGTGGGGGTCACGCTGGTCGTTGTGTAGTAACCAAACTTGTGACATGGCAGTGGGTACAAAAAAGGAACACTTGAAGCGGCTGGCTGCTCAATATTGCTGGTATATGCTATAGAAACAGGCGGATCAGGGTATGACTGTCCATATGGCATGGCACCTGATATGATGCTATGTGTGTGGTATTCACCGCAACCCTGGCCAGGCCTGGTCTGGTCTGGCTGGGTATTGGATGAGGACGGCTGACGCAAATTGTCAGATGATAGATTGGGCTGGAAAACAAAGATTTTGCCGATTAAACAATAGTACTATTAGTTGCTAATGAAATATTTCTGCAGAAGTACGTCTCTCAAGCAGGAAGAGCTGTTTACAGCAGCAGTACCTGAGCCAGCTGGGTGTTGATGAGTAGCTGAGGAGCTGTTACCACAGGGGAGGGAAGAGGAGCAAACGCTGTGCTGGATGAGCTTTCGAAATAGCCACAGTCAGCAAAACCAGTCTGCTCAGTGGGCTGTCCCCGGTAGTTCATAAAGATATCTGAGAAAACCACACACATTCATAATCAGACTGTAAGTTATAAAGAAACTTTGATCAGAAATTTCAATCTTTATGAGGGTGGAAAACGAGAAATCCTGGTACGAGTTTAACCCAATTATCCTTCAAAACTCTCCAAATGTCATATTCCCTCTAACATTAATTGCAAAATCAAGCTTTGACAACACCACATATGCTGTCACCTCAATCTGCACAGAGTACTGGAATATCTACTCCTTCTTTCTTTCCTTTATTTAACCAGTTAAAATTGTCACTGAGATTCAAAGCTCTTTTTCAAGAGAAACCTGGCCAAGAAGGGGGCATAAATACAATACATAAACAGGCCAAGAAAACTGTCACATTATACTCAACCCTAGCTCTAATGAGATAATGTAATCTACCATATGGTCACCTCCAGAAGTGTCCATTCGTTCACTACAAACATTACATGTGGGATGTCTTTATTGGAGTCATTTTACTAAATTACTTTAGGTGAAAAAATGGTGTATCCGACATGCATAGCTGAGTTCTAATGGAAATACAAAAGTGCTCAAGGATTCAAGGATGCTTGAATATTAGATCTATAGGCTAACAATGTTTTGTTTTTTGGTATTAAACTTAAGACAAAAGGTTCAGCCTTTGAAGACCTCTGATGAAAAAAGAAAGACAGTCAATTTTACAATTAGTAGACAATTTCGTATGTTCATTTTTGCCACCTCAAATGACGTGACACCACACACACAAAATGCTTTCATTCTTTAACAAATATGTCTGAAAGTAGCTTGAAATGATGATGTCAGTCTGCAGTTTGATATTACAGGCATGGCTTCGTTTCCAAAATTCAAACAACAAAACAGAAAATAAGAGCGCAAAGCCAAAACATCAAACAACAAGCCACCATCAAAATGTTGTCATGCTCTCCGTATTTGGTGGTCGTTCAAGGTATTTGCTTCGTTTCTGCCAGATCACATATTTTTGGAGCCACTGACTGTGGCAAGCTGCCATCTGTGGTTAAAAACAGTTTCTTCACGTCTGACATTACTGAATTCAAACCAAGTCGAGGAGACAAATATCAACTCACTTCCTTCAGTCAGTGAAACACTGATTTCACCTTTCTGGAACTGAACGGCTATCATTAACACACACAGTATTAGGAATCCTGCATGATACAAGCTCTGTAAACACAAGGCAACAAGTGTGGCGCAATCTGAAAATACATACCAGTATGTTTGTGTTTTCATCTCAGACTAATGGCATACCATGCTGCCTCAGACAAGTGGTCTGTATTTCCATTTAAGAGAAGCACTGCATAAATTACACTCGTGGCCATGTCGCTCGGACAGACACTCACTAGCTCCCTGGACCTTGTGACCAAGAGAGAGGCAGACAGCTGATCCCTCAGGACCCTGCCAGTGCTGTGAGAACAAACAGCTACACACACACACACACATACAAACAGACACACATACACACATATTACAGCAGTGGGCAGCAGGTTGTCTGCGGGTTACAAAGGCTGACTTGTAGCCATGGGGCTGCTGGATTGCTTCACTGAAAGTAACACAAAGGCCAAAACAACCACAGCCACTGTGCCCCTGAGCAAGGAACTAAACTCCAACCTGCTTTCCCGCTCCTGTCTGAAGCTCTTCAGCTCTATGTGTCTGTCTGCAAGTTAGCTGTTTGCTGAAGAGGCTTTTCGCCCCTGGGTGTAAAACTTTCCCTGCCTCGCTCACTCTAAGGGACGCATCATTATCAAATACTCATTCATGAAGGACTATTTATGTTATTCAGATTAAGTCAGATTTTTCTTTAAACCTAGATTAACTGTTGCTCCAACATTCGATCATGAATTTACTTTACTTAGAAGTTTACTTAAACCTGCATTCACTGATTTTCTAGCCACTTGAGGGCAGTGGAAACAAGCTTTAAATACATCACTGACAAGTTATCACCTTTTAAAGGTTCCTTGTGGAGTTTTTTGTTGTTGTTGTTTGTTTAGCTTAACACAAAGTCTGGACACAGCTAGCTTGGCTTTGCCTGAAGATGAAAAATCCACCTACCAGCACCTCTAAACCTCACTGATTCATTTTTTTTTAGGAAGTCACTGCATCCGGCCAAGAAATAGTCCTGCTCATAACACCCAGCAAAACCACAAATTGTTGTTTTTACACTTTAGATTTTGTACAAATTCAACAAATGACCCACAATGTGTTATTTCGAGGTCGAAATTATGAATCACATTGCTTATTTGAATCATTTTGTTCAGTCAGTTGAGTTCATATCAGTATTGTCAGTTAAGTCTGAGCAATCAGTGTTAAAGATTTGTTCGCAGATGTACTGAACACCTCTAGCTCTTGAGGTGCTGGTAGACTGGCCACTTTAATTTATAATCAGAATTACTTGCAGGAACATGTATCTGTATCTAGTGTTAAACCAAATGCTTCAGACAAACAAAGTCAAGCTTCAAAAATTGGCAACTCTATCTATCTTTCTTCTTCAGGACATAGAACAGAGGTCATCAAGAGCTCTTTTTTGGAGAAGGAAATTCCACCATCTCCCAGCCCTTCCCTTTATTCTCCCCAGGCCTGATAGGTGGTGCCAGAGCCAGGGGTCATGGTTGAATACATCCTCTTCCACTTCCCCATTCTCCCGGCTCAACCCTGCCTTTGACCCGCTTTTAACCTCTGAGAACCCAATAATATAGTGCAGACACAGCACTATATATAGCAGAAATTTCACATGGCTTTGATACCTCTGATATCTTTTATCAGGATCAGTTCAGATGTTTTCTATCAGCTATCAAATTTATTCTTCTGCACCAGATCAAGCACACCTGCAGCACACTGTCAATGAATAATTAACTTTGTTGGACAAAAACGAACATCTGAAACTGGATGGATACTCAGATGAAGCAAAATCAATTGATCTGCTGCTATTCTAAGATCTAAGATCCCACTGGCAGACAGACAGACAGACAGACAGATAGACAGATGGATGGGTAGAGAGTACCTGGTATATCCATGAAGTCATCCAGGTTGGGCTGCAGTGGAGTCAGGCCTGGCTGGATTATATCAGCATTGCTCGTGTACACTGAGGTGGAAGAGAACATAATATCAGACATGAGAGAGAGAGACGGAAATGTGTGTGAGTGCATCTGTCAATGTGTCTGTCTTACTGTGTGTGTTTTTTTAAAAGGTCATCTTTCATCATAGGGAATTTCCTATAGGGTGGGTTCCCTTGGCTGACTTGCGGGGGAAGATGTATTCAAATCATTTACTTAAGTAAAAGTAGTGATACCACACTATAGAAATACTCTATTACAAGTAAAAGTCCTGCATTCAAAATTTCACTTATAAACATAAATGTACAAAAATATTATCGGCAAAATGTACTGAAAGTATCAAAAGTAAAAGTATTTGTTTATCCGAATGGGCCCTGTCAGTGTTATATCACTATATTACGGGACCATTATTATTGATGCATTAACATGTAGCTACAGACAGACAGAGGTGGAGCTTATTTTAAATGCTTTAAATACTTTTCAGCATCATATTTTATATACTGATCATGTTTTGTTTGTAAAATCTTGATCTGAAAACTAACTAAAGCTGTCAAATAAATGTAGTGGAGTACAAAGGACAATGTTTGCCTCTGAGATGTAGTGGAGTACAAGTATAAAGTGGCATTAAATGACACACAATGTTTTATTTAGAGGTGGAAATGACGAATCACATTGCTTATTTGAATCATTTTGTTTAGTTCAGTTCAAAGATTTATAGTCACTCACTATGTAGTTTGTTCAGTTTTTAAAAGGTCAGTGCCAGTGACTCAGTATAGTCAGTTCAGCAACAACCAAATTAGTATGTGACATCGTGTTGTGTCCATGTCAAACCAGTAAGAAGAGCACAAACAAAAACACAAAATACAAAAATAACTCGTGAAAAAAACATGACTTATAGTAAGACTGCCTCTGTCCTCAAGGCTCCTGATCATGGCAGAGATGGCATGAAGCTAGGTTTATGAGTTCTGACAGCTATTTGATTAAAAAAAATGAACATAAAGTAGACCCGGGAATTTATTTTCAGCCAAATGATGCGTCCAAATGACAAATGTACAATTTAATCTCGTCATGCAGCTCACAGGCCACTAGTTGTCCATCCTTATTTTGAAACACTTTCAATCATTTGATTCTGCATTTGAGACCAGCGCAAAGTCACAGCTGAAGGTCACTCTGAAAACTCTGCGTTCTGTTTACTCACTGTCGTGTCGGTCACCGGCCCATGGACATGGCTTTTGTGTCATGGTGAATAGGGTGTCGGAGATGTCGGACAGAAGGCAGTCCAGGTCAAACATGTGGACCTCTACGGGCGCGGCTTCAGGCTCCTGGTACATCTGATTGGACCATTTCTCCAGCTTGGCCTGGCAGATCTGACCCTGGAGCACATCAGCCAGAGTTTCAAAACACTTCAAATCAACTTCTTGTGACATACCAAGTCAATCCCTGATCTAGCCATTAGAGGGCCCCCTACAAATAGGACTGAAAAGTGATATATTGACAGCATTTAGTCCTCCCCACTTGTATATGTCCAGCATTTGATGTTGTATGGAAAGTATGAAAAGGTAATGACTCCAAGTGTTTGCTGCACTGAGAAATGCATGTACACCAAAAATTTGTATAATATGATTGGATGCTCCTCCAGTAAGTTGTTAGTCATGTGCAAAATTACTGGATTCAGTTACCCTCAAAAATACGACAATGCCAACTCACTAAAACACAAATTACATCCAAAAATAAAATGACACACGTATAGCAGCTGCATCTCCTCCATTATCACATCTAGTTTGTAGAAAACCAGCCAGCCCGAAACATGTAATGCCAAATAAATTTTAAAGTGCCCATTCTCTTCTTAAAACCCTGTAAAACACTCACAGAAAATGAAGCTCCAGGCCGTCCTTCTCCCTCTGTTTGAGATGCTTTGCTTCAGCCTGATCTGCTTGTCTTTACCCTCCTCTTCTACGTCTGAGGCCACATTTATAGGGAAGCCCAGATTGAGCCGGAAACTGTTTTGATTACGTCTAAGCACACGACATCCCCTCTTATAATTTATTCATTTACCTCTCAATTTTTTTTGGAGGTAGAATGTAAGTGTACAAGTAGAAATGAGTGTTTTCTGTGTGCATATGCGTGTGTGTGTGTGTGTGTGTGTGTGTGTGTGTGTACTGTGCATGATGAAAAAGCAGTTTTGACATATTGTTCAAAAACACTAGCCCCTTACAGGTTATCATAATGTCGGCTTTGTTCGTTTCTTTATTTTGATGTCTCATCATTTCAATAAGAGCAGCAGGCTTTTGTCCCTGACCTAATTCTGGCAGTCACACTCACGTGCAGGTAAACAGGAAGACCTGAGGCCCCTACCAACTCAAACTGCTGCTGCCTTGGTCTGGGTGAAGATAAAAATATACATGCATATGAGCGCCTCACGATTTCTCACTTCCGATGGGCATTATTTGCCCCTGAGCCCCCCCTTAGTTATGCTGCTATAGGCCTAGACTGCCGGGGGACTTCCTATGATGCACTGAGCTCCTCTCTCCTCCTCTTCCTCTCCATCTGTACGCCCTCATATCCCATCAATGCTTCTTACTAATTCAACTTCTTCCCGTAGTTGTGTGCTTTCTCTCCTCTCTCTCTCTCTCTCCTTCTGTTGCTTTCTGCAGGTATTTCTGCCTCCAGAGATGTAGAGTCTGGATCTATGGTTGCAGCCACCTGCTGCCCCCGTGCTCCTGCTCTGCACCCGCTGCTGCTATTGCTGTTATTGCTCTTATTATTATAATATTGCTCTTAGTATTATTTCTGTTAATATTAACATCAATACCATAACCACAACTATTACTTTACATCTCTATGTGGAACTGTACTGTGCTGCTGTATGTTCTCTTTCCTCCTGCTCCCCCCCCTTCAACCCAACCGGTCGAGGCAGATGACCGCCCACCTTGAGCCTGGTTCTGCTCGAGGTTTCTACCTGTTAAAAGGGAGTTTTTCCTTGCCACTGTCGCCTAGTGCTGCTCATGGTGGGAACTGTTGGGTCTCTGTAAATATAAAGAGTCGGTCTAGACCTGCTCGAAAAAGTGCCCTGAGATAACTTTGTTATGATATGGCGCTATATAAATAAAACTGAATTGAATTGAATTGAATAGTGACTCTACCAGGCTGTACTTAGGCATAGCCGTGCTTTGAGCTAAATGCTAAAAGCAGCATGCTAATATGCTCACAATGACCATGCTAACAAGCTGATGTTTAGCAGGTAATATTCACCAGGTTCACCATCTTAGTTTAGCATGTTAGCATGCAAGCATTTGCTAATTAGAACAAAACACAAGTTCGGGAATGTCATTAGTATTTGGTCTTAAACAAAGTTATTTGACAAATTGAACTTTTGACCTCATGATAGGCTAGAGCAGGGATTCTCAAACTTATTAGTCAAAGGTCCGTATCTGCTTTTTCTTCAAGGTCAGAGGTCCGAAACGATTGGCAATAACAAAACAACATTTAACATGAACTCACTTATAACTTTTAAGCAACATACATTCAAGTTCAAGACAGCCAGGATAGTCAAAATACATTTGATCCTAGTGGGAGAAATGGCCTTGTTTGTAGTGATGTGTCGTTCATGAACGAATCAATTCATTTTGAACGACTCTTTGATATGAACGAGTAGTAACGAGTCGTCTCAGAGAGTAATTCGTTCATTTTGGCCGCGCCTGCGCAACAATAATAGTGTTTTGTTTTTCTCACATGACAGCTGACTGGTTTGGGTCGTTCGTTCATTAGTCTTTTGTTCATTTTTCACAATCAGCTGCTGTTCTGTGGAGGCTACTGTTTGAAATGGCTGTGGTGTCATAGTGACATTTTAAATTACCACCATAATTGCCACTCTTCACAATCCTGACCGTTTCTGTCCAAATCAAACACATGGGCTTTGTGCTGGACTGGGGCAAAATGAACGCATATTTGTCTGTCCACTCCTCTTTGAATACTCGGTTTTCTTGGTAAATTTTGACGATGACATTCACATCATTGGCGACGAAATGTTCTGTAAAGACCCCCCCCCCCACTTCTGTTTACAGGTAGGCTACTCGTTGTCGCAATTACTAATTAACGTCCCATCTCTTTTGATTTGGCCAAAAACGAAACTGAGGCAGACACAGCTCAGACAGTTATTTATTTCTGACTCAGACATATTCTTACATTTACACTAGTTGTAGAAATCGTGTACTAGAGAAAACGAGACACATTCTGTATCTGCGATTTAGGAGCTGATAACAAATTCTCCGGTGTAACGTTACTGCGTGAACGCGACAGCAACAACCATGGATGTATAAAGAGAACTGGATACAGCATCGGAGGCAGGGCCCCGTTCATTCCTATAAAAGCTGCTCAGTGGCGCATGAAGCCAAAAAAGTTCAACTTCCCGGGTATAAAATTACCCGGATCTTCCACATAGCTTACGGCCCATAGAAAAAGCACACAAAGCAGCTTTTCCTTTAGCCCCACCTCCGAACTGCTCAGTTTCAGGCTCGCTCACATGAATGGCAGTGACTATAACTCTGGATTCGGCTATTTATGCATTTTACAACTTTTAGGACATAATGATTTAAATAAGGGCTATTTAAGTGTTCATACTGGCTAGTTGTTGTACCTAAAAAAAAAATTATCCGTCTCTTTCACAATGGGAAAAAGTCTCTTGGGGCCAGTGTGCATCACGTGATGGACCCAGAATTGTAATTACACGGTTTGGCCACTATGTCAAATTGGCTTCAAAGCCTGGCACACTTCCTGGGGGCTTGGCAACAACCCACAGCACTCTTTCCTGTAGTTAACGTTGCCATGACAACGATGTCAATGATAGGGAGATTTAAGGCAGATTAAAACCACATTCGTCAGGGAACAGGATCGCTTTGAATGATCTCCAGCTACACTGTATATTCAACGTCACTAACAATTTATTGATCAATATTGTATGTATGTATTTCAAAACAGAAAACGTTACACTTCATAACGTATTGTATTCACAACACGGGCTGGGTCCGGGTTGACTTGCTGTTCGGTCCGGATGCGGACCGAGGTCCGGACTTTGAGAACACACTGCTTGTGTGGCTAAAAATCAATGGTAACATTCTCAAAGTACAGACTACTCATAGGTTCCACTCCTCCCTGTTTCCCTGCTATTGCCTTTATTTATGACTTGATTTGGTAACTTGGCAGTACTTGGTTTCACTCTCAAACTGATTGACTGAGTTTTAATATGAGGACTGACAGTGTAGTATGTAATTCGAGTCAGTGATAGAGTTGCACACAAAAAGCTCTTGGAAAATGATGCCTGGTGAAAGTAGATAAAGCTACTTTCCCTGCACAAATCAGATTGTTAAAGATTTTATGAGAATAGGGCTGAGGCTAAAATTATATAGCCAATAAAATTTTAGATTAGGGCTATGGGGGCTGAAAACTGTTTCGATTTAAGTATATGACATAAACACTAATGTTACAACAACAACCCCTGGGTTTTACTGAGGTGTTATTCCCAGCCACTGGGTGTAATCTGTTAAGAGAAAGGCGAGATAACACTTTGGGAACACAGAGCATAAAAAACCTGGTTTAGTGATCTTTGACCTGTCAAATACATGGTGATATGTGCCCTTTAAAGTACCGCACAGTGCATGAACAGTTTGGGCTACAGACAGACAGTCAGATATTAGCTTTGCAGTGGTCTTAATTGTGACCTCAGTTAGAGGGGAGGGGATAGTGGGATGAGACAGTCGAGAGCACATGTCACATTCTCATTTGAATACTATCATGAATGAGGTGCTTCCCCAGGGTCCCTCCCTCTCTGTGCCTTTCGCCTACCTCTCCTCGTTCCCTCCTGATCTTTTGTTTGTTTCTGCCACCGTGACGTCACTGTCATACTCGCTGCCCCTCCGCTGCTCAACTTTTACAAAGCGCTGCTGGAAGTAGGTCAGATTTGATTAAATGACATTAAATTCTGCAGCTATTTCACTTGAATAAAGATAAAGCCTGAAGGGGTGTTAGAGGTATTGTCGCCGCTGGCAATCAATATGTGTCAATTGCCTACAAATGCCAGGCCATGACGCAAGTTGTTTTGCATGTTTCTGTTTCTGTGTTTTTTTCTTTTACATCCTCTCTTTTCCTCTCTAGTTAACCGAGGGAGGCTAAATCCATGTGCTAAAAATAGCTGCTTGGAGGACTTTGATGGTCATATGTTGAGCTCCAACTGTATTCAAAAGTAAATAATGCTAGCAGGTCACCAACACACGCTGAAGCCTGGGTCAATCGGCCAACTACTTTTCAAAGGTCAAAATCAATACTTTTGTCTACGTTATTGTTATTCCAATTCCTTATAGAAAGAGATAGACAGCAGAATAATATTAAAACAGGACTTTTGTCATACCTCTTGTAGCATTGACAGAATATCATCCTTCTTGTTCTGAAGCTGCAAAAGAAGAGAGGAGAAACAGTGTTCAGTTTGATTTGGAAATAAGTCTAGGCTACATCCACGCTAACGGCAGGTATAATGTTTATCATGTTCACCATCTTAATTTAGCAATTTTGTTAACATTTACTAATTAGCACTAAACACAAAATACAGCTGAGGCTGATGGAAATGTCATTCATTTTGCAGGTATTTGGTCATAAACTTAAGTAGTGGAGACAGTATTAGAATTTGGCCTGATGATGGAGCTGAAAATCACCAAAATTCTAACAATTCATCCTGAGGGGGACATGAATGTCTGCACCAAATTTCATGGCAATTCATGCAATAGTTGTTGAGATATTTCACTAAAAACCACTAATGTGAACCTCTTGGTGGCGCTAGAGGAAACGTCAGGGGATCACCAAAGTCTTTAGGATATATCATCTAGGAACCATGGAGATCTGTACAAACCTTTGTGCTAATCCATCCTGTAGATACAGAGATATTTGTTAGAATAAATGAAAACGGGTGCTACTGGAAACGTCAGAGGAACTCCAGAGTCATTAGAATTTATCCTCTAGGGACCTTGAATATCTGTAGCAATTTTTGCGGCAATGCATCCAATAATGTCACAATATTTCACTATGAACCACAAATGCCAACCTGCTCGTGGCTCCGGAGGAAAAGTCAGGGAATCTCCAAAGTCAGTAGGATCCATCCTCTGGAGACCATGAATGTCTCTACCATGTCAGTCTAACCAATAGTTGCTGAGATAGTTCAGTCTGGACCAACCAACATTGCCATTCACAGAGCCAAAAAAATAGAGATACAATATGAGTTCTTTAAAAATGAAAATGAGTGCTCACCCTCTTCTTATAGTAAATCCTCCACTTGTGATACTCCTTAATCACCACCTCAATCCTTCGCTTCCAGTAGCTGCCCTCTAATACGATTGCCTGTTGACATGACGCAGAAACACCAAGCATAAATCATATACATGTCCAACCTCATCAGTGTACAATACAAAACTCATTCATGTGTTATTATACTGTCCACTGAATCTGGAATAATGCGTAGTTGAAAAAGAATCCAGCCCGACTGCATTAAAAAGACATTCCCCTATGACACAAATCACTCACTTCAGGCTTTCCATGTGCATCGGCCTCCGAGCCCTCCAGCGGTGTGACAAACCCACACACCGGGCTCTTCCTCTTCTCCACATCTAAACACAGCAGATACAGAGCAACAAAACCAACAGATTTCTAGCTGTTCAAACAGGAAAAAAACATTTTATTGACTATGGTGTCTTAATGAATGCAAGTGGATTCCTGTTGAGCTCCTCATTTCTGTTTAGTCACTTAGTTGTTCTTCTCTTTTGATTTCTTGTCTTGTCAGTTTTGTTGCATTGGGCAGTAATGTCCTTGTTCATTATTAGTGGCATTGTTATGTCAGCAGCAGAGAGAGGAGGTGGTGGACTCACACTGAATGAACCAAGCTCTCCAGATGGCATTGTTCAGACGGATCTTATCTCTCCACAGCAACCGCAGACCCTTAAAAGACTTCCACTTGGGAGAGACTATCTTACCACTGCAAAAAAGACAAAAAAAAGTCAAAGTTTTGTCAAATTCTTAAAATATACAATTTTCTTATGGAATATGGTTAATGTTTAATGCACATTTTTTCCTTCTGTTAAAAACAATGAGAAAGGGACAGACATGCAGAAATGACTCTTTAGAATGGACCCAGTGGAAATAAATGAGTAGCCTCACCGCCTCACCCCTGTCGGAAAACTGTCCAGATTTTGACTAATAGTGTCCAATCAGCTTATTCACCAGTACACTGCCAGGCTGTTTGCACTTTTTTCCAGTTTCCCTCAGCCTGCTGAGTGCTGAGAAGAAGCCTCCTAATGTGAGGTTCTCAGGGAGTTGCTAGGAAGCCAAGGGGGGCTTTTAATGGAGCAACATCGCTGCATGTCACACACTCCGAAACAGCCAAGACAGCATATTACAGAAAAAAAACCTATTTGGAGAAGAATCAATTACCACCAGTCTGGTTAATGACAAATACTGTGCAGCAGGGCAGTAGTTTGCACAAACACGGTCTACCTGCTACACATAATACTGTATATACTTTACATATAGCACTTAGATCAATAAAACATTTTTTATTTACTTGCCGTAACTATGCCTGGCTCAGGGTTTATTGTGCAACTATCATCAAACTATAAAAAGTACAAAAATTGGCACACAGTCACTGTTAGGTGAAATGTCTTTGAGCCAAAGGTTGATGGCAACTCTTATAAACAAATTGTTAAAGCAGGACTAAAGTTATATTTTCACAAGCACACGTTTTAAAGAGAAAGACGTTCCTGCAAGAACAGGTTTGTGTGGGATATCTGTCACTCAGTTTATATCAGAAAAAAGGAGCAACAAGCTCAATTTCAAAAATGCTTGTTCTTTAAACATGGCACTGAATAAAACTAAAATGCAAATTTGGATGTTATGTTACAATAACTTATCCTAAAATTAACACGCCGTAAAGTCACAGCAACAAGCTAACTTTTTCTAAAAATAAGTCAGGGACATCATGTCAGGATCTTCTCTCCTTTCCCCTTAGTTACACTGTAATCTTTTCTAGTGCTGCCAACTAGAATCAAAGTCCACTTTTCAGTGAAGATTTTCCAAGCTGTTGCACAAGAGACTGCAAAATCCCTCTTCCAACACATCCACACACATTACAACCCTACCTATCAGTTTTAAAGGGGAAACCTGTTGAAACACAATAGCCTATTTTTACATGGAGCAGTGGGCAATTTACAGTGGGCAGTTAGCGGCTCATTACAACATATGTAAATGATGAACTACAGAGGGGGATCATTGCAGGGGGAAAGAAATAGGCCTACCAATTATAGTCTGCAGGTTCATTTTTCAAAATAATTTACTTTTTAATATTTGGAGCACTATTTAATCAGAAAATTTCCATATGAAAATCACTCTGGTTTCTAAGATCTTATTATACTGCATGAGAGCTCCAAATAAGGCACCCAACTTATTTAGAGATCTGTTCCTGCAAATGAAAAGGAGCATAGCCAGAACTGAAGGCTGGAAATAAAAGACTTATTTATAGAGGGGAAAACTGCTCATTTTGAAGCAGCTAAGCTGGTCTGGTCTTCTCCTCCCGCCCTAGATATTAGGGACCCACCTGTAGGCCAGGGACATGCAGTCAAACAGGCGTGTCAGAGTGGGGTCGATGCTCAGGCTCCCGGAGCTGAGCGGGCCGTACCGGTACGTCTGGCACCACGTCCTGTTCACCGTGTCAAAGTCATATCTCAGAGAGCCGCCGCTTTTCCTCCTGCGCGGCGCCGAGTCGCTGTGGGGCGACGACACCATGAAGTGACCGCTGTGGATGACCTGGGCGCAGGGGAAGGAGACGGCGGACGGTCCGGTACAGGCCACCCGAGCTGGTCCCCCCTCCGCCTCCGAGTCCGAGTCTGAGGAGACCTGGAGCTGGCTCTGTCCGGCTGAACAAACTCTCCCTTTGCCCGCCATGGTGCGTTTTCATTCAGTGTTGTTTACTGTCCGCCAAACGGTGAACTTTCTCAACTGACTCCCCCTCCTGCCCTGTTCTCTTCAGATATCCACCGTCTCCCCAAAGTGGCCCTCATCTGTCAGCTGAGAGACATGTCCCTCAGCTGCACCGCTCTGGACAACATGTGTGGACTGTTGTGTAAGAGCTTACTATCATTGTGTCAACTGCCTATGGTGGTAAAGTCCTTCTTACCACCAATCACTGAGGACGGTAATTATTAATAGACCAATCCTAATAGGACATATCATGATGATGATTATTATTGGGACTTATTGTGTCTCAAATCCTCAATATTGACTTTATACTTACTATGTAATACTTCAGGTTTATATTATATTTATATAAATACAGTGCAGTAATTGCATAGTGGGCTATTCTGAGCTACGATACAATTTCTAATTTCAGAGGTGGAAAGTAACTAAGTGCATTTACTCAAGTACTGTGTTTGAAGGATAGGTTCACAAATGTTAAAGTTTGTCTTAAAACAATAGTCAGGTGCCCATATGAACATTGAGACAGGTTTTGCTTGCTGTAATCATTCCTCCTGTACATACTGGCAGTTAAGACATCCCTTCCTAATGTGCTTCCAATGGAAGTGACCGGGAACAAAAACCAGTCCTCCTTCTGTGTAAAAATGTTATTTGAACTTAATATGAGGCGTCAGTGGCATGAGCGACATCCAAAGTTAGTCTTTTTATTACAAAATGTCTTCTAGTGTCACCTTTTCGTCTGTGTGGAGTCCTCTCTCTGGACATCTCCCAGAGAACTATATTGAACTTGGGACTGAATAAAGAATTATCTATTAAACCCTTTTTAGAAATAAGCTGGTTTTAATAGTAGCATTTTCTATATTTGTTTTTTTCTGCCACAGTGGATTGTTTCCTCTATTTTATTAAGTAAGGTAGGCAAGTTAAAATTGTTTAATATATTTATTTTGTATTTAATATATAAGTATTTTGATGATTCCCCATGGTTGTTAATAAGGACTTCTCTGGGCTGATTATAGACTTTTCAAACCTGGACCTGATGAAGAGCCAATTTGGGCTCAAAGTGTTGCACTCTTTCTAAATGTAATAACGAAACATCTGTTTTAAGGGGGGGCTGTCTACAGTGTTGTGAGCCCTTGTGAAACAAAGTATCTGCAAACCTTTGGGACTCAGCAGCTGGACATGAAAGATGTGCATGTGTTTTACACACCCATTGCTTGGAAAAACTCTTTCCAAAGTCACAGAGGCTCTGACAGCAGAGACGCAACTTATCCTTTTCTTTTTACTTTTACCCAAGATGAACAGAGAAACTGTTGCAAATTTAGAAGACACTGGCATGACTTAAGTATTTAACGTGCAGATTCCTATGTTATCCTTATTAATTAGAAATATATCAAATTTGTTTTTGTTTTTTTTGAAAAATTAGCTTACACTTGGTTTCCTTTAAGCCTGAAACCCAGAAGTTAAAACTGTGTTAGTCTGAAATTAGGCTAAATTCATCATCAATTTTTTATGTTGTAGTATTTTGCTGTGCTAATGCACTTTGGCCACTTGTGCATTTCAAACACCATCAGTAGCAAGGTCTGATTTACTTGGCATAAAAAACCCACATAAAATCATCCATTAATATCAAACTGTTTTATTGGACATTGATCTTCCATTCTCTGAAGACACGCTGATATATGCCATTCAAATCTAGACTTTCACATGTTACGGTCTGACAGAGTCAAATCAATATTAGTCAACATGAACTGCCTTTGCCAAGCCAGCTAGAAGTAAGACTCAAAGCAGGATTGTCACTTTGTAAAACCAGAAGTGGTCACATACATTTACTGTAAGCGAGGGCTGATTTTGTAGACTGTTTCACTTTTATTTTTTTTTAGACTTTTTGTTTTGATTTCACATCTTGACAAACTGTCCCTTTATTGGCTTTAGGATAGTTGAACATTCACAAATACTGACTGCACCATATCAAACCACTGCAGTTAAAAACAGGCAGTCTACAATTGAGAGACATCTCTTTTAATGATGGTTTGTCATGACTTGCATTATTTATGGTCTTCATATATTTAATTTAAACTACCTCCTTTAAGTTACAGAAAAATAAACTCACATTTTAACAAAGAGAACACATTTGCAGCAAAGTATTAATGTGACAACTGCCGGCGACATGTCTCACTGTCACAGACACTAAAAAAAGTAACAATCAGTCTCTTTAGAGTGCCAAAAATATCAATAAATCAATCAGTGATGCAACATTTGCTTTAGTCTTACTGTATTTCCGTACCTCCAACTTTGCCAGGATGTGTATCAAAGAAAGATGAAATTGATCTTATATACAACATTAGTTACATTTGACAAAGCCTTGGAGGTCTTCCAGGAACTTGATGTACTCTTGATGCTCCATGGCGGTGCTCAGCTCCATCAGTTCATCAGCAAAGGTGTTGTCAACCCCTCGGTCAGACAGGAAGTCCATCAGGTGGTCATACAGGGCCTGAAAAACAACACAGCAAGGATCAGCTAAAATGACTCATGTTAAACACAGCCATCAGCAGCTTCATCAACTGTTATGTGTATTAAGTTATTATTATTTCCCAACATGTCCTCCAACATAAAACAACAGAATAGGTCATTTGTCAGTGCCTCCCAAAACGACATATATAGGCGTAACGGACCTCCGTCGTCATGGTAACAATAATAAACATGTGGTTAACATTGTGATGTGGCTGCAGTTTGGTTAGGTTTAGGCACCAAAACCACAGGAAAAGATCATGGTTTGGGTTAAAATAAGAACGTTAGTAAGTTAAGTTTAGTAAGGTAAATTACGTCATGTGACTTACTAAAGTAACTTAACTTGCGTACGTAAGTTAAAAAAGTCAAAGTTGACTTTTGGTTTCACGCGGGACATGAACAGAGGTCTCCTGGGTGAAAGTCCTGGATTGTTTGACCCAACCATCCACCCCAACCTCCTTCCTACGCGGACTTTGACGCTCTTTATACTACCTCACGAGACATCCGCCTTTGCTCCCGTCATAATTACTATGGCCGCTAGAGGTCGCCGTAAATACAAATGTAAATATGGGTCGTAACAAGCTACTGCACAGACAACCTATACAAACATATTTTTGGGGAGGACAGTCTCTCATTTCCTGTTTATTGTCTCATATCTTACCCAGTCCAGAGAGTCTGTGTTGAGTGTATAGCTGGTCTCCTTCCAGTCTGAATCTCCCTCAGGCTGGAAACTGACCTCACGGATGGCAAAGATGTCGCTCTCCTCTTCTCCTTCACCATGACTCATCTGCAAAATGCGAACCCAGCTTTTCTATTAAACTCAAAAACTTAACTGTCAGAGAGAAAGCTCAGAGACATGCCGCTGCTGTCAATGTTATCCATCTGATGTGTTCATTTCTGTAGAAATGGATGCAGTCTACGCTTACCTCGTCTTCAGGAAAATGGCAGTCAAACACCAGGGAATGTTTTGAAGCCTGTTTTGTTACTTCAACAACAAAGTTGGGTGTAGACGCAATTTCTGGCTGTAAAGAGAAACAGAATTATTGCTGTAACGTTCATATTTTAATGTGAACAGCTTTAGTCATTTTCCAGACCAATGCATCTCTAAACCAATCTGGTTTGTTGTAACTCACCTCTTCTTCTGCCGACTTCTGCTGTCCTTGTTCTACCTCTTCCTCAAAGTTAGGAGGAATGCTGTTATTGACATTGAATGTGACAGTGACTCTGTAAGAAGAAGACAGATCAAGAGCTCATTAGTGTGCCCAAGTGTCAACACGGATAGGATTGGATAATCAAACGGCGCCAGCTTTACTTTTCTCCAGCGACATTCCTCGTGAGTTTAGCCTCTGTGCCGTTCATCTCCAGTTCCCATCCTCCAGACATCTTAGGAAGGCTTTTGTTTTTCTGGATCTTCTTCTCCTCTTTGATTTCATCGGACAGGAAATCCCCAAATGCTTTGTCACCTGTTTAAAAAGGTATAACCGGTTATATAATAGTAACAGATGCAGAAAGCTTTCAAGGCAACCTCCCCTCTCAATCTCCAGCTGGCATGCCTACATTCCCAGGTTTCTATTTCTATCTATAAGTTTGTCCCAAGAGCACTTATTCCCATCTGACACCTTTAATGTGTAACTTTTCACTACGAGTCCTGATGTTAGCTTATGCCTTGCCAGTGTTTCTTAATGGGTCACTACCACACAGTACACATAATGCCACTAAGCTTTTGCTTTATTACCTTAATTCATTTTTGGGCAACTGACGAAACTGAACTGTGTAAATGCAATTGTTAATATAAATATAATCAGATATTAACGATGCTTCACGTCACTTCCAATTAGTATTCTATTGATTGACCTTTAAACCTCAACCTCATTATACTATTTCACGTCAAAATGACAACTTCTTTGAACAAATGTTTTGTTTGTGTTTTAGTTTAACCGTGATCTTTTTTACTGATTCTGGTGACGACCACTGAACGTATCTTTCAAGGTGAATGCTAACGTTAGCTGATTATAGTGAGAGGAAGCAAAAGTTATTTTGTGAGTCGTAGGTGTGAGTGTTGACAAAAGACCAAAACGAGTTGTGTCTTCAGAAATGAGAAAAGTCGCAGTTAACTGAGCCCCGGTTTTGACACGAGGTCTTCTCTGAACAGCTAAGCGTGACGCTCTCTCGCCATGCAACATTGCCCGTAACGAGGCAAGCTAGCTGGCGTATCTAAGGACTTCTACGTGAAATGTTACCTTCTGTGTGCAGTCCTCCACATCCACACGATAGTGAGGGGTTCAACGCTTTTGAACTAAACAATTTTGGCCTGTATCCCGACGAGGCTCCGTTGTTATTTAGCATCCAGAGAGACCGGGTGAAGGGCCGGGTTGTTGCCGAACTTGGAGAGCGCAGTGCCGGGCAGCTGAGCGGCAGAGCTCGGGCTGTGGACGTGGTGGCTGAAGAAACGCGAACAGCGGCTCCCACCGCACGGACAACTGACTTCAGCATGACTGTATAGAAATATTAAGACGTGTAGCGACAGGATAAATTAGTCGGATAACTCCCACTTACTGCTGCTTCTGGAGGCTCACAGAAAACACGTGTGGAAGGACACATTGACCTCTCATAACTACGACCTTTGCACCGGAAATACTACTTTAAAAGCGAAAGAAATAAAACAAAATGATGCCTTTATCTTAAGAAAATACCTAACATAACAATATTGGTATCATATGAATAACTAGTATAATCTATTCTAATAAAGTCAATTATATTTGTTTAACTGGTATAGGTAATATGTCACAGCATACCCAATAGCGCCCCCTGTGGTTTTACATAGGTCATAGGTTTTATATCTGTCTTTCTCTGAAACAACACCAGAGAATTTACATTAACCACAAGTCTCCTTGTGATTTAAAATAACAAGGAAAAGCAGCATCTCTCCACAAGAGACTAGAGGACATCTAAATAAGGCCAGCACCATCACAACAGCGATAGGCTGTTTCTCATATAATCAGGCTGGTTTCTGACCCACAACATCTGCTGCACCATCACATCCAAAATCCATGACATAAAGTCAGTTTGTGGCTACAGTGGACATGTACATCCTGGAGGGAAGGGTTGCATCATTCCAAGTTTCAGCATAATCAGTTGCATCATTCATACATGAAGCCCTACTGCCAGAAGATGGAGCTGTTTTCGTACATCTAACCCAGGACTTTTTTTTTTTTAAACATTTAATTACAACTACTGGATGGTTGCCCACCAGGTGTTGGTTCATGCATTTCTGCATCTTCCAGGTTTTGTTTCACTTCCCCTCCTGAGTGCACAGAGCATCACCTTAATTGTCTGTTAATCTTATTTTGTATAATTTGGAAATGTGTCAATCTAAATATGACTAAATAACAGTGGCTGGAATTAGGAGGGATTTATTCTTTCTGTAACTCCCCAACACTAACTTTTAATGCTTTCAGGTCTGATGTGATACAGCAGTTCTTAAACAGACACTCACTGATCTATGGGACTGTTACTGTGGAAAATTCCTCCTGAGCATCTGAATCTTTCTCTCCACATGTCGACTTGTTCTGTGGGACAGTGACTGGATTTTTATTACAAATTATACCACAGCGGTCATGTAAGATTGTAACAAATCATATTAAATAAACTCATAAAAGGCGTGCATTTAATCTTACAAACTTCATAACATGCAGATCTTAAATGGTCTACTTTTCCTTTGTAACTGAAAAATCATCTTATAAAGCACACGGGCAGCATGACCTGCAAGAGATTCAAACATTGAACATACAACCTCTCTATAACATAGTCTGACGATTCTCTACAGCAACTCCAGATGCATTTGGATTGCATTTTTAAAAGTTAGAAATTGTTTAGGTCATTTATTCAGGTTACAGTGTATATTGTACAATCCTGAGTCCAGCGTAAAAAAAAAAGACAAGAGGAGCATCCATCCTATTCCTCAACAGGGTGATGATTCTACAAAGTATGAAAGACCTGAGTGATCAGATCGTTAACTATAATCTCCATGCATTGCATACATTTGTTGTCAGCGTACATCTGTGGTTAGTCTGTGCAGAGGTACAGAGTAACACAGAGTAGAGCCTGGAGAATAAGGCATGCTGCTTCTCCTGATGTGCATGTGTTTGGGGAACTGGTGATACAATCATAGACGTAAAAAAAAAAAAAGGCATGCACAAGATAAGACGAGAGCTGCATGTAGAGTAATCATCAAAGAGAAGTCATGTCACTGTGACATGTAAAGACCTCATATTTTAACTCCAACTTTGGTGATTTTTGTGTTTTCTTGTAATTACATAACCTCATAGATTAAGACAAATCTACTGTCCTTGCATATATAAAACCCTTTAAGACCACTTTGTATAAACCAAAAAAAAAAACAAGACTGCTTTTCTTAGCTACTGAGAAGCTAACATTTTAGAGGCAAACAAAATGGGATAAGTCAGGTAACTCCTCATTGTTATGCAAAACTACGCTGAAAAGAACAACCAGCAGCTGGTCTACTAAAGCTTTCTACTCCTTGTTGGGTAGGTGACTTAAGTGTGCAATATTTTGTAAAATTAACATATGGAGAGTAAGAATCTGATTTGATTTTAAAGAATGAACAGATAAATTATATCAGCCCAAGACCTTGCTTATTTGAACTGTGCTCCTGTGAGGTTATCTGGGCTGTTAAAATGATGAATTGATGAATGACACCTCAAAAAGACTCTTTTTTTAGGTGTTAAAACATGTGGCCAAATGGCAAAGTGAAATACTATCAGGCAGAAGAAACACATTTATAAAATCTGAATGACAGTCTTACAGGAAGTCAATGTTGTGAGGCCTCAATATGCAGATTTCTGCTGCAGTGACACATGCCAAATGCTTGTCAACTGGGAGGTAGTGAAATCCAGAGAAGTTTACTACACAGAAAATGTTCTGTTCTGATTTGCACTTGTATGAAATCAATAAATGTCTTTATCCAAATTCAGCTTTGTAAAGAGAATACATTTCCCAGTGTTATTGTCACTGGGTGATTCGAGGAAGGTGTCCTTGCAGAGATTTACTTCAGTGCTGTTTCTCTGTTGGTTAGCTCTTTGTGGGTCGGAGTTTGCGGCCAAAATACTCCGGTGCTGCGTCCAGCAGCCAGTCGGCATCCACCAAACACAGGTCTCTCATGTAGCAGCGGGAGGTGTGCAGCAGCTCATTGAAGACCACATATGCTGGCTTGCCCTGGAAAAGGACGGAGGAGGGGTGGATGGCCACAGGCTGGTGGGTGTCCAGTGCTAAGTAGCTGCCGTCAGGTTGCAGCTCCGCGGCGTTGACGAACATCCCATGGGCAAGGCAGCGGCGAACATTCCCCGTGTCCGCCCCACATGACTCCAGCTTCAAATTCAGCTGGTAAAATCAACAAGCAGAACAGGTCATGTTAGCTCTAAATGGTGATTTACTGGTAGTCCATGTGTTACTGTATTTAGTTATCAACAGGGTCAAATGGGCTGCTGTCTGTGCTGCTGGGATCCAAAACGAGACCTACTGTTCCAGAACAACTGCTGACATAGAAACACATGGTATCATGGCACTGTTGGCCAGTGACATCACTTGAGGCAATTTATCAGACTTCACACAGCTCTCTCTGGAGACACAAAAGGCTTCATAAAACCTTTTTCACATGCAGTAGTACTCCCCAAGACCTGGAAACAGACTTTGATGTGTAAAATCTGTGGAGTTCCCCTTTAAGATGCCAAACGTGAACCGCAACATCCCCGCTTCAAGTCCGGCTGGAGACCTCTCTCCGACTCTCTCAGTTGCAAAAGAGGTGAAATATAGCCTGTTTCAGCTTTTTAAGAGTAAAATTCAAGCACTTTTCAAGCACTTTCAAAGTACCGAAACCAAACATTTCCAGACTCTCGAAGCCTTTATCATCACATCTAAATTGTTATAATAAATGCAGTTGCAAAAAATAAAGTTCACAAAATTCCTTAATACCAACAGCAATCATCTGAGAGCAGATGGTCATCCTCATGATGCGGAGCGCAACGGAAAAACACCCCCTTTTCATTTCGGAGCCCATGTCTGTCAATATAGCTCCAGTCAGCTCCGCTCCGCCTCTGGTGTGAGACGCCAGTAGGCAACAAACAAATATGACAATGGGATTGCTTCATTTCAAATATTAAAAGATTTTTCATGCTTTACATGAGTGATTGTGGAAATGAAACACTAGATTATGTTGAAATTCAAGCATTTTTCAAGGAGTATATTAGAATTCAAGCCTATTCCTAACCTTGAAAACATAGTGTTTAAAGTTAAGCATTACAGGTGATATTGCCCAGCCCTACACAGAACATTCACATACACAGTATGTATCAGATGTGTACCTTAAGGCAGATGTCTTTGAGTTGCGCCTGGACCTCTTTCACCAGACCCATGTTCCTGCTGTTGACAAAGTTCTCCCGACACCACTCCTTTAACAGTAGACATGTAACGGATTATGGAGGGAGCTCGGCAACATAATTTGATTTCTGCATTTTGATTAGTCACACACATTTTCTTCCCCTGCTCATCCAGCTTTACTCACCTTATTACCGCTGACTTTCTTGAACGCTCTGTAAATGTTGAGCAGTGTCATGTGGTCTCCTTCGCTGGAGCTGAACTTCTTGCGCGCAGCGAGCACCTCGTCCCGCCGGGCAGGAGGGTTGTACAGCACAGTGTCCACTGACAGCAGAGATACTATGCTCAAAACCTCCTCAGAACAGGAGTAGTCGGGCGACAGCAGGATGGTCTGCGAGACGGAGCAAACAAGGCAGCAGAGTGTTACACCAAATTCTATCTTTGCTATGCGTGTGACCCATGTGGCCTACAGGCTGTCACTTTTTGACAGAACCCCTATATCTATTTGTGTAATACTATGCATTTTACAGCACTTTTTTACCTTGGCATATCTAGGCTCCAGAGGAAAGCTTGCCATCTTCTTTCCCAGAGCAGTGAGGAAAACCTGCCCCTCCTTCCTCTCTACAGCCCCCAGCAGCTCTAGATGCTGCACAGCAGAACGAACGGCCTCTGGGATAAACACAGAAGGTTACTACGACCTACCAGCACTGATGGACGACCAGAGGCTCACAGTCATTTATGATCAATAGCATCTTACCTGGAGAGGGCTTGGACATGAAATCAAAATTCATCACATCTGGAATCCCCAGAGCCATGAGCTGCAGCATCACACCGGCTAAGTTACACCTGCAGCACACAGACACACACACACACACACACACACAGGAAAAGAAACAGAAGAAGAGGCTATTCAATCATGCTGACCTAAATAAATCAACATGTGGGAGAGATTCCTGCAGATCAGAACATGCTGAGCTTTCTCATCAGTACGAAGAAAAGAGGAGTCCTACAGTACCTCTGGATCTCAGGCACAGTCATGGGGATGAGGTTGTCAAATTCCTGCTCAGTGTAGAGACGATAGCAGCAGCCAGAGTCCTCCCTGCCAGCCCGGCCTGCTCGCTGCCACGCCTGGGCTTTAGAAACACGCTGCACTGCTAGCACCTCCAGCCCGCTGTCTGAGAGTCACACAACACATGTACAATAAGAAAAAAAAACACACACAACATACTATTACTATTGTTATAAATACAATGCATTTTTGCTGTTATGGTTTGGAGGTTGTAATTGCTAGGTATTTGTTACAGTTAGAAGAGGGTCTCAAAAAGTATTCAGTAAATGAGTTAGTAGAGTACAGTTACAACCAGATAATCATATAAATTTGGACAGCTCAATTCTTTAAAGAATGGCAGCAATTTATATCACTTTTATATGCTCGTTTACTTAATTAAAAGTACCAATTTGATAATATAATATTTGATAATAACATCGTTTTTATTACTTTATATACAGTTAGCTAGTTTAGTCCGGTGGTTCCCACGTTCTGCTTCACAAATTTGTATTAAATTTTGGGTTTTCTCTCTAGTCTTTGCCTTTTTTGCATAGTATTAGACATGTTTAACTCTTAAGTCCTTAAACGGTTATTTAAATGAAACCACCTGAGATGTTTAGAGAGGAAATGTCTCTTTGGTGGAACTGCTAACAACTTAAATGTGACAAAGGTTGGAAATCACTGGTTTAATCTGTAATGGTGCATTTTATTTTATAAGTAACTAAGTCACTATAACCGTGATAAATGCAGTGAAGTAAAGCACCTCAAAATTGTACTTAAATACAGTACGTGAGTAAATGTACTTAGTTACTTTCCACCACTGGTTATTGTGAACCTCCCAAAAGAAATAATGGCCTGCCTGTGATTAAATCTTGGTTGCCTCTTTTTCTGTGATTAATAAAGGCACTAGTTATTATTATGTGTTTCATGATATGTCAATACAACGCTGTGTTAAAGTTAATACTGAATGTGTGTGTGTGAAGACTGAATTTCTAACCAGGATTGAAACGTTTGGCCTTCACCATCCCCGTGTCTATGACGTATTTGATCCCAGAGATTGTGACTGACGTCTCGGCAATGTTGGTTGAGAGGATGACCTTCCTACACCCCTAAAAAAGGTAGAAAGGACAACATTCTGTATGAAGTATACAATAACAAAACATAATTAGATTATCATACATACATATAGCTTTACAATGACAAGAAGGAACTTCTTCTGCCTATAAAGTAGCAGTAAAGCAAAAACAGAGCCAGACTTCTCTTAAACAGATACACAGTTAAGAACAGCAGTGCACAGATTTCATATATTCTAACTGCGTTTCCACCCAAAGTATGAAGAACCTTTAGTCCCAGGAACTACTTTTCAAGGAACTAAAAGTTCCTCCAAAGGTTCCTAGTCCCTGGGGAAACTCGGCTTCTGTCTAAAATCAATGTGGCTATTTTTTCACAAACATGCCCCCTTGGAACTCCTGCATGTTTACTGTCGCCTTTACCTTGGGAGCGGGCTGGAAGACCCTGAGCTGCTGTACTGGGGGCAGCGACGCGTACAAAGGGATAACCACCATGGGACCACAGCCATCAGGCAGATGCTTGGCGATGTCCCGGCATGTCCTCGCCAGAGCCTCGATCTCCTCCTGACCCGTCATGAAGACTAAGATATCATGGGACGGAGGAGCCTCCTGTGCGCAAACAACAAGACTGTGTTCTGTCACAGTGCCAAGAAGAATCATCACAGTGCATGAACACACACCCAGGAGAGCTGTTTACTCACAGCGTTGTGCTTCTTACAATGCTAAAGGAAAGAGAGTCTATTTTTGGCTTTGATTTAAATTAGAATGAGTGCTTAAATGAGAAAACTCATTTTTATATTCAACTGCAATAAAAACACAACACATCAGAAGAGCTAAGACATCACTAACCCAGTACAACTTAATACAAGAGTTTTCTCTCCACAAATACTGACGACTACCTGATGGATCTGGAAGACAGAGACGAGTGCAGCCTGCAGATAGTCTGACTGGGACTGCTTAGTGTAGTAGATCTGAATGGGATGCTGCCTGCCCTCCAGGTAGAGTACAGGTGACTTGTTGAAGTACTCGGAGAACAAATCCACATCCATCGTGGCTGACATCACTATGACCTGTGCAGGTTACACAAAAGGAAGAAGATGCACTTTGTTTAAATGCTTAAACAGATCAACACAGCAGAAGCAGAAAATGAGCTTAGAGAAATGAATGTAGAACAAGCTTTTTATCTCGTGAGCACTCGGATGCAGTGAAGGGATTAGCCCAATGTTTTCTATGAACCTCAAACATCTTATTGAAGCCAGGATGGCTGGATCTGTCCTCCTACCTTCAGGGGAATCTTATTAAGTTCCCTGCGCCTGCGTTGAGCAGTCTTAACCACGCCGAACAGCACATCAGTGTGCACGGTGCGCTCATGAGCTTCATCCAGGACCACCACCGTGTAGCGCAGCAGTAAGGGGTCTCCGATGGCCTCACGCAGAAGCATGCCATCTGTCATGAACTTCAGCTTTGTCTCAGAGGACGTGACATCCTCAAAGCGCACCGTGTAACCAACCTGAAAAGAGGTTTGTTGATTTACTACAAACAGCCCAGTAAGACTTCACCTGATGGAGTACTGATACTACTATATCGAGCCAAACCGGAAAAATGAACTCAACATATTAGTATTGTGCCACAGAATTGTTTAAACTTTATTACAACAACATACATACAATAAAGATTATTGTGCTGCTGATTAAAGGTCTTTGTGCATACCAGCTTGCCAAGCTGAGTCCTCTTCTCCTCTGCCACCCTTCCTGCCAGTGAGATTGCAGCAACTCGACGGGGCTGAGTGATGGCAATGATGCCCTGTCGCCCGATGCCGGCCTCATACAGATACTGAGGGATCTGAGTGGTCTTCCCAGAGCCAGTCTCCCCTGATGTACGAGAAGAGAACGGGTCAAGTTAGAAACAGAAATGACATTTTCTGAGCAACATGTTCGCCTGCATGTGCTACAACTCTCAAGGCTATAACAGTTACTTAAACAGGGTTTACTGCTGTGAATCAGACAGGTGTGTGCTGACCTGTACAATATTACAGAGCTGACAACATCACTCAGTTTCAGAGTCGCACACCCGCGGCTAACGTTGCAGCAGTGTGAGCATGTTACCTATGAGAATAGCATTGTGAAGCTGTCTCAGTTGGTTCAGTAGCTGAGGTTTCGCCTGGTAGATTGGAAGCTGTTTCCTCTGGACGTCTATTGGAGTGGCTGCATTTCCCTTTCTAGGCAGCAGCATTCCAGTTTTATTCTTATCGAGACGGAAAAAAACGGACCCCGGCTTGAATTTCTTAGCCGGAGGAGGGTCGGGATCGTGGGGCATGGTCTAGAAAACGTGACTCCGTCGGGCAAAACCTTTGCGGCTCTTTCTTGAGGTTGTTCTAATGTCAAAGAGAAACAAAAAAAAGTTTATTTTTTTCATGCTCACCGACAGACAGGCGAGCGTCACTGCGGGTGTTTTGCTGCCGCTGCAAAAACGTGCCCACGTGGTAAGATTCGGCGCAGACGTTCGACGTCATAGGCCCCTTGTGAAATTTCACCCGAGTAAGGACTGTCAGGTACACTCAGGTAAAACGTGATGAAAGCACATTGGTCTGTCATGGCGCATACTGTTCCTATCACACCCTTTGATTGCAATGTTATTACGATATGAGCTGCTGAAATATTACTCATCTACAGAAGATTTAAAATCCCTAAATAAAGACTAATTACATAAAGAAAATAAAGTGAAATGCAATGTATTGCCTTTTTTATGTAAGCATTTACTGTTAAATTAAATGAAAAACACATTTTAAAATTACAATGACTTCTCTTATTGTCCTTAATAACTGAATGAATTGTGATATCAATGTTCCATGCCACATTCAAATCTAATAATCACAACACTGAAAACAAAGTGAAAAGGTGAATTGCATGTCAGTGTTGTCCAGCAGAGGACAGCATAGACCTGCCAGCTCTAAATACAAAGCACCGTCATTAGTTTCATGAGGAGGCCTAAGCAGGCCCCCGGGAACGGAGCGCGACTGTGGAGCGATTTTGGCTTAGTGGCCGCACGAGGTACTGCACCTTGTGGGCTCATCGTGATGCACACTGGCCCAAAGAGCATTTCCCCCCATACACAAACATTGAAAAAGGAGCATATGCAAAACGGTGAATATATTTATTCTGAGCATCACAAACCCCCCCAAAATGACTCTTTTTCTTATCAGCATTGGATCCATTGGGTCCAACAAACATTTGGAAAGTCTAGAGGAGCCCTATGACTAAAGAGGTAGTGCACACTTTAACGTGTTTTTGGAGCTGTAAACTTAATGATATGACTGTACTGTGATGAAACACATCAATGCTGGTGTTAATATTGACAGTTTATTTCATGGGTTGAAAATGGCTCAACACGCCATCTACTGTTTTAAATCAGCCCTGAACCTGAGAAGCCAGTGCTGACTTAGAGTCCACGGGTTGGGACCTGTCTACTTCATGAAATGTATATAAAAAAAAGACTAATCAGGGTCAGTCAGTCAGTCTCCCCCCTCCTGACCCACACACTACGTAGCCACAAGGCCAGGCATCCTACAGGCGTTGTTCCCTCACTCGTTGCTTTTTTTAAAATATGCTGGGAGAGAGGGTTCTAGCAGAATCTGAGGGTGGAGTTACACTTTACATTATTTTATCCCATCCATTCACATGTGTGCAGAGCCAACAGGGAGTCTTTTTTTGAGTATCCTAAAAATGTTAGGCTCTTGAGCTCTACAGACAGTGAAATGATGTTCTCATGTTCTTCTTTAATTAATAGGAATTAGATGTTCATCACCCTCTCCTGCCCCTGGTCAGTGAGTCAACAGTTCTAATTTTAAGCAGTTACATCGGAGCCAGGGAGAAGAAAATGTCCTCAAATAGTTTAGTATAAAACTTTCCCTCTATAATGGTCCAGGCAGTGCAGCTCACGCCTACATAGTATCATACGACCATGGCAGGAAGACTTAGTAGACGTTTAAGGAAACAGTTCAAGCAGCAACATGTTCTTGATAGAAGGATAGCTTATTTAGAAATACACAGGAAATTATGCAATGCTTTGTAACTTGGTGCCCACAAACAGTAGAAATGGTTTGTTTCAGAGGAATTGTGATCCATAATGTGACTGACAAAGTGTTGGGTCAGTCCCAACGGGTGAAGCATTATACAGTGTATTCAATTTCTCCTGGCTTGGTATTTCTTTGAGAGATGGTTTATGTCCTGACTGGATTGTCTGTGTTGAAATGTTGCTGTACATGAAAGAGGATGTTCACCCGTTGTCGAAAGACTCGCTGCAGCTAATCACAAGTTGTTGTAATAATGAACTACTCCTTCAAACCTCCATGTTCCAACGTTGTTTCCAGCTAACATCTCTTTTCTAATGGTGTTATTGAGCCTGTGACAAAATGAAAGCCTGCGTGACTGTTTCATTTGTCCTTCACTGACCACGTTGTCCCTGTGCTGACCTGCATTTTATAATTATTTAACGTTGTTTCTTCCACGTAGAACAGTTACACTTCCCATTGCTGTTCAATGTTTCAGTTCTTCCAATTTACTTACATCCTTACTGAAAACCCATACACTGTCAATAGCCCCTTTCAAAAATGTCCCACAGTGAGGTCTGTGGAAATTCCATTCACCCCCACTGTATTAGGGTGGAGGCAGAAATCTCAGAGACATAGGCTATATCTCAAAACCCGGACAAATAAAACCAAAACTTACATTAAAGCTGCAGCGCCTGCCTCGCCTTACGTTGGCTTACCTCCAGCTGGTCATTGAAAGTTGGTAAACCTGTGGTGAGCATGTTAGCATGCTGACATTAGCATTTAGCTCCAAGCACCATTGTGCATTTGTACAGCCTCACAGAGGTGCTAGCATGGCTATAGACTCTTAGTCTTGTTTCTTCACAGAGAATCATTTATCTCCCAGTGTCCCTTTAAAAATAGCAGTTTGTGCCAATTGACACACATTACATTGTTTCTACTAGAGCATTTTAGGTTATTATTTAGATTGTAATACAGCCCCTTTTTTGCAATCCTGCCAAATCCTTGCAATCCTAACAAATTCTAGGCATCGCCATTTCGGTGGCGATTTCCAATGTATATTAACTTGTCTTTTGAAAACAGGCTTTAACCAGATTTAGATTTGGATTTTAAACATGATTCCCAAATAAGATGTCCCATTTGCTAATCTCTGGAGATTAGAAAGCACTGCACACAAGTGAGAAAAACATTTTCCACATGGGAAACCTTGTGTGTCAAAAAATTCAGACTGAAATGGAATGATTCACTTTTATTCTAATTATTTGTTTGCCCCTTCCTTTCCTCTGAGAATGAAGATTAGAAATGCAAAGCACCTCACGGTATATGAAAGGAGAGAGAGTGAATTGTTGAGTGGGGTGAGAAACCCAAACAGTTTCTCCGTGTGCCCCCACACCAAATGTTGATAAAACATAAGAAGGCTTAATGTCTGCAACTGGTGACATGAGAGTAGGCAAACAAGCTGAACTGCGATATACACACTGTGTTTGTGCTGAGCTTATGTGGTTTCTGTCTCTGCCTGGCAGGAAGCGAGGGTCAGTGGAAATGATAAGGTTTGAGTGCACAGAGAGAGGAGGAGTTCTGGTCCTTGTGTGGCAGCTGTTGAGGTATTTGAACGTGTTACCAAGTCAAGAATGAATTCCAAAAAAGGCTTTTCACGAATTTTGTATGCAAAAAAAGGAGAAGATAGAGGCAATGAAAAGCCAGGGGATGCAGGGATGTGAATGGGAAGATGCACTGATATGACTGACTGAAAAGAGAGTGACCCTGTGCAGAGAGGGAGAAAAAAAGAGAGAGAGAGAGAGAGAGAGAGGTGGGAGGGAGGAAGTCCTACACTTCAGGACTTTTCATGAAGCGCGTCAGACGTTACTTATGAGAAGAGGCAGAGGACCTTCGCCACTAGTGAGGAACAAGGCAGAGGTGACCAGAAGGAGGAGTGGAGTCTGGGTGTTTATATGCAAGTGGGGTGAAGAGAGAGACCCTCCTCTCTGTGGGTCAGCCGATGAGAGAAGATGAAGAGCCAAATCACCAACGCCCTCTCCGACTTCTTCTTTGAGTATGAGACCCCCCGCCAGGTGCTGGTGAGGAACAGGAGGGTGGGAGTGGTGTGCCGTCTGATCCAGCTGGGGGTCCTGGCTTACATCATCGGGTAAGACCCACACATTCATCCTTTTTCAAAGGGGCAACATTGTCTTGCATGTCTCAGCTTGCTTCCAGTGACACAATCTGATGCTAAATGACCTCTTGGAGTGACCCTGCAAATTTCAACAACTTTAGTTGTTTTTTTTTTTGCTGGCTGGGTTGTTTAGATTTACATAACCCTGATGTCTTAATTTTGCACTGCATGTACTGATCAAATTGTTATAAAAACTTTTTTTTAAAGAAAGACATCTTATTTGGCTTCTGCAGGGTGCCACCAAGGGTCAGAGATATATACTGTAACTTGCCAGGTATAGTGTTGACACAGCAAACAGACAGCTGATTGTGATGACAGAAAGGGCATGACTGTGAGATCAGAGGACAAATAGGTCTTATCTGCCCTTTTCAAGTTGAAACAAAAAATACAGCATGCTTGTTAACTTACGCATACTATCTCCACACACTTGCTTGGACATGTTGGGTCACTCCATGGAAATTAAGAGTAAGAGGAGCTGTGTTGTTTTTTTGTTTTGTTTTTTTGTCTCGCTTCACAGCACAGGATTTTGTCTGTTAGAAAATTACTCATGGACTGTTTGTGTGTGTGTGTGTGCATGTGTATGAGTGTGTGATTTTTTTTTCCTACTGTGTCTCTCCACCTCTGAGTAGCAGAACCTGAGGAGCTGTGTGTGATGAACACACTGAGGCATTTGCTAGCACAGATAACAATCAACTGCTGCCCAGTTCGCTGCCAAACGGCGCAGAGACGTGTTACCTTCAGCTGGTGACGTCGATGGTGGCCAAAAATGTGACAGAAAAAGACAAATTTAAGAATATCTTCTCTTGCTAATGGCAAGGTTATTTCTTTCTTTCTTTCTTTTTTTTTAAAGAGAGAAACAGCAAGATGATGAAAACTGTTTGGAAATGGCCAACTTTTGGTTTCTCTTTGTGGTCCATATCCTGCGCTCATCATGGCGCTTTAACCTTGACAATCTTCAGAGTCAGATCACAGCAAATGATATGTGGACGATCGTTTCTTTCATTTCAAACCTTGAAAAATTGTAAGCTGAGGTGACTGTGAAATCTGGTTTTAGTTTGCATTGATATAAAAATAAAAGGAACGGCCACAAAGGTTTGGTCTCTTTTGGTGCAGGACAGAGCTCCCTCCCCTACTTTCTTCCCTGCTGTCACCTGCCTTTTGCAGCCATCAGGCCACATTAAGGCCGGGCGGTGATGTGCATGGAAGGAGATGTGATTATAAAGCCGTCCAGATTCTCCTCTTCAGGATTCGAGCATTAGGCTGACAGGTCGGAGTCAGCCCATGTCTCTCAGACACTAGCAGTGAACCGGTGAACCACTGGTTGTCTTGTCAGGAATATGTCAGGACTTCATTTTAACCCTAGACTTGCCACAAGTACAGTTACTATTTCACTTTTTATTTTTGTAATTGAAATCAGCATAAAATAGATTTGCATTGTAGTTTTTGGTACACTTTTATGGATATATATTTTTGTGCTTTCATTATCTCAACTGACATCTTCATATATGAAAAATGATGAATCCTTGGCCAGCTACAGTTTGGAGTGCACGTACCAGACAGTGCTCTGCATGAATGGTTTTAATAAAAATATGTGACATATGAAATCTCTTAATAAGTCAAAAGTCACATACTAATTTAAATGAGTCCAGCAGCTTCAGAAAACCACAATGACTATTCTTTTAATTCATTTCCGTCTTGTCACTTTTAAGTTGACAAAAATGCTAATCCATTTTTTTCATAGTGATTAGTTGAAGGTTGTTTTTTTTTCATTCTGATTTGTCTCCACAAAATGAACACTAATCTCAGCGCCACAGTATGGTGGGAAGAAAAGCCTTCCACACATCAAGCAGCCTCCTCCGTGCCTCCTTCTGTCAGAGCAGATACAGATCACACTTAGACTGCTGTTTTGGAAGATCCTTCCATTATTTCACGCTCATGGGTTTCTTTATTCCATTAATGTGCTCTACTTTTCTCCACTTCCTCTTGAATGTAACCTCAAACTTGTATAATTTGATTTGCCTAACTGATAGAAGTCGTGGCTTTTAGTTTTTTGCATGCCCTATTTCAGTCTGCAGTTTGAAAGATGTCTTTGTTCGTGTTTCGTGTTGCTGTGAGGCACTTTCATTGTCCACAAACAAATGAACATGTGCTGTTGCAGTACATGCTATCCTGTAGGCTTTCTGCCAGGGGGGTAATTGCTTTTGACACCCTATATAAAATAGCTCTGCATGTGGGAGTGTGTGTGTGTACATACAGTATCTTCCCAGTGCACGCCAGCTGTTCCCCATGCGTACATCCTGCCCAGACACACAGATAGAGCAACACAATGAGAAGCTTCACTCTGCAGAGATCAGAAAGTACTGCCCCCGAGTGTGAAGCTAGTTTTTGCTTAATGTGAATCCTTTTATGTGACAAAGGGTTCGGGCACATGCTCTTAATTTAATCAACTCGACATAAGTGCAGTTTTTCCACTGGTCTTTACAAGCAGAACAAACCTGGAATATTTAACATTTGGCATGTTAAGTAAAACTGCTGTAAAACCAGGAGTTCTACAGTGGACCTCAGATTATCACCACCGGTGCAAGAAGTACTCAGATGCTTTTAAGTAAAAATACTAAAACAACAAATGTAAAAATACAAGTAAAAGTTCTGCATTCAATTTCCTACTTAAGTAAAAGTTCAGAAGTATTATCAGAAAAATTTACTTAAAGTATCAAAACTGAAAGTACTTGTTCTAAATAAAATTGGCCCCTATAACTGATATATTATTATTATTAGATTGTTAATACTTTTATACATTTAATACGTTTGTAAGCAGCATTTTATTGTTGTAGCTGGTCGAGGTGAAGCTATATACAATTAGGTAATTTAGTCCAGTGGTTCCCAACCTAGGCGTTGGGCCCCTCAAAAGGGTCACAAGGTAAATTTGAGGGGTTGTGAGATGATTAATGAGAGAGGAAAGAGGACAGTTCTGCTACATATACAGTTTTATTTTATTTTATTTGGACTTTTCTCTAATCTTTGCTTTTTAGTGAAACATTGGATACTTTTACCTCTTTGGGCCTAAAACAGTTATTTAAATGAAACCTTGTGAGAGGTTTAGAGGGGAAATGTCTCTTTGGTGGAACTGCTAACAACAACGCTAACACATCTGAAACATGACAAGGGGCCCGAGCCAAAAAAACGTTGGAAACCACTGGTTTAATCTTAAACAATGCATTGTATTACATATGCTTATCATATGTTTTTTTTAATGTAAAATCTTAATCTGAAGAGTAACTAGTAACTATAGCTTCCAAATAAATAAAATAAATGTAGTGGCGTAAAACGTACAATATTTCTCTCTGAAGTGTGATAAAGTAGAAATATAAAGTAACTTAGATAGACTTACTGAAGTGCAAGTACCTCAAAACTGTACTTGATTACAGTAAATTATCACAATCAATATTCTTGGAGGAGGATAGTTTGCATCTTTTTACACTGATGAACATGCAAGCTGACGTTTTAATATGACATCCAGATACATTAGAAATACTGTCTGTGCTATCAGCTGGGAAAGTTTCATTATTGCTCACTGGCATCATATTTCTACTAAACCACTTTGATAAAACACATGATTTCCTTTCTACTTGAGCCACTTTCTTAACAGACATGTAACATATTGTGAATCTGGGAAGTAGCCACTACTAGTAAATGTCTGTATACTGAGATTCCATATGTCCGATTCGTCTTAGTGGTGGTAAAGGAACGAGTACGACCACCATGACATTGCACAAACACAATCAGTTGCGCATGTGTCCCTGTGAGGTATGCTTGGCATTTGGGATTGTTGTGCAGAATGTCGACATCACAGCCATACATGCCCTTGCCTGTGGGGTTGGATGGTTGGCTGGGGTGGGGTGGGAGTCTGAGGTGCTGACAGGCCTGACACGATGCCTTCTGTGTCTCTTACAGGTGGGTGTTCATCTACGAGAAAGGCTACCAGTCCACAGACACAGCTGTAAGCTCCGTCTTCAGCAAAATGAAAGGAGTGGGGTATACCAATGTGAATGGAAATGAGATGGTCTGGGATGTGGCCGACTACGTCTTCCCTTCCCAGGTTGGTGACTGGTTGACTGCAGCAGGAACATTTAAAATGTGCTCATCACATGACTCCTACTTGGTCAAGAATTTGTTCTGCACCTGGTAACAGTCACTGATCATTGTTAGGCTTATAGTAAATCTGGGTCAGACTCAGATGTCATGAAGTCAACATCCACCGTCCATGAATCAAACATTCAGAGTGAATAAACATCGGGCTGAGTCAGACAAGCAACGTCAGAACGCTTTGCTCTCTAAAGAAAGCTGGTCACTGGTCAGATCGTGACAAAGATCATCTGTGTTGGTTAGACTTTATGCCAGATCTAATCATTGACGACACTAGGATAAAGTACAAGCAGATTGAAAGTTACTGTTGATTTGTTGACCCTGATGATAATCTGGCTTTGTCAAGATCAAGGTGTCTCCGTGCTTGCCAAAAGTTATTGCATGCATCCTGTAAAGAACTGGGCAAACAACCTATCAAAAGGAAGATTTAAATATATTTCTTTGTTTACTTAAAATGTCACTGGGTCCTGTTATCTGTTGAAATAAAGAGACACAACGAAGATTGTCATGTTTGCTTTGAGGTATGGGTGTGGGCCTTTTTCAATTCAGAGCGGGTTTGGCACATGCTTTGGTATGATAAACCCAACCAACAAGATGAAAAGGTTACTTTGGTGTAACGTCTCACGCTTTGATCTGGTAGGTATCAACTACCAGATCATCTTTATTCTGAAATCCACTCCTTTGTCTGTGAGTATTACCCAGACGGCTGCTGCTTTACTAATTACTTTCATCACTTTGGATGTTTTCATGTAGCAGTGGTTTAGTTTGAGAGTAACTTAATCAAATAGGCCAAACTTTATGTTCTGAATATGGCCTCTGAGGGAATAAACTTAATGGTCAACAGCACCAAAGCATATTGTGGTGTAGGATCCAGCATCTTGTCTCCAGCGTAACGTTATCAATGATAACCATGGTCAAAAAGTATATCAAGAATATATATATGAATAATTTTAAAACAATAGTTTGACATTTTGGGAAATATGCTTATTCGCTTTCTTGCCAAGAGTTAAATGAGAAGATCGACATCACATCGACATCATCTGTCCATTAAATATGAAGCTACAGCCAGCAGCTGGTTAGCTTAGCTTAGCATAAAGACTGGAAACAAAGGGAAACAGCTAGCCTGGCTCTGTCCAAAGGTAACAAAATCCAGCACCTCTAACCGTGTCTTCAGACAGGATGCAAAGCGAATTTTAGAGGCGGTCTTAGTCCATACAAAGTCAATGGAAGATGCGATTAAATGTGAAATTGCCTGGGTTCAGTCAGAGGCTGACACACTAGCACAGACGCGGCCGGTGCGGCCGTTGCTAGCTAGCTTACAGCTAATGTCTGTACAGATGGTACATTGGCTGTTTGGGGCAAATCAACACAGATTTCACAAACAGTCCAGCAGTCAAATGTTTGTGCGAATTATGTGAGGCAAAAATTTGTTTCGCTTTCTGTCTGAAAACACCTTAAAGTTCACTAATTAACACGTTATAACTCGTTTCGTCCAGGAAGTCCTTGTGCACAGCCAAGAAGTAGTGCAGCACATGGCCCCTTGTAAACCACAACTTGTCGTTTTTACAGTTTTTGAACAGATTAAACAATCGATATATGACATAAAGCAATAGTATTTGCTTTCTGGTAAAGAGTTAGATGAGAAGATTGATACCACTCTCCCTGCGTGGGTATGAAGCTGGAGCCTGCAGCCGGTTAGCTTAGCTTTGCATATAACAGCTGGGTGTTACACCTCACATAACACCCTGTAAAACCACAGAGTTGCTTTTGTATGGATTAAACAAATGAGATACAACATGTTAATTAGTAAGCTTTTAGTGGTACCTACTGGTAGGTGGATTTTGTTATCTTCAAAAAGAGCCAGGCTAGCTGCTTCCCTCTGTTTCCAGTCTTTATGCTAAGCTAAGCTAACAGTCACCTGGCTCTAGCCTAATACTTACCATACAGATATGAGGGTGGTATCAACCTTCTCATCTAACTCTCATCAAGAAAGCAAAAAAGCTATTTTACAAAATGTCAAACTGTTCCTTTAAGCTGAAAACTAAATGTGATTTTTTGGGATGTAAAAGGTGTTGTCTGAAGGTGTAGGCCTATGTCATATCAGCAGGGTCACCAGTGGGATTCAACTGAAGAAAGTTTGACAGGCTGCCTACAATAAACTTTTGCCATATACTACCATAACTACCATATCCTTTATTGTGTAATTTTATGGCATAAATAAATGAGATACATGTTTTTAACACATTACTTCTTTTAATCCTTAACCTCAGGGAGACTCATCTTTTGTGGTCATGACAAACTACATCATAACTGAAGGTCAGAAGATGGGAAAGTGTCCAGAGGTAGGAGAAAATGCTCTCTTTTTTTCATTTCTCCTTCTCACTTATTTCCTCTTCCTCTCTGTTTTCTCCTTCTCCCTCAGACATATACACTTCCATAAATAGTAAAACAAAACGGAAACTGCGTCTCATTCCAAGACTGTTTCTGTAATTGGGTAATTGTGCAGCTGTCGAATAGCAGAAAAAACTCTTTGTGGCCTCAAAATGACATAAACAGCAACATACGTCTGCAGCAAAATATCACAATAAATGCAAAACTTTTCACATTGCCATGTTGTTTTCACATTTAAAATGCGCTGGTTTCTTCACATCCACACACAGTACACACACACTGACCCAAATCTCTTGTTTATAACAGCTCGACGGCAAGCACAACTGCAACTCAGATGGTGACTGTGAAGGAGGGAGTTTCAAACGTACGGGACATGGTAAATCCTGACGGCCTGACAGTGTGTGACACCAGCAGTCCTCACTGAGTAACCGTCTGTCCTTGTGTGACCAAACTCACATCAGTCCAAGTCTTTGGCTTTTTATTATTTTGTTTTATTTTGCCAGAGACAAAAGCCCTTCTTAAACTTCTTAAAGTGACCATGATGTACCGAGGGAGGTAGAGGATCATGTCAGCTTATGGAGCAGTGTATTTGCAAAATGGGTTGTGGCTCTTGAGAACTACTATAGGATGGGCTCACACAGTGGAAATTAAAATACACCAGATCTGACTCACCACTGTCACTGCTAAGGTAAACATTTAGACGTAATGCATGCATTACACTTGTCCAGCACAGACAAAAAACCAGATTAAAATCAACAACCCAAGTCTTAGCAACCAAACACATCGACCAAGTTTGTGTTTATATTATGGCTTGTTGATCATCGAAGCGTGCAAGTAAAACCCTGCCTTAAGCAAGCAGACACTTGCATGTATATATAAGCAGAGTTACAGACTTCACAATAACTCACATGAGCTGACACAAATCATGAGCACACAGAGACATTAAAAACAAATAACCATTCAGACAAGAGCTTTTTTAATAAGGTCCAAACATATGCAGTATCGTCTGCAAGTTCAAAGAGCAGTTACATAAATTTATTGTCCTCCATCTGTCCCAGGGTTAAATTCTGAGCCTTTCAAGTCCTCTATGTCCCACATTGACTTCAATAAGACCAACGTTAGCCAAAGCTTTACATCTGTCTGTTTCAGACCAGTCAAATTCACCTTGAGGTGACAGTATCTCTTCAGAGGCGGCATGCTGTCTCTATGCTTGTAGACAAGTAAACATGGGGGGGCGCCCCTGTAGCTAAACAGACTGGAGGGCTCCAGTGAAAGGTCAGAGACTGAAGCAGGGTGACCAAACGTGAACTCATCCGGCACGTGATGTGAGACTGATACCAACAAAGCTAATCACATGGAGAGAAATTATATGTTAGGATCAGGGTGAGATAAAGGGAAACGGCTATTTCAGCATTTGCTTTGCTTCACTTTTATATCTTGCTCGCTGCAATAATTCAAGATAAGATGATTAAGCCTATGTTCTTTTTCTGCTGCTCGAAACACATGCTATACTGGTGCCTAATGCTTGCTCCAGTTTTAAGTTTATTCTCTAATTATGAACTCCAATATGTTTTTATTTCAAGGACAAATGACAGGAGTCTGTGTGAACACCACTAAGACCTGTGAGGTGTTGACTTGGTGCCCTGTTGAGAATGATCACAACATACCAGAGTATGTGGAAACACTGAATTATTCATACTGCAAGCTGATACTGACATGCAATGCATATGATGATTTACTTTGTAATGATTATGTGCTAACTGGATTACATAATTGTACATGAGAAATATTTGTGATGATTTATGTTCCTCAAAGTACTGGATTTGATACTCGTCTCTCTTCTGTTTATTTCCATCTAGTCCTGCTCTGTTGATGTCTGCAGAGAACTACACGCTGTTCATCAAAAATTCTGTAACTTTCCCCTTATTTGGCGTTACAAGGTGATGGACCTCATTCATATCAAATTAAATTTAGCTCAGCAGATGCTACACGTTTCCAAATATAGATAAATAAATAGAAATAAGCCAGGTTTTGGCATATGTTGCTACAGCTTTATCCTAAGCTGAATAATGATAAATAAAAGCACTAAAACTGGGGGCTTGGAGTTTTAAAGATGAGGGCATTTGCCAGGCAGGTAAGATCTAATGAAAGATTTTTACTGAACTGCATTATGGGAGTTGTAGGATCCAGTGTTTTTGGAGCTTGACTCATACTGGGAACTAAAAGTCAGGATGTCTCGGCTTCTACTGCACTGATTTTGACTTTTCTTTTTTTAATCTGCCCCAAACTTTATGCAAGTGTGACAGTAAATCACTGGAGTACCCCTTTAAGTTTATAAGTTTTGCCATACTGGGGTTTTAAACTGATGTCGTTGGCAAAAGCAAGCAAGCACACCTTGATTTTAAATGCTTAAAGACAATACATCTATTAAATGCCTAATTACTAAAATTACTTTTTAAATCCACTTCAGTCATGCTGTAGATGACGCTGAAGGATAAAGGAGGATTTTGTGCCTTTAATTGTGCAAAGAAGTAAATCTCAGATGGCCAATTAACAATATTTTTGGACTCAGTGTAGTGTTAATTGCTTTAAAAAAATCATAAGAAATCATGCAGACAACCTTATTATGTTTTCCTGGACAAAATTCACCACACTAAAATGTCTCTATTTAGAACATAACTGTGTTTTATAATGACCAATTGTGTTTTCAGGAGTAACCTGGTTGAGGGTATTGATGCTGACTACATCAGCAAATGCCTTCATGATCCAGAGGATTCTCCACTGTGTCCCATATTCAGACTGGGAGACATAGTTAAACTGTCTGGCTTCAATTTTGAAACAATAGCCAAAGTGGTAAGTTAGCCGCCTAAGAACAGATACTCCTATCCATTCAGTGTTGAGTGGATAGGAATGATTTTTCAGGTGGAGAGGCACATTTCCATTCCATCTAATCACAGCTGCACATGTACCATCTTTTGGTGTTTTGTTTCTTTTGTTTCTCATGTTGTAATGGAGACTTGTATCGTGTATTATGTGCTTTTGTCCTGACAGGGAGGGGCCATTGGTATTGTGATCGACTGGACGTGTAACTTGGATTTGGATGTAACACAGTGTAAACCAAAGTACAACTTCCACGGTCTGTACGGAAACCCTGCTGAGACTGACAAAGCCAGAGCTTCAGTGGGATACAATTTCAGGTGTGTAAATACACTTCACTGAATGAACATAGACTCAGGTGTTTTCACACTGCAGAAATACCTCTGGGTCCTAGTTCTGCTGCTTAAAGCAAAAGTTTGAAATTTTGGGAAGGTGAAGATGACGTTAGACGAGAACATTGATACCACTCTCATCCAGCAGCCGCTTAGCTTAGCTTAGCATAGCAAAGCATAAAACAGTGGGAAACAGCTAGTCTGCTTCTGTTTTATAATGCCCCATAAAACCACAAAGTGTTGTATTTACACTTCAGTTTTTGTATGTTTTAAACAAACTGTTAAACATGTTAATTAGTGAGCTTTAGAGGTGCTGGTGGGCGTAGGACTTAGTTACCTTCGGACAGAACCAGGCTAGCTGTTCCGTCCTGTCTGCAGTTTTAATGCTAAGCTAAGCTAACCGTCTCCTGGCTGGAGCTTCATATTGAACGCACATGTGACTCTCGGAAAGAAAGCGAAAAGGCGCATTTCCCATTTACTGTTATTGCTCCTTTCGTTCTCCATGGACTGGACTCAGTGTTTGCTCCCGATGTTGCTCTGCTCCAGGTTTGTTGAGTTTGTACTGAATGCAGACTGCAGGAAGTTTATGATGTTTACTTGCCTTCAGTAAAACAGCTCGATGTGGTGCTCTGAGGTTTGTCTCAAACTGTCACTTGCTATTGTTCAGTACATGCTGAGGATAGTCTGCTCTCTGTGCTCACACATAACCATTGTAGGATATTATTTAGGTAGTGCTAATTAGCTTTAGGGGTGTTGACTATAATTGCATGGGAAGTCTTCCATGCCATGCCAATATTATTACCTTTCTATTAGTAACAATGAATTAGAACAATTTATTCCTTTCTACCAGGTGATTTTAGATTTTTCTTTACAGGTTAAATGCTGTGGATTTAAAAGCCCTCGTGTTTTATAAAAGTTCATTTCGTGGGAAAGATGTGCTCTTGTTCAGGCTCCTTTACAAATACACTGATACACCGCTTTGGTAAATACATTCTGCGTGACATGTTATGATACTTCCCATGGCTGTTTGCAGGTATGCAAAGCATTATATGGAGGACAAAGTTCAGAAAAGAACACTTCTCAAAGTGTTTGGGATCAGGATCGATATCATTGTGCAGTCACTGGTAAGTATTATATTCAAATATTTTTATTTATATGAATTTCTGACTTGAGAAATAATCAAAGGGAATTTTGAATCATTGGCACTCTGTGCTTCACAGGCAAGAAAATTTGATATCATCCCAACACTGACAGCTATAGGCTCTGGAGTGGGCATCTTTGGAGTGGTATGTTATGGCCTGACTAATACCTGCAGTAATGGTTTATTATCTGTGGAATACTTTGTATACAAACTAAAATTGTTCTGATTCTTTTACAGGCAACTGTAGTATGTGACTTGGTGCTGCTACATTTGCTACCAAAAAGAGAATTTTACAAGAACATGAAATTCAAATACACAGACACACAGGTACAGGTAAGCTCTATGATGCATGTAAACTGACGATCTAATGTCAATTCTGTTGTAATGTAAGACCAGTTTGAACACAAGATGGCAGCAGAGAAGCATTCAACAATAACAGTCCAGACAGACATGAACAGTATTTAGTGGTGTAATTCTGTATCTGCACATCTTTTGGACATCAGTTCTTGTGATGGAATGCCACATACATCAGAACTAGAAACCCCACTAGCACACAGGAGCAGTGACCTTCAGTAGCCATCAGATTAATGCTGTGTTTATTCCCATAACCTCCATGGGCAGTGCAGAACCATCTGTGGTTGGTACAGTACAGCCTTTTATCTGATAGAAGATGAAATCCTCTCCCGCCCCCCCACAGTTTCCCTCTTTAACTGCAGCAGGCAGAACATTTTGTATTTACAGCATGACAGCGAGTCTCTTGGTTTAGACACAAGCGTCTATTACACCCTTGAAGCAAATGCAAGACAAGTCCAAGGCACTGAGCAATCCAACGTGAGTGCATGGAGAAGTCTAGACAGAAGAGTAGATTTTCTTTATATATATTCTATCATGTGATGATGAGGAGAATCTTTTTTGTTGTTACCATGGTCTAAATTGCTCCTGTCCTGTGGACTTTCATCCTACAGGAACCTGATTCAGAGGAAGGTAGCATAGAGACTGAGGTATCTAAAGTAATGGATTTATATGTTTCATGAAGGCTGTTGGTTTTTGTGATGGCTGATGTCTTATTTATCTGCTATTCCTGTGTAGAAGTGACCTGGGAGCAAACTTTTAAGGCGCTACTTTGAAGGCGTGCTGCACTGGAACCCTGCAGCAGACCCTGCAAGACAACACACACACTAAATGGACTGGAAAAGACACAGTCAAATGACATTGCTCCACGTGTCTTCTAGTTCTTTTTGTTCTTCAGCAACATCTTCCCTCTCTTAAAGCCACCCTGAGAGACTGTGACTCTTCCTATTGTATAGTCCTAGCCTAGCTCAGCTGTCTGTGTACTTTTTTGGGTGTAGCTCGGTTTGTTTTTCATTGGGTGTAACCTCCACATCCCAACTGTCTCCATATCTGTACAGGTGAAAGAGCAATTTCTGGCACTTTAGTGCCCCTGTGTGTTCACAAATCATCCATAAGTCATCCATTACCTGTGCCACTGTCACAGTGATTCATCCCGTGTGCACCTTGTGATCAACAATTCAATAAGATGTACAGTAATATTACTGCCGTTTTATTTTGTCACAGTGCAAGTAAACACAGGCAACATATCAAAATAATTCAGATTTTCTTTTTTATTGTCTTTGATTATATCTAGGTGTACAAAAAGCATGCAAAAAAATAGCTTCTTTATATATATTGGTACATATTTACATCGTAACAACTGCATTCAATAGGGATATTCCATGCTTCTGTTTTTGTGTGAGCGACTTGACACGAGCCAGGCGAGTGAGTACATTCAGAGAAATGCACAAGACAACACGAGACAGACAGCCAGAGACACAGAGACAGCAGGCACCTTCAACACACACATATCAGGACAGTCACATAAGATACAAAGCAGCAATCCAATTGTCCCTGACTTAATATTATGTACAAACTCACTCTCCCACAGTCCTCCTTTGGATATAATTATGACCTGAAATTGTGAGAAATTAGCCCTGTCACTCACTTCCTGTGCTGCGACTGTTCTTCTGTCTTTCACTAAATTAACGACACTGAGCTAAAAGCATTTAGAGTGAGTAAACCTCTGGCAAGGCTACACAATCCAATGCATTTTATATTTTCTAAATAGTGGTATTTAATATGTATCTGGATCCAGATCTGCATCAAGATAGTGAAAATCATTGGGCTGTCCTTGGAGACTAAGTCTGTAAGTATTAGGCCTTTCTACAAGGATGAGTTGTGCAGCACTGCAAGAGAGTCATACAGGTGACCACTAAGGTATGGCCATTTAAATGTGTCATATGCTGGAGGACCACCTTTATACAAAATTTAGTTAAATTTAGCAGTTGTTGCAATATGTGGAGATGCCATTTAAATGTAGTTGCAACTGCACTGAGTTGTAGCTAGTATGTTTACAAAAACTACAAAAAAGTAAGTTTTTTTAGATTACCAAACTGGCAAAGATTGGCAGAAATTTGTAGTAGGAGTGGTTTTGCAAAAAGAAAAAAAGAGACAGAAATATCTGTAGGTGGAAATGGGTGTGGCCTATAGGAATTAATTGAATGAATACAGGGATTATAACATGAAAACTTTCTAAAGCATTCTAAATGACCACATGGTAATGTAATCTGCACCAAAAAGTTAAAAAACTTTAGCCCAATGTCTAATTTTCTACCAAATGTAATGAAATCTGTTTAGAAACAGAAAAATAGGACAGAAAGTAACATTTGCTGTGGTGGCTGGGGGGCATGCAGAGACTGTCCTATAGTTGGAGGGTTAAATGTTTCATCTTTGAGGGCAGCTAGTGATCATCCATCACTGTGTGTCTAGAGAAGACAAAGCTGCTATTTCAATCTGCTCCTGTGCTCTGAACTCTGCTCATATGATGGGGTTTACAGTGTTTTAGAATAATGCGTTATTTCAGCAGTAAAATCCAGACCCCCCCTCCCCCTCCCCAAGTTATACAACATTCACATTTCTGTTATCATATGGATATGCACAACAAAAAACTATTCAGAACCAATGTTACTGCAGCTGTTACAGCATTTCGACACAGACAGGAGAATAAGTTACTGGAAAATGGAAACATATTTTGAGTTTCATTTGTAAAAAATTCTCAAAAACCAAGTAGCAATTGTTGTGACATGCAGGTCGATATCAGAGAGTAATGCTTCAGAAAGCACAGGAGACTGCGAGAACATACCGATACACAGTAAATATGGTCTTTTACAGGTGAACCACACAGTTTTTCCTTGATCGTAAACTGTACAATGTTAAATGGCTGGCAGGTACCAGTAGTGTCATATGTAATCACAATAACTTTATTATGTATCTGCAAGTGGGAAAGTGCAAATATTTAAACAGAAGCAGTATTTTAGTTTTTTTCAACAAGGACAACTCGTGGCCTGCCCAGACAGCAGGGGGATGAGCCAATAATGCACAAATGATAAAGAAGACAACAATATTGCACCTCTGACAATGACAAATGTCTGTACAAACACACAAATGTAAAGCTGGAAACACCTAGTTAAAAAAAACACTCATAAGAATGTTGAGTGTTTTTAAGCAAAAAAAAAAAAAAAAAAATCATACTTTTTGGTTCAAACAGCCCTTCATTGAAGGTTACCCTGCAGACCTCAGCACCCACTTTCACTTACATCATCCTCAACAGAGAGAAGGAATAAAAACAAAAGAAATGCATTATTGACCAAATGACTACAACCCTCAACTTCAAACTGCATTTACATTTCAGACAATTAGACATAAAGATAGTCTCTTGTCCTATCCAAACAGATCTTTTACCAACCCTTTTATTGTCCAATAAAATAAAAAGACAAAGCTTTACATTCTCCTGCACCCACATAATAATAAAGTTGACAATCTAACGTCAATAGCATTCATGACTTTTATGCATAAAGACGTCGCTGCCTCTGTGAACATTAATCCCTAAACACCGAGGCTCAATAACAGTCCCATTCCCTCTCTGTTCTTTGTGCTTCAGTTAGCATCCTTCACTAGAGGATACTGAGGGCAAGATTAATAGAGGCAATGCAAAGTGCCGCAATCAGCCATACAGGGGACGGCACTGAAGTGGATGGGGAAGTGTTGTTGTTGTCAGCCTGGGCCTAATCATGACATTGAAATGCTCCTTTTCACTGCGGTTCAAGTGATCAGGGCACTCGGCCAGCCAAACATGCTTTCTTTCACAGGGTGATGCGCCAGGCCAGCAGAAGAGGAGGACAGAATCAAAACAGAGTTATATAAACATTTATGTGAAGCAGAGCTTCTGTGGAGGCAGAAATGTTCTTATTGATTTGAGTCGGCGGAGACAAAACAACCCACAGATTTGGCCCACCACCTTGAATGGCAAACAAAGGACTCAAATCACAAAAAAATAACATTTTCTTTTTCATTCATCCATGATCCCAACATCTGTCATCTCATAGAGTTAGCATTCTAACTAGCTAGCTTACCCAGCTCTACAAACTTGCATGGCTTCACTAGGTCGGCCAGGGAAACTAGTTAGGGACTGTACATAAATTACTGCGGGGTTAAATCTTATATTTCATTTTTTAAAATTGCATGACCCTTTCCAGCATTATTAATATTTTATTTGGACCCTACCCTTCACTATAACACAATATTGTTCTGTTATATATATTTATATTGGAATAATAATTTTCACAATAGCCACCAATGCGTACATTTTTTAGTTTTTGATATGATGCAGAACAAAGTGAAAGAGAAAATAACTTTTGGTAGGGATAACAATTAGTGTTTACAGTCCCTTGGATAGCTTTGTACCAGTGGATTCAATTTCTTCTGTATGAGCACTCATTGATGAGATTATTCATGCCTTTAAATCAGCTCTGCATCCAAGAAGGTTGTAAAACAATAAACTCTAATTTGGAAGGGAAATTATTTAAAGTAGAGGCAATCGGAGTAGTTTACAGTCCTTTTTTCAATCTGTTCACACTCGCCATCAAACAACACACCAATTCCTGTCACAATTACTTCACATCAAATCGAACAGTACAGTATGACACAGAGGAAAGAGACAATGTTAGAAAACAGAACTCATCAGACACACAACACACAACAGAGTAGGAGAAGACGTGTGAAATGACTTCTAACACAAAAATAATTACACATCACACAGCGGCGAAAGTCACTTTGACGTGTGTTCAAGCATAGCAAAGTCGCTGTCCTTTCGGTGTGATCAGTCTTATATAGCTGACTTCCTCTCCTTCGTGTCAGAGAAGTTCAACCGGTCGGGCCTGAGGACTGTGAAGGTACCACAGGAGGGACCTTCATCACCCAGCTCCAAAGTAAAAGCTACTGATGGCACAGATACGAGGACAGGACTGTGAGACGGTAACACGTTTGATACCTCAAGACATCTATGTACTGTACTGTACAATATCAAAATGACTGATCATTGATCAGAAATAAAAAGCCCTGTAGTTCACTGAAGAGACAATATAGTGTTATACATAGTGTACGTGCTGAAGTCTGTGATGATTTTTGAAGAGGTTTTTTCCCCTTTGTCAGGCTGGCTATGACTGGTGAGGCATAGCTATTCATCATGCAGATGGGAGAAAAAAAAAAAGAAATCAAGAGTCTGACAGTTTTTTTCCCCACGTTACAGAGTAATGCCACCCCATGATCCAGAAATTCAGCAGTTCCTGTCATTGGTTCACTGATGCCAGTCACAACAGTAAGTGGTTGAGCAGTTAAGACAAGCAACATTGTAGATCAAACTTAGCGCCCAGAGACTCCACACTGGAGAAGGAAAATCGGGGAAATTGGAATAAGAAAGGAAACTCTGAGGCTGACAGGAAGTAAAAACGAAAACAAGCCTGAGCAGTCTGAATGTTAACACAAGCAATATATCAGATTTAAAAGCACGAGTGTCTCCAGTGTACAGAATGATACTCCTGCAGTGTGTCACTGATTTGGAGGAAATGTGTGGCTGAGGGGGTGAGCACACAGTGGTTCAAGCAAAGGGCCATAAAGAGGATGGAGGTGAGGACAAAATGCTGATGGGAGCGTCATTAAGACTCAAGAGGGGGGCTCGTCTTCATGCAGGTCCTCCAGCTCTCCTTCTCTGGGTCCATCTCCTGTGCTGCTCTTTCTGAAAGAAGAAATAAAAGAGAGACAGCAGTCAATATGAGCAATTCTTTCTGTGATTTCAAGCTGGACAACCGCAGTGAGGACAGAGATCTACATGATTACACCATGAAGCTTGTGCTTTATCTCTCCAAATGCAGCAGGGTAACCAGAGGAGCTCTCTGCCCATTTATATTACATGATGAATGTTAAAAACACAAGAAATGCTTTATCGATGTAACACAGCGTTAAATGACAGCAGTAGGGAGATGACAACACTCTCTGAGATGACAGCTGGGGAAGGGCTGCTCCAGCACTTCGTCTCATGACGGGAATAAGCAAGAGCTGAGGAGTCTAAGATGATGATGGGCGTAGCGGCTGGTAGATGTTGGACAGACAGCGTGCCAGACTGTATTGCACAAAGTGTTACCTGAGCGAGGGGTGAAGTTTTAAAGAGGGCCGGAAGGGCCACGAGTCCCTGCAGCAAAGTGGGAGAAAAGATGGAAAAGTCACAGGTGAGAAGGCAAAGGTCACCTCAGGGGGTCAAAGACATGGTGGCTGGTGGAGATGACCTCCCCCCCTACACACCTCACCTCCTCAACCTGAAGGTGATATGTGTAGCTTCAATATTGGTGCCGAAATGTCCAGTCCAGAATAATAATCAATGACAATTTCGATAATTGATTAAATGCTTAAAACCTCAATTTACTGTTTCTAAAATGTGAGGAATTGGCCTGTTTTTCTATTAAATGCCAATATAAATAATCTCACTATTTTTTGACATTTTTTAAATAGACATATAGTTTTACAAATCAAGTTCAGCTTACTCATCATGAGGAGTACTTCTCGGCCTGTGACAACAATTATCTTTCACTATTAGACATTCACTTCTTCCACCTGCCATTCAGAAAATCTTTAGAAAGCTTTAGCACTCCCAGAGGCTGCCCATGTTGTTGTTGAGGGTCCCATATGTGTCTCAAAGTGAAAGTGTCTAAAACAGATGATAAAATGCAACATGCAAGGTTGTTGTGGTAAGCGACTTTTTTTTTAATCCTCCAATTAATCGACAAGCTTTATTATTCATTATGACATGAAGCGCAAGAATCAGGAACAATGAGCATTAATAATGTACAGATGGAACGTTCCAGTTCGGGACTTCACGCTACTGTGAGCCTTACATGTAGAAAGCCTTGGTTTTCATTAACCAGCAGGGGGCAGTAGTGTTTGAAACTCCCTACAAATCCTCTGAAAACACCTTCACCTTATGATAGCAGCTCTGTGACTGCCTAGTAGAGTGTAACAGGGGAAACCTCGGCCTAGATAGCGGAGGAATCATCTAATAAAACCCGAACAATAGGAGATTAAAGTCTCTTCCACAGTAAGCACTACAGTGGTCCATCTTCATGACAAAGTCTGCTGGACACAGATTACTGTCCCAAGGGCACCTGCAGTACAACAGGGAACAGCTATACATGCTCCAATTTGCCCTTGGCTGTATATGTTGAAATTGCACGATGGGATAAGATGATTGGCCATTCCCCCTGTGATGCTTTCAATCCATGTTAACAGGAAATCTAAGTCAGCCTGAGGCACTAGTGGATCTGTGTCATTCTCTATCACTCTGAATCCTTCTACTCTTGAAAGCCGAAAGCAACACACAAAGAAACACTTAAAAGCACATAAAAGCTGTAAGCTCCACTGCATACAATGAAAGAATGAATTATGGTGCTATGGCAACCCAAAGCAGCAGCTGCTGCTGCAGGAATGAATGCTAGTTAAACCTGATACAGCAGAAAGAGGACACAGGTGTGAAGTACTGATCTATGTCAGAATCTCAAGCGATCTCTGCAATAAGAAGAAGAACGGGTGGTTTTATTTTTGGTTTTTATCTTCATGGATGAGATATGCAAGTATTAAGTGTGCGTATAAGTGAGATCTGGACATGGCAGCTGGAGTGTGTATGCTTACATGAGCAGGCTGCCAGGTGCAGACATGGACCTCTCCTCTCTCCTGCTCGGACACTCAAAGGGGTTACTGAAGGAGCGCTTCCTCAGCATGGCTCTTACCAAGATCTGAAACATTCACACACACAGGACGGTTACAAAGACGTGCAAAAGGTCTCTTTTCTGTTTTGAGCCTCTGGTTCTGCACAGAGAATACAGTAGATGGATTTCCTAGCGACATCACTGTGAGACTTGCATGCAGGGGGTAAAGCAAACCAGAATATCTGAGCTGTTGCGGGGAGATAACCTGAGAAGTTGTTTTTGTGCCATAAACCGCACAAATCCCAAAAGTTACACATGGAAAATGTCTAATATCCCAGGCAGGAAACCTCCAAGTTAGCTGAGAGTGCATAATTAGCTATTTGCATGTAGTGATCTGGTCAGAGCCCTGGATTTTAATAAGGTGCTGGATGGTTTTGCACAGAAACTGGCAAGGAAGAAACACCTGTTTTAAGGTACGACAGCTCAAAATGTTTTTAATGAATAGTGCAAAAGTTTATCAGGCTCTATGATTCTATGCTTTGGTGATCAGTTTGACGTGTGTTTAGTTTTGTTACCCTTTTAATATTTCAAAAAGAAAAATACAAATACGTGTGCAGAGTCTCTTTTCATGATCCCCTGCAGCTGATAAATAATACTTTTTAAATCCTTTATTAACATAGTATGTTATTAGTGAAACTTTGCCTGTATACACTGCAGGTATTTGAGCTTTTGCGTATCATCTAACATATCTAGTGTCTGGTATATTTTGTCTTTAAACAGCAGGAAGGTCATAGAATGTGTGGCTTCCATGCTCTAAACAGGAATTTCATATATGCTAATGTTTTTTTAATGCTACTGTGCTTTTAACCAGTGCTATCCATTGATGGTTTAGGACCCACTCAGTTCTTTTCTTACTACCTGCAAGAGCTAACTTTGGCTAATCTCGGGTAGCGTTATCACTGCTGCTAGCTGCTGTTTCTCACTGGAATTTCATGTGTCATGTCAGCTAGCAAGAGTGTTGTGGAAATGTGAGTTTAAGTTCCACATACAAATTCACTACGAAAATGTAATTTGACTGGTTTCCAGCATGATTCTTTGTTTCTAAATACTTAAAATAAAAAATGATTCTAATCTTGGTGTCTTCATAACTGCGTGAGATCATGTGGGAAACTTTCCTGTTTTTTTATTTATTTTTTTATTTTTTTAAGAAAATACATCTTAATTATATGAGTCAACGTGTCCTTTATGAGGCGCTGCTATACTGTGCATGCCTCTATGTGAGCTTGTTTCCAAATGAATGCAACATTAGAGTAGTGATGGGAATTACGGCTCTTTGAAGAGAGTTGGATCTTATGGCTCAGTTCCTTTCTGAGAGTCCTTTTTTCTTTTTCTTTTAGGGGACGGGGTTTATCTGCGAACATAATTACTAGGATAATGATAGGGTAAGATCTGGATCAGATTCAAACTTAGACATGCCACCAATATAATTTCATTTCGCATGTATGGACTAGGTTTAGCAGCACTAAATTACTCGTATTGCCAGACCTAATGTCAGTGATCTGCACTGTAATACACATATTCAATGTGCTTTTTTTCCAGAGTTGAACAATGTTAAGAGGCAACCTTGTCCTCTATGAAGGTGAAAAAGGCTGCCTTCCAAAATGTAGAATCACTCTGTGTTGCTGTATTTTGTCACAATTATGGTTAACAGAAGACTGCAGTTGTTAAGGAGCAGCTACTCTTGGGGCTTCACCTCTCCTGGAAATGCTGAGTGTAAATGAATCAATCTGACACAAAGCGCTGGGTGAATGGAGGACGCTCAGGGTTCCTTACCACTGCAGAGAGGCTGGGAACAAACTTGACCGAGTTCTGGATGTCCTCCTCTGTCACCTCCACCACAGAGCAGTGCTCCTCCTCTAGAGGCAATGGGTCAGTGCCTCCCTGGGTCACCCACTGGTCCATCTAAACACACACACAGACAGACATGACATATGACAGTGTCAGTCTATAAAACACTGTATCTGTGATCCACAGTCGGTACAGTCGTTTGCAACTGCACATCTTTATAGGAAGTCTGGCTCTCAAGTGGCTTCATGTGACTGCAGTTTTTATTCATGATTTAGCCCTTTGTATTCATGATTTAGCCCTTTGTACTGCAGAGCATGCATATTTTACAGTATTATAGAGAATTTTCTAAGCATAATGTTTAGATTTATACATGAGCATTTTCTACCAACCAGGCAGCCATCTGTTTTGATTAATATTATTATGCTACAAAGCATGCATACTGCAAAGACCTAACAGTTGCTTGAGACAGATAATCCATCACAGTGACCAACCGACCTGAGTTTATTTTGTCAAAGTTACTTCATTGCTGCTCACATCGATTTAAAGTACAAGGCTGACAGTATTATATATTTATGTTATTGTCAACAAATCTCACAAAAAGTCTCTCAATACTGACTGCCCCAGACTGTCTGTGGCTCTCAGCTCCAGCCAATTCATTCCTACTGAAGATGTAAATCTTTAAATAAACAGATCACATATATATACATTTTAATTTCTAAAAAATAAAACCGCTGGGCACTGTAGTTTTCAGCAAATGATACTCAAACAGGAGTAAATAGTGCATTTGCTGGGAACAATTTTCCATCGGAAACATGTCACCCAGTGTAAAAGCTCATTGATGTGTTTATACTTTATTAGTAGGATCAATTCACTGTTGGTTTTGGTCTTTTCATGGGATTGGTTGACATTAAGAAACATATTGAATATCTCCAGACTTATCCTTTAAAATGTCATGGTGCATTCACAGGCTAGTTAGGAAGCTCGGACATCCAGGACTTCCAAGATGACTACAAAATTTGCATGCCGTTTTGTTGAAAATCCATCAGTGATCAGCCATTAACATCACAAATGATATTGCTGCGCATTAAGAAATTATGATTCGGGAAGTTCACTTTTCTTCAATATCCCAGTCAAAAATTCCCACAATCCAGGAACACGCCATAAGATCTGCTAATGTTTCAAATCTTTGAGCAACAATAGATATTAATGAAAAGTATATATTATATTAATGGGAATTCAAAAATCCAAAGTATGTAACAGGCTTTAAAAATTGGATAGTAATAATGGAAGTAAATAAAGAGTACTACTGACTTTAAAGAGTTTTACTAAGATGCATTTTGCAACTCATGTCAAGTAAGAGATGTGTTGGTGTGTGAGCTTGTGTGTGTGTGTTTGTGCACAAGGATACGCATGATGCTTGGCAGTCTAATTATCTCTTGTCCCATGAACACAAACAGAGTCTCTGGTGAGAAAATGACTCACTGACACATGATTAGACTGTGTCATGGAAACACGGGGTGGGGAGTGGAGAATGTCATCTGTCCATGGCTGGTCCTGGACCTCCATGCCCCTCTACTACTGACTCAGTTTTAGCACACAGCATGTCTAATGGGCCCTACTGTATGTACCATAGTGAGGTCAGAGCCTTTGAGCCAATCACAAGAGAGAAAAGCACAGTTGTGTTGTGTCTGAACATGAACAATGAAATCCTCGTTATGATCATGCTCAAGTTAGCTGCCTGTCATCATGAACAATAAGTGACTAACCCCATGGTCTCATTTTACATCTCCTTTGTTCTCTATGTTACCTTGATCTCAGGGATGGTGATCCTGGTGTCTGGGTTCTTGTCCAGCATCCGCAAGATCAGAGTCTGCAGCTCTTCACTGATCTTTGGTCTGCACGAAACACAAGAGAAAATTAATAAAATTAAAATTAATTTCAATATCCCGTTAATTATCTCATGACCCCTCAGATTTATTTTACAAAACCCTTCCCAACACCAGGTCTAAACTGCTTCAGAAGGTGGTTTAAAGGAGCCAGTATACTCCATCAGAACTGCTTGTCGGGTGGTGGAATAGCTTCTAAGTCATCCTCCACATTCTCAGTTTCAGAAAACCCCAACAATTAACTTACATGGCTTCCACAGATTGGTATCAGTTCAAATTTGTGATCCATCATTCTTAAACTCATTTAAGATTTTTATGAATAATATCCCAAATAGCACATAGGGGAAATATCTTATGGGGATGACTGATGTGATTCAGCTCTGACACACCACCTCTGCAGTACATGTACTTTATTAACTTCTTTGCCAAAGTAAAGCAAGCAGCAGGATATTTAATCCCCTGTGTAGCCAGTTAGCCATGTTCACTGGAAACAGGAAAAAATGAAAGCCTGTTCTGCCAGACAGAAAGTACACAGAAGTTCTAATTTTCTCACCCCTGAGAGAATGCTTGTCACTTACTATCACTCAGCATACGGTCGAGTGTATGCTCAACTGAGCACTGGAATGAATGACAGGAACGATGATGACCCATGGATAATTTTGGTGTCTGTTCTTGTTACACGCCTAACTCCCAAAACTTAAAAGTGGTTGTTAATGAAGAAAATGATTGGCTTTTGAAGTAACTGAAAACAATTTACAGAAGTGATTCCGAACCAAGGCTGCTTGTACCCCAGGGGTTACTTCTGCAGTTGCTTAGGTGTATGTGGGCAGATTGTGGAATAGCTAAACTAATTTGAAAAAGTAGAAATCACAATTTAAATTAAAAATATTAAGTCAGCTGTAACATCTGAACACTATGTGTCATGATTGAGAGTGAGAGAGAAACCTGTTTAGCAGGCAAGCAGAGAAGTTGGAACAGCTAGCTAACATGATGGATAAATTGTTGAAATAGATAGCGAAAGGTGATAAATGGTAAAAATATAGCAAAAAATAATGGATAAACAGTTAAAATAGTTAGCTAAATAATAAAAAATAAGGGATCTCGGTAAACGCTTAAAATAAATGGCGATGCGATGAGGGGGTTCTTGAGCTCATCTGACAGGGCTGTGACAGTACATCTGACAAAAAAGGTTGGGAACCACTGACTTATAGAACATGTTGCTCTGCTTAGGACTTAATGAGCTACTGTAAGTGAAGTCAATGCTCTAAAATATTTGAAACCGTGAGATAAAACCTATGTTATCAATAATAACTAAGTTTACCATCTTTATAAAGATGCCATTTCAATGTTGCATTTCACTAAAATTAGTAACAAATGCATAATAGGAATAGAGGTCATTAATATCTCAGTAAAATAAGTTTATGTGAGCTCAGCCATTGATCATAACGACAGTGGCAACATTACATTAACTACACCTATAGTATAATGGCCCTATCAGTGCTGACAACAAGGTGCAGCTAACTGTCACTGATTGGTGCTGTGTGGAGATGATTCCATTAGGTGATGTGATGTTCTCTTCGGTAGAAGGGTGACATTTAATGAACGAGCTTTCCACACAGCCAAGGAGTCTCTAGAGCCCACTGGGGGAAGACACTTATCATTAACAATATAACACCCTGTCCTGACACATACTCCAACTGCCACTAATAGCCCTTTCACATGTGCTGTGTTTATACTTCATCAGTGTGTTCCCTCAGTCTATCATCACTGCCAGCCTCTTACTGGCTTACTGTCTTTTCAGTGGTATTCACCCAAGGAGAATGTTTTTTCTCTAACCTTTTAGGCAAAGGGAAGATAGGGGAAGCACAGTGGCTTGTATGTGTCCATGCCGTGAATGCCCCAGTTTGCTTTTTCAATGCTTGTTTTGATCATATACAGGTAACATTTACTGTGTGCTGGCACTGGCTGCAGTACCAAGCTATTCATATGTTTGTAGGCACAATTTGTAACCGAAGAAAATAAGAAAATTGTTTTGCAGATGAGATGACAGCAAGCGGTGAAGACGATGACTGCAGCTGTGGACTGGAGGTGGCTGTCTCTTTTAATAAAGTGGAGGAGAGGGAAGGATGCAGGAGATGGACTTACATTTCTGGGAAATCCACAGGCTTGGTCCTTATCTTATTGTGCAAAGCCAATATGTACTCATCAATAAACGGGCACTGCAGGTGGAGCAGAGGAAAGACAGTGAAAAACACAAGGAAGGTACACTGAATTATGACTGTGCCAGAGAAAATCTGTATCCCTAAAGACAATTAACAACAGCATTAATCAGCTTCTAGCGTTCATTAAAATAAAGGATGCCACTAGATGGCTGCCGTATCAGACAAAAAATACTGAAATACTACTGGGTGCTGTTAACAAGCATAGGAGTCGTGAAACACTTTCCCAGCCTTTACTGTTACCTTTTGTGGACTAGATGTTGATAAGTGACTGAGAGACAGAAAATGTGCAGACTTGCCTTCCCAAAGACGAAACAATAGAGAGTAACTCCCATGGCCCACATGTCCAGTGCCTTTAAGAATGAAATACATTAAGTTAAATACGATAATAACAGACTAAAAAACAGACATTCAGAAACACACCGCAGTGATCCAAACACCTACTTGCACAAACAAACATGGTGACCTAAATCAGACTGTCTACAGTGATTTATGGGACATTTTAAGGTTATTTTATGGGGACGTCTACCATCAGATACCTCGAAGATTAATGTGACCAGACAGCAGACGGCAGCTATCCACCAGACTCTTTGTCTTCCTCTCAGCCTTTCTCTCCCTGTATGAATAGCTCTCCTAGAAATCCATTTATATTCCTTGATAGATATAACATGATAAAACTTGCCCTCTGAACCTGTGTAATCTATCTCCATGCCACAGATTTGCTGAGGGGGTTTAAGTGACATACCAGTGTCAGATATTAAATATTTCACTGCTGACTTACACCAAAATCACAAATGTTGGTGCATAATGGACACAAAGCTCTCTGGAGAATGGCTTGAACAAATCCAAATCAGGAAGAATGCAAGACTAATCAGAGAAAAAGGGGCCAGTATGACTGCATATATTTCTTGAAAGCTTGAGGAAACAGTAGTTTGAGGCACTTGAACGCCTCTTACATCCCTTCTGTCTGCAATCAAATATTCTATTCAGGCCCCTCTTTCATGGGCATGCAAGGTCCTTCCATGAGCAAATCCATCAGTCTGCCACTGGTGACAGAAAGGGAGGGTTCTTGGTTGTTAATTGTTTGTAAATCAGCTGGTAGGGTTGATTCACAAGCCTCAACAGATCTTTCAAACTGCAAGAATTATGGAGGAATTACATCAATCATTTCTTTAACTTGTAATAAAAATAAATTAAAGCTTTGTGATTGATTTGTGATAATGTGGATTTATAACAGAGGCAGGTGGTTATTGATTCTTTATGGAGGTGTGGTCGGTTATCCTTGACAAACATGGCTGATCATTGCTTGACTGTAAAAGTATCAATATCAGGTGTGTAAAACGGTGATGGTCTTATTCTATTTCTTGACTCTGGTAATGGTGCTGTTCTCAGCAAACACACAGGGGAAAAGACTGAAAATGACAATTTGCTCCTTGGATTATCAGGCCAGCAAAGGTCTGAAAACTCATCTTGGTTTAATGGTTCTCATATTTAAATCATGAGGTTAAGGCTTAAGCCGGAAGCTGCTGTAACCACAGCACAGTTCAGCACAGTTCATACTCATGCACACTCACTGAATGCCAGCCTGGCTCACATGAAGAGCTTCACATTTATGTATAAATGTAGAGTTAACTCACTTTTCCACTGAAACTCTTTCGGGTGTCTGAAAGGGTCTCTGGTGCCATAAATGCAGGAGTGCCAGCAGTGCTGGACAGCAAAGCATCGTTGCCCTCAAACTGGTTGCTGACCCCAAAGTCTGCTATCTTCACATGGCCATCGTCCCCCAGTAACAAGTTAGAAGGCTTGATGTCCCGGTGAACAATCCTCTGGTAGTGCACTGAGAATAAGAAAGAGGAAGTAAACTGTCAGATTTGTAGAACTACTGCAACCTCTAAACTGCCACAAACCAGACAAACAACATCCTGATGATTTTGTTATTCTTGGACCCTTTACCAGTGTTGGGGCTAAAAAATGAAATTTTGTCTTGAGTGGCACTGGAGAAAGGACTTTCTAAAATAGAATTTTGAAGGTTTATCCTCTGGGGAAGTGTGAATCTGCCAGTAAAATTTTCCTATTTCTTCTTCCCAATCATCCTCTGGGGATTATAATATCCACAACAAATTTCATGGAAACTGAGCCATTTGTTTTTGAGATACCTTGTCATAAAGTGAAATGGTGCAGACGGTTAGGTAACCCAAATCATGAAGGAATTGATATGAATATCCACAGCAAATGGGGGTTCAATCTGGCCATCAGTTGTAAAGATATCTTGCAAGAAATCAGTTTGGGCCAAACTGTTGACAAACACACCAGCTGACCAACAGCTATCCATCTGGTGTCCCCATATTTAATATGTTCAATATGGACACATACACTACAATTACATACATAAAATACAATAACATATATAAAATAATGCATGCAGGTGCATGTAAGTTGTGCTTTTTGTTTCAGTAGAAGATTACAGAAAATTTTTCTTTAAAAATAATATGTTACAGTACGTGGCAGTTAAAGCGTTGCTTTGAACACAAGAATAATGTGAATACTGTGAACTCAAGTTCATCTAAGACTAAAAGTTAAGCACATCTCTGAACACTTAACAGCCGTCTGGAGCTAAGCCCTGGACACTTCACTGATTGGATAAGTGGTGCCTTCTTGTCTGAGGAGGTCTTATTAAAACATGAGGCACTTGACTTATAAAAAGCCTTGGCAATTAAACATCGTTAGCACTAATAACACTTAAATTAAAAACACACAACGTCAATGACCTACAGAATGACTACTGGCTGATTTAGGTTATAGAAGACATATTATACTATTTCACTTACATTTTGACACAAATGTCATATTAGTGTTAGTGGGGTTCAACAGTAGCATTCAATACTAAATACTGCTAACACTGGCTCTTCACTTTGAAGCTAAAGAGGTTCAGTTTCTCTAGTTGACTGATTCACAATGACGTTGCTCTGGCTAACCGTCTTGTTAGTGTAACTCCTTAACCACAACCACAGTAAACAACAAGTCACAGAAAAATGCCAAAAATATAGTTATAAAAACAGACTTTTGAAAAAGTGCATTTTAAAATTAGAATATCTATAATGAACATTTCATAATGAGTTGAGTTTTACTAATTTCTGCAATTATTTCACAAATTAGCCTACGTGAATTACACAATTAATTCATATGATTATTAGTTTCATAATGTCTTTTGTATTTATTTAATATTGAACACTCTGGGGTCCCATAGTTTGTGGTCACCACAATTTTGTTTTGGAAATTCGTCCTTACTGTAAAACTATACTTTATACCATTATATGCCAAGTAGTATATTATCCAGAGTCTATGGTTGTATTTTTCAAGAGGGTGAGCAATAAAAGCCAGTCATCTGCCCTGCTGAAGTACCCTTGAGCAGGACATGCAGCTGAGCCTCATCTGTGACCTATGACTCATGAGGTGTAAGCACTCAAAAACAGTCACATGAAAATACCCCCACAAATGTGTATATGTCAATCTCTGTGGCCTTGTTTTCGAGATGGACCTCAAAGCTCATGAGGCAGCATTGATCCCCAATCATTAGGCTCATAACCAGTGAAATGGATCTAGTACAGCAAATGAGGACCCAGCTTGAGAAAATCCGTTTCACTGAACAGAGGCTCAATACTGATGAGGTAGACAGCACACATTTGGAGCCAGGCCCCAGGGGCATGGAAATAGAGGGTCAAAAACACTTTGTTCTTTTAGATAAAATAGGAAAATGCTACCATGTCATTCTTTTTTCAAGAGTAGTGAGAGAGCATACTGGTGGAAAGACACAGCAGTCCAAATGCTTCTGCTTTTACACTTTGAGTATCATAATGGGTACGATAAAGAGGGATATCTTTAGAAATTGAATATCTAATGCTTTCCTGGCCACTAGAAACACCCCCAAAACTGCATGTAGCTCTTTCAGTGGGGTGGGGGCACCAGAGAAATAATTGCTACAAATGCATAAATTAGTTTCTCTTAAATGCTTCACAGATATGTTACATAGACTCAAAGACAGGCCTCATACTGCCTGATATACTTACAGTACTCTATGCCCAGGATGACATCTCTGAAGTATAACCTCGCCTGCTCTTCTGACAAAGGATTGTCTGTGGGCACTTCCATCACTGGACTACAAATCCACGCAGTCATGCAGCGTAGAAAACAGACAGACAGTGAGACAGACACATCCACAGATCATGTGGATCAGTTCTTTCATTATTAGCACAAGAATTTGATTCATTCAGACATTAAAATGGGATGCACTTCTAAGCAGACAAACATCCTGATCAAACATCACAGACACTCAAATCTGTGATACAGAGATTACTGCAAATTTAATAATTGTTTAAAAATTGGAACCAGCAGATATGTTTTTAACATATTTTGCTTAATAAACAATTTAAATGATTGATCAATTATCAAAAGTGTTGGCAATATATTGAATACTTGTTTCAGCACTATTTGAGTTATAAATACAATTTCAAGTCAAAACCATTTCAGGTTATTCAGTCCGTATTAGCTGTAGCAGCAGTATTTGTCATAGCACTCTGGAAGCAGAAAGTGTAGCAGTAGCAAAAGCGGTCATAGTACTGATACTATAACACCTTTCTACTACTGTAACGTTAGTGGTACAAATATAAGTACTGAAGTTAGAAATGATAGGATCAGCTGTAATAGTACGAGCAGTAGTAGTAGCAGCAGCTGTATGAACAGAAGTAGAAGCAGTAGTAACAGTATTAGTAGCAGTAGGTGTATCAATTGAACTAGAAGCAGTATTAGTAACAGTATCAATAAAGTAGCAGCAGTAGTAACAGTGGTAATAGTAGCACTTTGAATGAAAGAAGTGGCATAAAAAGAGTTACCATTTGTATAAGTAGCAGAAGCCACATTAATCGCAGCTGTATTAATCAGCTAAGCTGTCTATCATCTCTCTGCCAGGGGCAACAAGAGAGCAAACACCTTCTCTCAATATGAAAAAGCGAACAAATAGAGCATATCTTCATATTAAAAGGAGAACATAACTTATTTATGCACACGTGTGAAATGATACAAGCTATATCCCCTCCCACCTCCATTTGCTTATAATAACAAAAGGTCTCAGATCGTCACAAATTTTTTAGATGTGTAGGAAGGAACAGCTCATGCATCAGGACGTGAAACATTTACACGGCTGACTGCCACTGGTAATAACTGTGAAAACCTAAGAACATTATGAACCCCTTTGAAGCCTGGGATGGAACAAACACCAGCACTGTGTCGGCTTGGAGTAATGAAGGAGAACACTGCAGGGAGCGAGGCAGGGACGGAGGGATGGAGGGATGAAGAAATGAGGAGGTGAAGGTAGAGGAGCAGAGGGTTTGAATTCATGTTCTTTACTCACCCCTTACGCATCAGCTCAAACACTGTCAGAAAAAGGGAGGAAGAAGGAAATGGGAACACGTAAGACCAAACAATTTCTTAATTCATTCAATCATTCAGCTGGGTTTGACCACTGCTGCCACTGAGGCAACACCCCAGCATCAAATTATCCAATAACAAGAGCATGGAATTAGCTGAATGTGCCACATTAAGCACATAAAGGGTTTGACGTTTCACACTAACAGGCACCCTAACTGTGACCTAGCACTGCTGATGGAAGACTTCTGCATAATGTGAGAGCCCTGAGGTGGTGTGGGAGGAAGCAAGAGATGATCTGAATTATGAATAAGTTATATGAACACTTCTTGGTGGCATATGTGCCAAAGACTGAGCGAGGACAAAAATAGAGTTAAAGATTTGGACAAAGAAAATATGGTCTGCATACCCATGTGAAGGTTGTCCTCCGCTGGATCATCCAGCACCTGCAACATTAACATAATCATCATGAATGGAGACCTCAAGGTCTTATACTATAGTACAGGTGGGGGTGAATAATATAAAAACTTAGATGTGATACTTTATCCCAGGATCATTTAAAAAGCTGACTGTATGCATTCAGGACCCAAACATTGCACAGTTTAAAAGTCTTTTCTTCCTTACAAAGGACTGAGCAGAGTTATAAGAGGGAATTGTAATGACAAGGGCCTTGATACTCTAAAAACTGCTTGAAAATGACCTTTTGGCCTTTTCTTAGCTCTCATATGAAAGCTCCTTGTAATTCTCAACAGTCAGGACATTGGTGGGAGCTTTAATTTAAGATAGCGGCTTTGCATGGTTTGTGCAAATTCACACCTCTGTAGTCGACAGTCAGCCAGGTTCATGGCCAGATTAACCTGCTATGGGGACCCGGGGAAAAAGTGAGCTGTTGGGTCCCCCTTTAGCCCCAATTCGTCTGGCTCTCTGTTCTCTATAGAAGAACACTACCTGGCTTTTAAACTAGATTTTGACACAAACCCCACCCTAAAGACAGGGGGTACATCTGAAGTCTCTTATTTGACATCTCCTTGCTCCTCAATCCTCGATTGAACCGGAAGTTGTTCTGCTCTTCCATCTTGAAAGTCATCTCAAAGCTCTTATTTCTGCTCTGAGAAGCGAGGATCGAGGATCAAGGAGCGAGGAGGGATATCTGAGGAGCCATGAGCGAGGATACACGAGTGCAGCCTTCACGGAAGACTCTTACCGGATGACACGCCCACTTATTGGATATCGGTTATTGATTGGACGCTGCAGCTGATCGGACTGATGGAGTGAAGACAGATTAAAGACAGATTAAACTCAAGTGTATCACTCCCAAGTTTTATATTTTATTTGCATGTATTTATTTGAATCTGTGTTAATTGTAGGTCTGAACAACAAAAGAACCATAAACAACTTTCTTCATTTCTTAGAAAGATTTTTCTTTTCATGATCTGTTATTTCCCCTGTTAACTTTTACTATGGATACAGTTGAAGTCAGAGAGAGTAGGAGAGTCTGTCTGTCAGCAAGAAATCATTTACATCATTTATCATAATTTCCATTCAGTCACGTGTGATGCTGATAATTCCTGAGCGTCGGGTTTGATGTGAGTTACATCACTTCAATTTTCCCTGAAACATTTAGCGTAATGCATAATTTCAAATGTTCAAAAGACACCCTAATCATATTCTACGTTATTCAATAATGAATTCACAATCAGAATATCAATAAATACAGATGCAAATATTGAATAAATAATATAAACGCAGGACACAGTACAAAGTAGCTATGAATACAGAGTGCAGGTTGTTTATGTGCAGGTGTTTGTTTAACAGGTAACAGGCTACAGAGAAAAAACACTGCCGCTCTGCCAGTGATAACTTGCCTTTATAAGTATTAGCGCAATGCACGTGTGGAGATACAAACTCCATCAAAAGTGTCTACAGCTGTTAACCTGACTGACAGCTGCCGTCAGAAACGGACGTCGCTTCACGTGACGCTTCAGAGGAAAGGACATCTCATTTCTCTAAAAACAGATTTCCTCGTTTCTTCTCTCCTCGCATGGTTTCCTTGCATCTCTCCATGCATCCCTGGTGGGAGGGACTAAGACGCAAGAAAAAGATGCAAGTGAGGGAAACGTGGATGCAATTAAGAGACTTGAGATGTACCCAGGGTGTCAAGGTTAAAGGGGAACTCCATCGATTTTACAAAGTCTGTTTACATGCCTAGGGGAGCACTACTGCATAAAAAAAGCTGTTTAAAGCCTTTTTGTGGCTATAGAGGGAGCTGTGTGAAGTCTGATAAATTAATTAATAAATGAAAGTGTCGGTTGTGGCTAAAGACTACAAGTTTGAAAATTAAAAAAACAATCTGGGGGTGTGCAGTTAGAAAGAAGCAAGCTTACCGGACCTCTATAGCCCGCTCCCCATCTCTGCTTGAGGCTAGCAGCTCAGGACTATATTAGCTGTGACTAGCACAACACACCTGAATCTCTGATGAAACTGTCCGTCAAGTGGCATTGTGGGTAATGTAGGCACCAGGTTTTAACAAGAAAGGAGAATGTGTGTAGTCTGACACGGTTATAGGAGAGCAATGCTAAATTGTTGAAGTACATCCTGCCAGTTAATATTGTGCTTTAGCGGAGATATTTTCACAAATGTTCTGGGGCTCCAGGGCAGTTACCCGTTTTGCCCGGTTGACAATCCTGCCATGGCCAGGTTAATGAAAACATGTGTTCCCACTGGACTACATGGCCCATGCTTTGCTTGTGCAAGGCAACTGCTCACAGCCCCCCGCAAACCACGGGACACAAAGTCCACCTTGGAGCATCTGTTTAAATACATAAATATATAAAACATCCTGGTGAATTTAAATGTCCACAGTGAAGGTAAACGTCACACAGTACACACAGCACTGGAAAAACAAGGGCAGGAAACCTTAAGCAACAGGAACAATATTTACTCCTATCAGTTTTAACAGGCCATGAAACAGTCAATAGGTGAATGTTTGCACATACTGTTGTATTGTGTTTGCTTAAATAAATACTCTTCTTTTTGCATCATGCATTATTTTTCTCCCTTTGTTCCAAGTCAAAGCACAAAAAGCTATAAACAGTAAATGAGCTTTTGTTGTGTGCAAAGTGCAAACCATTAATAGCCCAGTCATTTTATTTGTAGCTGTTGATTAATGCACTGACTAAGATGCATTAAAAAGGTATCTAGACTTATGGAGAAATAACATAAATTGAGCTTGGTATTTTTAAGTGTCTTCTCTCATAACAACTGCAAGTCTTGGCGAGTACGGGGCCGGTTTGACTGTCTCTTCCCAACCATCTGTGACAAATGGCCATATCACTTTCATCAGTTTTAATCTGTTCCACTCGGCGTCTGCTTTAATGTTTCAAAACGAGAGAAAAAGTCTATTCTTAATTAGATGGACTGGACTGCAGTCTCACAGGAATCAGTTGGAGACCCATAATGAATGTGATCCTGACCCAAGAACAGCTCATTTAAAAAGGATGAACAGAGAGAGATGGAGAGGAGGAAAGCAGGTTTTCCCATTGCCCACATATGCCCATTATGAGAGTGAGAGCGAGGGCGGACAAAGAAGGGAAGAGATGAGTGTGTGTATGTGTGTCTTCACTGCTGGAGTGAGCACACAGGAGCAGAATTACTCGGTTTTTACTTAAAAACTCTTCTATATTTCTGGCACACTCTACACCCGAGCAAGCCAGACAGCTTTCCTACTGACTGACTCCCTGAGCTTAACCCCCGACCATGGCGGCGGTGCCCCCGCCATCTGGCCAAGATTGAAAAACACTGATGATATCGCAAGGGAGCGGCCGGCATCTTGAGTCACATCTTCAAAATCAGGTATCATTTTTCACAAACCGCCTCTGTAGAAACTGAAGTCTATCCATCTTTAAAATTCCCCAACTCAGTTTGAGAGTGTTGGCTGAACATAAGAATCCATTTACAGGCTGGAGGCTTGGTTTTTCCAGAACATATCGCCTAAACGTCATAAAGGTCTAGTGATAGAAGTGTGATAGATGTGCTGGAGGGCAAACCTCTCTCATTTTCCCCATCTGTTTCCTGGCAGCACAGGGTTTAGCCACCTTTCTGGTCTGACATAAACTGATATGACATAAATACAAAGCACGAGTCACAGCACACAGCAAGAAAGGTCATCTGAAGATACAGGGGTAAAGGATAATCCTGACCCAATGGATTTTAAACCTGTTGTGGATGTCCACATGCTATTATCAGAGAAACAGTTATGAAATGACACATTTCCCTACTGCAAGATGCCATTTTTCATTTAACTCCAAATACCAACAAAACAGAAAAGCAAGTGTAGAACATGATTCACTGATGATGAGGTGTGTGCATCTACATTTGTGTTGGCAATACATATAATAAGACTAAGAGTCTACAGCCATGCTAGCATGCTGAAGCTTAGCAGGTATAATGTTTACCATGTCCAGCATCTTAGTTGAGCATTGGCAAATGCTAACCTTAGCTAATTAGCACTAAACACAAAGTACATATGAGGCTGATGGGAAAGTCATTAGCTTTGGAGGTATTTGGTCATAAACCAAAGTATTGAGAAATTCAAATGAGAATATTGACCTGATGGTGGCACTAGATGAAAAAAAAAATAGTGTTTTCATTCAGCAGTTATGGTTGTTTTTTTGAATGTTGTTGAAAGATAAAGTTTCTTTTACTGATTTAGCCTTAAATGGCACATAATTGCCCACTTGGTGAGGAGGGGTACCGCATGGTTGCTATTCATGCTAGCCTTATTAGGTTTATAAATAGTACTGTAAAATAATTTACAGTAATGTGCCACAATGTTTAGTATTTCATGTGCACTAATTTCAATACCTGTGAGAGTTTTTTTATATGAGTTTCTTCAAAGCCAGGTATGAGAATGCATGCTCGTGGATTAAAGGGCTACAGCAAATAGCTGTGTTGCTTTGAATGTCATGTTAATTACCATTCATTGTAAATATTGTTATTACTCTTTTCTAGACCACAAAGACACACACCAGTTACATTTTCCAAAAAGGCCCCAGCCTCTACTACACCATTCAGTAGTTGTGGAGATATTTCAGTGCCGCCCCTAGTGCTCCACTGCAAGCATGGCTAAAAACTGCTAAGAACACATTCTTTTCCAAGTATGCCTGAACTGTTTCAATGTAAAATGCCTATTAAGAGAACCTTCACTGAACTCTCTTCAAGTTAACATAGGCAGTTTAATAAAAAATAAGCAACATAAGAAAATACTACCATATCTAAGTTGACCAATTTCCAGCATTAATGCATCAGTAAGTCTAATAGCAATAGGACTGCTGCATTTGTTGGTTTCTGAATGCACACGCAGCCACCATTTACTGTTTTGTGTTCAATAACAACCAAAAGATAGAGATACTCTCACCTCCACCAGCTTGACAATGTTGATATGGTCCAGTTTTTTAAGGATGGCAATCTCTTGGTAGACCCTCTCCAGGGGTCCTAAGATTTTGTGCTGCTCTCCTTGGGCTGCCTTGGGTCCTCTTGGGGGTGGGCGACCTGCAGACCACCACGCAAACCACACACAACTTTACTTCCTGACCACAAACTGTACATCATGATGCTGTATTCCTATGTTTCAATGTATGTAGCAAAGTCATAACCTAAAATATTCGGTGCCGAGTACATAACCACCCACACCATCAGCCCTCCACTCGGACCAGAGACCCAACTCTGCTTGGGTTGATCCATTCCCACATATAGTTTTACATATAATTTTTAATCTGGACTAAAACATATTTAACTAGTAACCTCTCTACAAGTTGCTTGTAGATGTGAATGTGAGTATGATTGTCTGTCTGTATCAGCACTGTGATAGACTGGTGACCTGTCCAGGATAAGCAGCATAGATACAGTAATGGATGGATGGTACTTCAATAGGCTCTGTCACAAGCATCAAATAAAACTTAAACCTTATTTAAACCAGCCAATGTGTTTTTTTCTACCTGATGGTGGCTACACTATCTCGATCTTCTTGTTTTACCACCATATGGACATTTGCTGTTAATAATAACACACCAGCTTATGTTATAATGAGAAAAGTTTGACCTCACGAGATATGTTGGTTTTTGTGAAATATGAGAATGTTTTGTGATATAACAAGATAAAGTGATATGCTGTTTTAATAAAAGTTTATTGTAAAAATGGAATTTGGTATCTAGTATCAACAAGAAAATATGTTATAATAACATGAAAAAATACCTTGTTATGTCAAAAGGATCATGTAGAGACGAGAAAAGTTTCTCATTCTCTTAAAAAAAGAAACTGAGCAGAACTGTTTGGGGGTTTTTCATGGTGGCAGCAATACACTTTGTACTCCTTGTGCTCTATGATGGCAAGATGTGAAATAAAAACAAAAAAACAACCCCCCTACAAACTTGACTACTCAGATGGTAAAGTTTAGGTTATAGATGACTGACGGTTTTGATTTGCCAGTCCCAATTAAGCTAGCAGAATATATAAAAGCAGAGCATTTCTCTCCATCTTTGGAATCAACAATATCGCTCTGGAAGTAGCAGCATTTGTCAGCCCCTGCATTCTCTACATGTCCGTCATGTTGGAGAGTTTTGTAACTGCTGTTCATCTTTCTCTATGAAATTTGTCTGTTGTTGTTTGTCTTTTGGCATTTGCTGTCAAGGTTTTGAAACCTGCTCCCCTTTACATGACAAATCATTTTTGCAATGACCTGCAATCCAGCGCAGATGATTCAGCTTCTTAGGAGCTCTGTTAGTGACATATAGTCTAATGCTGCTTTGAAAAGCCACATACCAATGTGCTGATTGTCAGACCTCCTTTGTAGCTCAAAAATTCTGTTATTTACTGGCATTTAACCTAACATGACACAGCTTCATGGCTGCGTTTGTAACTGCCATGATGCTATGAGCTTTTATAAACACTGATACAGACAGTGAATTGTGTGAGTGTCTACACAGCCAAATATGTCTCATCTAATGGTGTGTAACCTGTGGTACTGTTACTAAATAATAGACAAGTGTGTGGATCTAAAGGAAATCCTGGAAGGTGTCCAGTGGGTTTCTCTGGTATTAGATGGAGGTATTGGCCTTGGCCCAACTGACAAACCATCATTGCATTTTAGTTGTTATTGCCCAGGAATTTCTTGTTCAATAGAATAAACAATAGAATATGACTTACGTGGAAAACCACACTGCTTCATTAACTTCTTCTTGGACACCACCTTCATGGCCTAGGAAAGTGGAAAAGGATTTCAATCCTAGTGTGTTCACATATAGCTAGTATAAACAGTAAAGTGAAGCCTAAAGAACCAGTCATTCCAAAGAGAAAATAAAACTACACCCGCAAGCAGGTATAGCAATAAAATGAAATAAACTTTTAGTTAAGATGTAATGTAAATGTACATGAAAACAAACGATATACCTTAAAGATTTTACTAGAAACATCATTGCTGATACATCCCTTAGCAGTGTCTTAACATGTGCCTCCATCAAAGCAGGAAACATGAAAGTTTGAGTGACAGTGCATTTGTTATCTGTGTTAATGTTCTTTGTAAAAGGCCACGAGAGTATCTGAACAGATACGTCGGAGGCAACTGAATCTTTCAGGAAAAAGAGCATCTATCGCTTTTTTTTTAAAGGACAACTCTGTGTGTGTGTGTGTGTGTGTGTGTGTGTGTATGTGTGTGTGTAGGGGTGTGTATGTGTGTCTGTCTGTGAAAAGGAACAAACTCAAAGTCATAAAATGATGTCTTGTTACAAGGAATTGGTTATGCAAAGGAAGAAGAGAGAAAGTAAATAACATTCAATGAATGTCAGACATTTCTCCAAAATACTATGCTGTCAGAATGCCAATGTGATTTCACTGATCACTAATTCATGTTAAGGTGGAACATTTTCTACTACTTTAACGCCACAAACAGTTTCAGTGATGTACAGCTCAGTAGTTTTCTTTTAAAAACTGTGGTCGCCATGGCTATGACTGTGCAGAAACCAGGCTTGGAAAGAAAGCAGATCTTCCCCTCTACACAGTTTCCATGGTGTGCTGTGTGCGTGCGTGTGTGCATGCGTGCGTGTGTGCATGCGTGCGTGTGTGTGTGTGTGTGTGTGTGTGTGTGTGTGTGTGTGTGTGGACTTGTGTGAGGGTGGTTTATGACTTTTCAATTGCAAAGTTCATGTCACCATACAGGCACTCAGTCAATTATATTATTCATGACCACACCAGAGTTCATTACAGAAAAGCTACATTTTGACTGTGTGGGTGTAGGTGCTTCATTGCAGTCTCCATTGCAGTAAATGTATTTTACCAAACATGAAATTGGGAATGACTTTATTTTATTACATTATTATAACAAAGTATTGCAATAACTGCGGGAAACCGATTTAAAAGATACAATCAAAAGGTAATGTGAGTTCAGTTAATAATCGTAATCGTTAAAATGTCAGTCCTGGTTGATTTGGCGACACCTGTGGTAATAACACAAGATTCAGTTTAATACTACTACTCTGATACGGCTGTAGGAGAGTGAAGAGTAAACATATCTGCTGATATCAATGAGATGAAATGACAAACAGTGACATGCTGCATCATTTCCTGAGAATCCCTTGTGTGTAGGTAGGCAATCTGAATCCAGCGCAGGAGCGGCGGACTCTGTCACTGACAGCAATAAATAGTATCACAAACAGAATCTGATTTCATGAACATGTTGAGGATTATAACTTGAAGGCCCTCACGATTTCAGTTTATATTGTGCTTTAGTGGTTCATATTAACAAACAAATCTGCAATTAATCAAATCACCACAAAATAATTGCCGCACAGTGAACTCAGGGCTTTTGGGGCCCTTGGTGTGCTGGGGCACCTGAGCAGTTTGCCCGTCTTGCCCTGTTGATAACCCAGCATTGGTTGACAGAAGCAATAAAGTGAATGCAATTAACTGACCTGTTACTCCACAGAGTAAACAGGGAAAAAACCCTCAATTGTGTGCATACAGGCATGATGACATATTGACAATTTTTGTATATTCTGGATTTTATACTTTTTATTTCCCAGAACTACTGCTGCTTCCATACACAGCTGTTTTGTGTGTGTGTGTGTGTGTGTGTATTTGGGTAAGTGACTTGGAGAGACAGAAACTTATTAAGAAAATTAAAGAGAAGTAAACACGGCTCCTGCTTCTGAGAGCAAATAGCTGCCAATAATTAGCTCTTTAAATTCATCGCTGCACCAATTTGAAATGAGCTGAGTGAATTCTGCACGAATTAGGTTTACTTTGGCCCCCTGAGGCTGATAAACGCTCCAAATCACAACTGGATGCCTGCCAATCAAGTTGTGAGCATGGTAATTATACGACACAGGACGCCACAGCAAACACATGCAGGATTTAAAGACCTTTAGTAATCTGCTGATATGTTGGACAATAAAAACCTGGTTTCCAGCACTCACTTGGACAAGATAACAGAGTTAGTCATCATATTCTTTTATTTTTACACTGTGGTTATCAAGTCAAAAACTGTGCCATTTTCATTGATCATAAAATTGGCCACTGCTGCTTCATAAATATAAATATTCATCAGTGTTTTCCTTATGTTGAAGCCAAGGCTGAGAACTGAATTAAGTGTTACAACTAAATATAAAAGCAAAATCATTTCAAAACAGTCATTTCCTTTTTTGACAAACATTCACCACCTGGGAACCAGGTAAATACAGGTGAACTACTAGAGCCTACAGAGCCTCTATTGTGTAGATGTTATCTTTCCTGTGTATGGTATCTGTGTGTGTCCGATTGTATTTTTGCATACTGTACGTGGGCTCATGCTGCAGATGCTCCACATGCAAAAATCCAATCAGTTTTCGTGTGAAACCAACTCATATTGCCAGGAAATAGAATCCCTCTTCCATGCCGTCATTACTCATCTCCTCCTCTCCTGATTCCTGTTATTGTTATTTCAGATGTGTTTGTCATTTGAGCCAGCCTGCAATAACCCGCAGTCTGTTCCGGAAGGTAACATTTCCCATCAGTGTCAACAATCAGAATCAGTAGGCGAACGCTTCCACGGAAAGCAGAAACAAAGATGCAAACTAGAAAACTAAATGTAGACATGCACAGCAAACAAGAAAGCCTTATATACGTATGCACACACAGAAACCAGAGGCAGATGGGACAGATTGAGGAGGAAGAGAAAAAAAACGAGTTGCATTGGACATATCTTAATCCAAATTTTATTTTCAGGAATATGTTGTTTCAGACTGGGTGATTCTGACAAAAAGAAAATCTCTGAGGCTCCATTTGCACCTGGATTCTCTCAAACTGCAGCACTGTCTCCTAGAAAAGTTTTTTCTAGTGTGGGAAGAGCTACATTATGTACCGCGTGCTAGTTGTAGGGAGGAGGTCGGGGTGGCTGGTGGGTGTAAAAAGCACAGGACTGGTCAGGTTTTCATCCAAATGTAGTTTTAATTGATTCGCCAACTTTTCCACCTCAGCCAAGTGTGAAAACTTTTTTCGCAATATATTTAAACTTTTTTTCTTCTGGCATTTCTACTCAGGTTTTAATGTGCAAATTGAATAATGTGCATAAAAACAGGTGAATGGAAATGCACTTTTTGACACGGGAGACACTGCATCTTGCACATGGCTGCATTCACACATACAAAGTAATGAAGCTGCAGCTCTGTGAGTACTGCACTGAGCACCTAATTAACATACGCACAACATAGTTCATTCTGATCTGCTGAACTTTAATCTCTAGTAGGAGTCAAACTCCAAAAACACTGCAGCCTATGATCCCCATAATGCAACTTATTCTACACCCTACACTTCCAGTTTGTAATGCAGAAAAATATAGGAAAAAAGTCTCAAACACAAGCCGCTGATGTCATCAGGGTTATTTCTTCAAGCTTTAGAGAGCTCAGTCCAGATTAAAGTGAACTTCATGTACCTCTTTAAGGCTAGGGAAAGACTGTGGTTTCAGTCAAATGTTAATGAAGTAAACACGTTGTGTCTTGTGCTGTATCCAATATTAAACCAAGACCACGAGCTTTACCAAGTGCTGTGAGTTTCCAAAACATAACCATAAAAAAATCTAATCATGCATCAGTTGTGGCAAGCAAATATTGTAGGGAAACTCAAAATTGGAATACACTGTCAGTTAACATTATGCTGATATGTTCAGTATAAACATTTTACCACTTGCCAGATATGATAATGAACAATGTTTCCTCATCATGTTGATAAAAAACACAATCTGGACAGCATTACATTTCCTACCACATGTATTTGCTGTTGCTAATTTGTAGTATATAGACGTTATTCCTAGGAGACAGTGTTGCATACTGCTGAGTGTCTGAGCAGCTCTGCAGGTTGGCATTATTTAAAGCTGCATGTCATTATTTCACTCCAGAGGGCAAGTTAATATAAGCACTCCCTTGTTATAATATTTCAGTCATCTTATAGGGCTTGCCTGTGTCCTTACATAAACTTGGGTTGTTCACCATTCTGCATCAGCCCATTTACAAGCTCTCATTTTAATACTGGGTTGCGTTTAGCTCCAAGCTCCTACTGGCTCCAGTTCAAAAGTACATCTTAAACCCATCCACAGTTGGCAGCTTAAGTCGACATGACTCATCCAAACACTCTCATTGTTGTTACTGTACAGGGCAGCTTAGCTATGTTCAAACACAAAGCAGCTTACTTGGAGGGGCTGAGTTTGCCGAGCTTTTACAGGAACAAATCACCTTGATAGAAACGGCTAAAATGACCTCATCTCAGCGTGCTGGCTCATATCCAGATTCTCCTTTGTGAACTGATCTCAAAGCAGCTACTTGATAGACAAAACAACAGCAGCACTGCTTTGAAGATAGATAACAAAGTCTTGGATATACTTTCAGTGGCACCAGAAGAGCCACTTTCATTTTCATTTCCAAGTTTCTTCCAAGGAAACTGATGCAATTTGAGGGGATGGAACTCACAGCTAGGCAACAAGGTGGAAAAAAAAAATCAATAACACTGGTGAAATCATGTAAAGCTCTTCTGTCTAGACAATAGAGGCTGAGAGGCAAACTGTGGCTATGTGGCAGAGGGACTGCATTTCAGTTGTTAATCAGAAAGAGGTTTCTGAAATGTAAAATGATTGAATTGACTTACATAATGTTTGTCATCATCCTCATTGTAGGCGAGTTTGACCACACCGTAGGAGCCCTGCAATACAACAACAAAGAGATTAGTTTTCATATGTGAAACTACTCGTTCACAGCAACACATTATTCAGTGATAGTTCAATGCTATACCCACATTTTGTGGTTCAGCTCCACATTAAAACAAAGCGGTTCATCAACCCAACTTGTGAGGGATTCAGTTAAGATTCCTAAAGCATCACTTTGAGAACAGACGGCAGCACCATACTGACAGAATGTTTTGAAGGCAGTGCCGTTTCCATTCAAACACAACATTTTTAGTCTTTGGCAGCACAGAACAGCTCCTCCTACACACACATTGCCACAGGATGTGTGTTTACCATCAAAGTCCTTTTCTCCTCGCATGCTTTCTTCTCTGTTAAGTGCAGAAAAGTAACAAAACTGCTTGAAAAGCTGATCACATAAATTAAATAAAGTGAGTTGTATCAGCTTTGATGTCTTGTGCAACCAAATTTGGCAGCTGGCTGATCATAAATGACTCGGGATTTATTCACCCTTAGAAGAAATTGGTCTTATGGGCAAACAAGAATTTGTGGGCTTTAGTCAACACACGTAACAGTGTGAATTCTTCCAAATTTATGTAACAAAGTTTTACAAATGTCACAACAATGGCTACACATACATGTTTCATGTTAACACCTAACATGCTCTATATTTTCAAATAGAGATGGTTTCATACCACTGAACTTCTGACCATCTAAATATCAATCTGATACTAATTTTTTCCTCTTTAATATCTACTACTTTAATATCTAACAATATCTTTACTGTTACTAAGCCCTTTAAACGTGTACAATAATGTGCACTTCATGCTTTTCAATTTGGCAGTTTTTTAAATTTTCATCTCTGTTGCAGCCACAATGATTTCCCCTACATGTTAACCAAAAATGTGTTTATCTCTAATGTCTAATGAGACATGTTAGTGCTCAGTGTCTTCTTTAAAGTTTGAAATGTTGTAGCTTAACATTAATTCTGCCCTTCAGAACACTGATATTGCACCTGTTGAATTTTACCATTTTGCTTTTTTCCTCTTCCTTACGATATCCAATCTAGTGTTTGTGTCACACTGAGACATTTCTATTGCCATACATTTTTGTGCAGACATTCATAGTCCCCAAAGGATGAATCCTAATGACTCCGGTGATCCTCTGGCTTTTCATCTGGTACCACCATGAGGTTGACTTTCCCTTCAGCTTGAGCTGTACTTTGTGTTTAGTGGTAATTATCAAAAGTTACGATGCTAACATGCTAAACTAAGATCATGGACATTGTAAACATTATACCTGCTAAACATCAAAATGTTAGCATTGTCACTGGGAGCATGTTAGCGTGCTCACATTCGCATTTAGCTCAAAGCCTAAGTACAGCCTCACAGAGCTGCTACCGTGGCTGCAGACTTGATAGTAGGATATTACCATGTTTCTATAATAGGAGAACTTGAGCAGGTGCAAAGGAAGCTGTAGCCAACAAAATATGACATAACATTACTGGGCTGTTTTGAACTAGCTAGTTTTCAAGTGTGTACAGCTAAGGCTAACTATACAGTGGATAATAGGTGGTGTTCACCTTAATAGTTCCAAAAACAAACCTTCCTGTCTATGTCAAATAATATTTTACTTATAATAAAGACGACTCAACTTTTAGTGTGCACATGCTATGAATGATTTTGGTCACCTAACAGGCAAACTGAGCAAAGGGTTGATGTTCTCCGAGCTGCTGCTTTTTTCCCCCCCAACTCCTTCCCAACTTCCCCACTCGAAACTGAACCGAGGCAAAAGACCACCAAACTCACCTTTCCAATCTCACTCTTCAGCTTATACTGGTTCAACTGGATACAGTCCTGTGAGGGGGAAGAGAAAAGGTGGGGACATGAGCAAATAAATCATCAACATAAGCATGATCAGTACCAGAGAGAATGCTTTCATCATCTAAAGCGAAGAGAAGCAGGACCGTCTTTGGTACAGGAACAAAATGTTCCCGCTGTGTGTATGCGTGTGTGTGTGTGTGTGTATATGTGCTGAAAGTCATTTATTTCTGAGATGTAGGTAACGATGCAGTCTGTAGTTTCTGTTTACTGTCTGCAAATCCATTAGAGTGCTACTGCTTAGATGGCTGATTTGCAGTTCCATAGCAACCAGTGCTACAGCACAGAGTCAGCCAGGGGCACGGCAGAGGAAAGCAGACCACAGCAGGACAGAGGGGTGGGGGGTGGAGGGTGATTTCACAGGGGTGGGCAGAGGGGGATGCACAGACAGCAAAGTCAATGAGCAGAAAGTGAGCAATGATGTAAGTGTGAAAAAGAAGGAGATGGAGCTGTGGAGAAAATGGATTGAAAGCAGTTCTCTCATTACAGTTGGGGGCCGGACCAGTGCCTGAGGCCTGATACTGGAACATGTTTACAGGATGAGAGGAGGTAGGAGAACACTGATGTAACAAAACAGAAACTACTGCACCAACTCATGGTGTACGGCAGGACTTCACTCGCCACCAGGCAAGGTATTTTAGAAAATATGACATTTTGTGGTGCGTTACATAATATTCTGGTTATCTAGCTCATACTGAACATTGCTTTTGGCGCTGCAGGGGATGTGAAGACTGGAGGGTTATGCACTGTAGGATATGATGGTGTGAAGTACCGTGGGCAGGGATTATGACAAAGGCTGAGGGATAGAATAGAAGATGGGGTTTTGGTAGGTGAAGCAAGCAGTGGAACTTGGAAAAGGATCGCTTTGATTGGTTGAAGAGAGATAAAGAGAGTAAAGAAATTAGGGCGGCAAAGGATAAAGGGAAAGGCAAATGAGGAGAATCCAAAGTAAAGAGCAGTAGGAGGGATTGTCTGAGAGGACTTCCACAGGGTTCACAGTTTGCCGGCACATGCTCAGTGGGCGCTGCACTGCAGTTAATACTCTGTCAGGGCTGATGGATAAAGAGGGCCATGCAGAAAGATTTAAATACATCTGTCACACATGCACATGCACACACACGAATCAAACTCAAATGCCTCGCTGGGCCACAGTAAATCTTTAGAGGGCTCTTTCGGTCACACTGTCACATTAGACCGCTTTACATTAACAGTGCAGCCCCGCTGTCTTCCCTCAGTATGCAACGCACCCACCTCTCCTCTCCTCTCCTCGTTTCCCCTTCTCACTTTGTCCTCCATCGTGTCTGATCTGTACCAAACTCTCCACATCTCACCATCCATTACTCAACAACTGATCAATATCAGTGCATAACAAATAGATCATTGCCACTGTGCTATTCAAAATTAATGACCATGCATTTCATTCGTATGATGAATAATGAGCATGCCTGCCTCAGGAAGTATGCAATAAAAAAGGAACTTGTGTTTGACAGTATTTAAAGCCTGTAAGTGTAAAATAATTTCCTCAACCTGTCAGTTTTGATAGAATGGTATAATGGCTGTAGCTAAATGAGACCACTGCAGAAGAAGATGGTTTATTCTGTGTTGTTTTATATGTCCTTGCATCTGATGCAAATGTAAGAATGTTAAGATTTACATTACGGCATAAGGGAGGAGGATCAGCTAAAACAGGAGCGATGGACTGCCTCACTTTACTTTTTTAAAGATGAAATATTAAATGAACACACACAAATTCAGTTCTGTATGTGTGTCCAGCATCAACTACTGCTGTACTTGACAAGGACCGAGATAAGCACGTCATTTACTCTACTAATGTACTGTGAAGACCAATAGATGGTAACATTTTGCTCAAAGGGCTGCCAAAGTTACTAATTTTCACATTTCTTCTGCTGCTAATTTTAATATACGGTTAGTCAGACATAACAGACACAATGTACAAGACTGTGCAAACCTTTCAGAAGAAGCTTCCAAAAGAGACTCATAGATGCAAGCTCTAATAGTTAACACTCTCAGATCACACAGCCAGTTCACACACAGAAGTGTTAAGTTTCCTGTTGATGGACATGTAGTTTGTGTGTCTTATTTCCAGGTCTGTATACAGCTGTCCCTTCATGTTAGTGTATCTATAGTTATATTTCCCATTTCTTTTTCGTCTCAGGCTGTGACATCCTTCAGGGTTGACTGAGATGTAAATGGTGACTAGACTGGCTCAGACAGCCACCAAGTGCTTTTATTTAGTTTCCTTTCTGCATTGTATAAATCTGAGTGTTTAATCTTTATTTGCCCACTCTCAGCCCCCAATCTGACCACACTGGAATGAAGATTCCTAATGACGATTGGTAAAAAGAGGCTATCTTGGGTATCTTCCAAACTTAAACTACAGAATGTCTTCTTTGTGTTTCCTTGCTGAGCTGCGGTGGAGGAATATGGAATTTGGTACCAAATGGATTTAATTTCTCAGACTGCTGAAGCATCATTTTATCTTTGGCTGAACTTTGGAATTCATTTTTGCACAGAAAAAGGACTGTGGAATTTATCCTATCACTTCCATTGAAATTGCTTTAAGAAGGGATCCCTTTGTGGCTGGTATGGCAAGGATGAACAATTAGACATTAGAGCATGTGAGGATTGTTTTAAGAAATACTCAAAAAATGGGATCTTTTCCTTGTTCTCATTAAAAGTTTGAGGTTTAGGGTGGGTGTTCATCATTTTCATTTATTATTTCACAATGTTGGTGTTGTAGATCCCTGTGATTAATGGCTACAAAAATAGACTTGTCTTGATATCCTGTTTTGACACAAAACATTATGCTCCCAAGGAGGACCTGTATTTTTGGGTAGTTTTCTCTGAATTTTCTTAATCCTAACTTTAATCCACAAAACAGAGAAGAGAATGTGTTATGAAATTCATCCCACTTCCCATGGGGAGAGAAAATTATACACATTATGTGTACAGAATAGAGTGAAAGACAATAGCAAATGCGATGAGAAAGTCAGGAGTGAGAACCCAAAAGAAGAGTTTCCTGCAACAAACAGAGAAAACAAAAGGAGTAAGATGCTTCTGTGCTGTAGTTAAACCATTATATAAGCTATACGCACAGTATATCCTCATGTAGCTTAGTACAGGACTTTCCATATTGTCAGACAGAACATTTGTTTGTCTACAATGACTGCGGGGAGATAACTGACACTGACACCAATTATGAAAACATGCATGTGTAAGTCATTCTTATACATTTTCCCGTTTTGGTAACTGCTGTTATATTAAGTAAGAGTGAAGAAACTCAAAATGTCAGTCATAACTGATGTTTGTGCAAGAAATGTTTCTATCTCTCTCTCCGCTGTGTCACACTGCAGATCCAGTGAGAGTGGAGAAATACAAGCAACATGAGTCCTTTTTATGGTTCAGTGCGAGAGCTGCAACTCCATTTTCTGATAGGAAAGGACACAATGACAGGTCTGCGAGTCTGTGGCAGCAGTCTGTTAAATTCAGAGGGGTTCCACATCCTGGCAGATGTCATGAATTTTTAATGTTCACTCTGAATTGGAAAAAGAGGAAAATGGAGATTCGGGTGTCACCCACAGCTACATGACACTTAGTTTTCATGGGTAACCACAAACAGATGCATGCGTGTTTTCAGCTGCATGTTTTCTATATAAATAATGATACTCATCATTATTGATTAGCAATCTACAACACGTGTCTCCACACGTACAGTTTTAAAGGAATAGTCCAACATTTTGGCAAATATGCTTATTCACTTACTTGCTGAGACTCAGAAGATCAATAGCTCTCTAAATATGCTAAATATGAAGCTACCGCCCACAGCCGCTTAGCTTAGCTTAGCACACAAACTTGCCCGGCTCCAAAGGTAACAAAATCCATCTACCAGCACCATTAAAGCTAGCGAATTAACACATTATATCTCATTTATTACATACAAAAACAGAAATGTAAAACGATAACGATACTTTGCAGTTTTACAGGAGGTTGCAGGACTATTTCTTGGCCACATGCAGTGACTTCCGGGAGTATCCGCTGGTTGCCTGGCAATCTCACGGTGCGGCTGTTAATTAGTGAGCTTGAGAGGTGCTGGTAGGTGGATTTTGTTACCTTTGGACAAAGGAAGGCTAGCTCTTTTCCCCTGTTTCCAGTCTTTGTGCTAATCTAAGCTAAATGTCTCCTGTTGCTACCTTAATATTTAGCATAAAGACATGAGGGTGTTATCAATCCTCTCATCTAACTCTCGGCAAGAAAGTAAATAAATAAGCGCATTTCCCAAAATGTCAAACTATTTCTTTGAGGTGTCAAACGTATAGGTTCAAGGCTACATCCAGTGCACCTCCAGTTTTGATCTGGGGTGGCCATTACTGTGGGTCTGTCAGCTCACTCTTGCCGCCCTGAAACCCAGGAAAGCAGGCGATGGAGCAGGTAGTTCCAGAGGTTTGACAGTGATTTTCTTTACTGAATGTGCAGTTAAAAATATCAGTGAAGTTTGCAGCATAACAAGGAGAATGATTTTACCAGGCCTGGGGATGAGCAGTGACAACCTGAACAGCCTAAATTTAAAGCTACAGTGTGTAAAATACAATAGGAAAGGTATTAGCTGTCACCAATGTTGTATCAAATTTCCTATTATCTATACAAACAGACATGCACACACAGGAAAACAAATAGAAATGCTCACCATGGCAAATCATTAGATGCTCCCACCCCCACCCCTCGCTTCTTTTATGGTGTATCCAGCAGCACAATGCTGGCCAGAATGCATTTCATGTCTGTCTGATGAAACAGTCAAAAGTACTCTTGTCAAAGCCAACATCAGAACACACACACATCTGCTCACAGTGCAGAGCATGGAGTATTATATAGGCTGCACGTCCGTGACAGAAGCTGTGAAAATTATGCAGTGGCATAAATCAGAGGCTTGTGTCCATGATGGGCGCTAATGGGAGACTAGTGTACACACCTTTCCGTGCTTCCTTCCTCCTGTCATGTTGTCCACTGGCCCTCTGCTCCTCTTTCTTTGGTGATAATGCAGAGATATTCAGCTATACGCTGCTTGTATCTAGTTATGACAACTGCTCTCATTAGCACAATGGAGCTGCTTTCTCTCAGTTTGTGTTTCACTCCCTGCTATGGTACCACCTGTCACACCCAACTGCACAAATCCATGTCAGCAAATGTCCAAATCGGAGGACTGCAGATGAAGGACATTTTAGAAGGTGCTTTAGGTGAAAGATTCAAGCTTTTGGATTTTCATTGGATTTGTCTGCACTCCACTTGTAAGACATGTCTCATCTTTGAACAGTGTAGCCAGTATCTGCCTTGATACCTTCTATTTATCTCAACCACAATGACACTACTGCTGCTGTCAATGGAAAACCTTGTGCAAATTTCTTGTGCAGTTAAGACCTTTTCAACAATTTAATGATTATTAATTCATATGAATAAAAATTACTTCCTCACCTGAGAGTCTGATATGGACACACGTTTAGACTCCACGGTGGGCCGGCGAGCCACACGAGGGGAGATGTGCGTGTAGCCTCCTCCAGAGCCTGACGACAGGTAAGTGCCTCTCTCCTGCAGCGACAACTTCCTCCCAGTCAGGTGAGGCCGCAACGGCTGAGTCCTCTTGGCCTGAGCCCCGTCCTTCTGAGCCCCGCCATTCCTCACGCCGTTGGTTGCTGAGTCTTTTGTCGTCATGGCAGCCATGATGTCTGTGAGACTGCTGGCCTGTTTGTCAGAGTCGGGGTCCAGCCTCTCACAGCCAGGGTCACTGCTCATAGCCATGGCGGGTGGGGAGAAGGGAGCGACGCAGGAGCAGGTGGCGTGGGCAGTACTGGTTAGTGCCCACCAGCATCAACGTGACCTGGGCCAGCCTGTGGTCGCAACGTTCAGGGTCTCACCAGAGCTGGAAAGACAGGAAGACAAGCTGTGAGCTCAGTCAGCTACACTAAGTTGATCTACAGTATATCCACATTTGGATCAAGAAAAGTCATCTTGGTTTCAAGTGTTTGTTACTTAAACTGGACTGGCCTGACAGGTACAGCACTGCAGCCATGCTAGCTGCTCTGTGAGGATATGCTTGGGCACAGCGGTGCTTTGAACTCAGTGCTATCGTCAGCATTCTAACATGCAACACAATACATGACAATGACGATAATAACATGCAAATGTCTAGCAGGTATAATGTTAACCATCTTAGTTTAGCATGTGAGCATGCTAACATTTACTAATTAGCACTAAACACAAAGTACAGCTGAGGCTGATGGGACTGTTTTTCGGGTATTTGGTCATAAACCAAACAACTGGACAAATGAAGACCTGATGATGGCCTTAATGAAAAGTACAGAACATACATTTCTGCTCCAAATTTCATGGTAAACCATTCAATAGTTGTTGACATATTTCAGTCTGGACCAAAGTGGTGGACTGACTGACACTGCCATCCCTCGAGCTACATCGCTACCGTGGCTAACAATTTTGATTTTGTCCATATTGCCAACCCAAATTGGTGTTTGACATTACATTTTTAAAACCTTTGAATTCTATCGCAGATCTTTGGCTGGCAACATCTTGCAGGAAGAGCACCTGTGAGACTGAAGTTTAATCAACCAGTCAGATAAAAATGAAAATGTCATGTATTTCTGTGTGGGTGGCCTGCTGGGTCAAGTTACCTACAGTAGACATGCACTCATAAATTGAAATAAATGTCCCCCTGATAAAACCCAACCCAAATGCTGCAAAGCTAATTATGCTTTATGCCTTTGGTCATGGCTTTCTGTATCCACATCAAATGCTTGTGGGTGGACAGACACACAAAGAAATGCACACATAAAAAAGACTAAAGGTATTGTGTGTCTAAACACACATACTGTATGTACGTGTGTATATACCCAGACATTTAGCGGGACTTGTTTATTGTGCTTTCCCCTTTCATCTCTAATGAAACTCAGTCAGCTGCAGATTGCCATTAACAGAAAATATCAAAGGTCTCTAGTACATCTGGTTCAGGTTTTGTTCTGCAGATGGAAGAACACAGATATGCAAAGTGAGCATATACCAAGCCGTCCAAGGAAAAGGGCACTTAAATCCCTAATCCTCAAACAGTAACAGCAAGAATCAAGAGGAATAAGTGTGGTGGTTGTTTCCTTCCCAGAGGAGCCACTTGGGTCTGTATATGTGCCATGAAAAGACACAGACTGAAGAGAAACAATGGAGCCAAATATAAAGTCAGGTTTGTGGGTATTTGACAAGAATTGGTCAGTAAATGGGCCATGTTATGCTATTCCTAAAGTGTGTCAGGAAGGTAGAGCTTCATCTTCAAAAATAACACAGTGTTCCACTTTGTCCAGGTGGGTCACATTCATTCATTCATACATGTGTACAACCATAGCTCAATACCAACTGCAGTGTATCACATTTTTTGCCATGCCAGCATGGCTCTAGAGATGGCAATGTCAGTCTGTTGGTCTTAAATTTTGTACAGACATTAATGGCTTTTTAGAGGATACATCGTAATGCTTTTGGTGATCCACTGACCTTTCTTCTAGAGCCACCATGAGGAGGACATTTGTGGTTTTAAGTAAGACGTCTCAACAACTATTGAATGGATGGCCTTTTTCTTACAATTACCACTAGTCTACAGCCGGGCAGAGTGGTGCTTTGAGCTAAATGCTAACGTCAGCTAACATGCTCACATTGACAACATGCTGGTGTTCAGCAGGTATACTGTGTGCATCATCTTAGTTTAGCGTGTCAGCATGCCAACATTTGCTAATTAGTACTAAACACAAATTAGAGCTGAGGCTGATGGGAATGTCATTTGTTTAGCAGGTATTTGGTCATAAACAGAAGTACTGAACAAATTAAAAAGTGGTGAGGGTGCTAAATGAAAAGTTAAGGGAACATAAATAATAATAGCAGTAGTAATATTTTGGATACAGGGTTATAGTGGGCCGGCCTGGTACATACTGTATATTAAAATACAAAAGCCATCATACATAAACAATGCCATGAGGAACTCGGCACAAAAACTCAACTTTGTCAGAGAGTAGAGTGATTTGCAGGCATTAAAAAGGAGCACAGTCATGTCACTTGTAATATAACTACTAATAGTAAGTGGTAAGCTTACATGCTGGTGTTCTAGTGACAAAATGGTGGGTTTCATCCATAACTGTTTGATTACAAAAATATCGATGAATTCACTATTCATACAAGTATAATGGCTTGTCATGAGGCAGGGACACTGGTTACCCATGACACACACACACACACACACACACACACACACACACACACACACACACACACACACACACACACACACACACACACACACACACACACACACACACACACACACACACACCAGCATTTGCCCACCTCCATTTGCATATTTCAGAATCTATTTAAATTGCGAATGCAGGAAAAAACCTTTTAACTGTCAGCAGCAGAGGGGAAATGCATTGTTTGACTCCTGACTCATTTGAGCAAAAACAAAAAAGGAACTGTCATATTTTGCTAATTCTCATCATAACTAGTGATTATTTGTCTCTTGAAACGGGTTGCTCTCCACTGCAGCAGCATTCAGCCCGCTGATTGTGTGAGCAATATCCTGGTAGAAGTGGGAGGCGGAGGAGCAGCAGCAGGTCTGGTTATTAATTTCAGCTGCAATGAGACTTATTTGTTTACAAAAGCAGGTAACCACACATTTTCATTATGGAGGACAATTTTTGATTAGGTTTAATATTTTCATTCACATCTAACCTTATTATTTCCCACTGCATCCATCCATCTTGTTGTACGAATATTTGAGATGAAATTAAACACTTTTGCCCTCACTATGTTACACAGCTGTGACATATTGTGACTGAAACAGTGTCAGAGTAAGCTAAGGTTTATACAAGGTATAACTGTTAAATGTCTTCCTATAAAAGCTGCAAAATATTTTTTGAAGTTCTTAAAGATCCAGTCTTGTTTCTCCAACTGCATATATCTTTGGATCTGAGGAGGAGGAGGAGGAGCAATGGTGATTTTATCTCAACCTTGATATCCACCACCAGGAAATTCACACGCCTGGATCACTCATACCATTTTCCAGTTTTAACACATTAAAGGCAGAGCACCATCTACCAGCAATGCTCCAATACTCTAGTGGTAGAATTAAATCAAAGTGCTTGATATCTTTTCTGCACGATCAAACTGCCTTCAAAGAGGAATACAGCCAGATAATTGATGTATTTTACAGACAAGGTTTCACACATTAAGCAATTTCTTAATTGTAATACCACTGTTATCATTGATATACTTTAGTGTCCATGTTATCAGAACACAAACAGGTAATCTGCTCAGTGAACCCTAGTTATCCTATAGCTCTACATTATGCGAGTGGCTATAACAGTGATCCTGCATCTCTTAAAGGGAACCTCCACTCATTTTACAAATCATCAAGTCTGTTGAAAATGAAAAAGACCTTGGGGTGTAGCGTTAGAAAGAAGTGAGTTTACCAGACCTCTGCTCCTCATCTCTGCTTGAGGCTAGCAGCTCAAGGCTACATTAGCCGCTACTAACATAACATAGCTGAATGTCTGAAATTTTCCCAAAGATGGTTTCTGTCATTTCAGGTAGTTCTTATCACGCTGATGTTTGTTCAAGTGTTCATTTTTCTGATAAGTTTGGTTTTAATTAGTTATTTGATGCTAGAAAAAGGGGTTGTGACGTCATGATTGACAGCTTGTGGTGTGTTCACGATTGGTTCTCAACAAAATGTGGCTGCAGTAGCAAATTTCAATATTTCAAGCGCATATAATTGTGCAACATCTTTCTTTAATTAGGTAAACAAACAGAGGAAAAAGAAAATGGATAGGTTAAACCAGCGAGAACCTTAAGAATCCCGTCTGAATATGAAGTCTTTGCAAAAGCTGCCATCTTTCAACTAGTTTAGATGGAAAGAAGTTTCAGCAGAGCCAATTACAGTAAGAGGAGAGAGTGGGCTGTAGAGGGTGAACAAATGAATCCATCTGACTCCATTAGCAAACCACTTTCACCCTTAACCTGGCTTCTGTTTGTCTCTGTCATCATTTTGTTGCGTGCAGACAGCAAAAAGAGACATCCAAGGCCAAAATCAAAATGGAATCCTTCATTTGCCGGCAAGAAAGGCAGAGAAACCTGGAACAAACCTCACTAATGCACCCAAAGAAAATCATTCCTCAAGTGGTTGTTGATTTATATTGTTCCTGCATATTTTGGTGTTTTTCTTTACCTCTTCTGGGGTCCTTGACAAAGTGCAAAGAGCAAGCAAAGCATCTATAGTATATATTCAACAGAGAGCTGAAAGCCTCCTAGTTTAGCTAATACAGGCATCTGACCTTGCAGACCTGCAGCGATTTATGTTTTCTGAAAAATACAGTCTTTATATGTAACTGCAGTATGCAGGGAAATGCTGTGATCAGAGGGCAGGGCTGTATGTTGAAAGCATACATTTGATGCTCTCTTCCTTTGACGGGAGGCAGCGGTGAATATCTTCTTCACCGTCTTCTTTCTCATCCAAACCAGTCATCAACTGTGAAACTGAATAGTCAAAGAGAGGCGCTCCACCTTACTCAACAGGATCAAAGGCAATCAACTTTGATTGTTCACTGATTACAAAGATGTGATTGGAAGACAATCTGCATTGCAATGACATTAAACCAAAGCAGATTTGTTTTTGCATTTGCATAATACATGATAATGCATCATGTGTGTCATTTTGTCAGGTTTTCTGGGATGTTCTGTGTTGCAAGATCATCAATATGATGGTATTGACAAACTGAACAATTGATGTGGAACAGAGCACATATTGATGGACAACATACTGTGCCACATGTTTTCCCAATAAGAATTAGCCTCAGCAGGTCTTAACAGGGATCGGACATGGTACGATATCTGAAGGTAACCACAGTGCACTATAGGGAGAATTACACTTTAATCCTCTTGATATTGTGTACTGATACAAAATTCCTTCAGCAAGGAATTATGCTTATTTGAGAAAAGCATAGTACTGCATAGTAAACTGAAAATTTTAGGATATGGACTAATGTTCGGATAAAAACTCATTTGAAGATTATGTTACGATATTTTTCACTGTTTTCTGATGTTTCATAGACCAAACGATCATTCGATTAATTGAGAAAATAACAATTCCTCCAAATAAAACGTCAAAATACGTCATTTGGCCATGCCCTCTAGAACCACTAACAGAAGTGTCTGATCCGACACCCCTATCGGCAGGACAACATCATTTATCTGTGGCTTCCAAAACCAACACAAGGGCTGTTAAAAAACAACAACATTTTATGATGCGACAACGCTATGGTTAAAGTTAGGTTAGGTTTAGGGAAAGATCATGGTTTTGGTTAAAATACGTTTTTTGCTAAGACTAGGGAAACATCGAGCTTTGGCTTAAAATGAATTGCTAGGTTTATGGGGACCTTTGTCGTCATGGTTACAGTACCAAACAGGTGGTTAAGGTAAGGGAACAATCATGCTTTTAAATAAAACAACGTTGACTTGCAGTTGGAAGCAATCAGCAGTCTCCTGTGTTAAAGTCTGATGTTTTCTTGACTCATCCACCCACCCCAACCCCCTCCCTTTTTGCTGCTCTATAACACTGTCACCTGACTTCCTCCTTTGCTCCCGTCATAATGACTACAGCCGCTAGAGAGCTTTGTCACTTGAACATAAACATATGTTGTTTTGAGGCACTCATGCTGTCGGTCTTCTTCGGACGACAGTCTCGAAAAATAATCAGTACATTAATCAGTTGTTTCTTGCACTCATTTGTGGCAAATCTGTATTGGGTGCACTTCACTGTCTTGCCTCTGTGAGATATCAAGCTGTGTATGTTTGAATGTTCTGTGCATGTGGAACAGAAAGACTGTTGACCCGCTTTTACCTGGAAAACATACTGCACGTTAATCCATTCACTCTAAGTAAATGTCAGCGAATCAAAACAAATGAAAAATCTTGTCTTGCGGTTGAAAGTACGAGCTGAATCTTTGAGCTTCGATCCCTCCAGTGCCTTACAAAAAGGGCCAAATTACAGTCCCACTCACGCTGAGGCAGTGTGCATACATTAGGCTGTTGGATCTCTGTGTATTCTGTGGCCTTGAACTCTGCTGGGTGCCATTTTCATCTCTGTGGCCAGGGCCAGAAGGACCATTACGGTGGACTTCAACACTATACTGCACTGCAGTGGCTATACACAGCTTTATCTCCACTGTTCACAGCATTAAAAAGCTCATTAAAGGACAAATATCAGGAATAATTGTGTGTTTAATTAAAGGGCAGTGTTATTAAATTAGCTTCATTTGTACTATGAAATCTACTAAACAGACATTTTAAGCACATTAGCACAGTTTGACCAGTATAGATTTTTAAGGAAGACCATCAGTACAGATGTTATGAAATTTAAATGTCACAAACCTGCCCATATGCAATACTGTGTCTTAATTTGTGACCATTTTAATGTCAAGCCAATTGCAAAATAACTGGATTCAGTGCTCCCCATCCAGTACTTGCAGTCTTGGCCGGGTGGACACAGCGTTTATGCAATCAAGCGTTAATAAATCTCTACTAATAAAATTCTTTTAGGCAGTGAGCATCTTGTTCATCTTCAATAAAGAAGACACCGTTTTACTGCAGGGTTTTGTAGACTACAGACACTACACTCACTGGCCCTTATCCCATATTTAATTAAAGGCCACAATCAGCCCAAAACCAATAAAGAAGTCTTCTTAATATCAAATTAGATCTCTTACTCTAAACAGGATTTTCCTTCCTGCTGCTTCACTCTCTCCCTGGGCCCACATGTTGATCAGCCCCTCTCTCCTGTAGCCTTCTCCTGTCACATTTCATCGAACTCAAACGAAAGATAGCTCACATTAACTGCAGAGAAAACAAAATGCAGGAGAGGGGAGGGTGGAAAGCCCAGCAGGAACGTCAACTGGCTGCTCCTGATGGATGATAGAGCGAGCCTGGGGAACAGCTTGGATTTGCATGGCTTTTGTGTGAATGCACACACACACACACCTGCCCACTCAAACCAACCGACACACACACACACACACTAGATTATGTTTTTGGAAAAAGGATTAAAGGACACATTTCATCCCCTTACACACACACACACACTAGAATTAGCGTTTCCCCATGTTCCTCCTGTTGTGGTAGCTAACAGTTGGCAGTGATTATGCCTCATCATCTTTGACTGAGTGAGTCTCATTCATATGGAGCAGAGTGTACAGCATCTTAAGGGCCTCTGGAAACAGTAAGAGAGCATAGTAATCAGATATCAACTGTGATCAAGGGAAACTCTCAGCAGTACGAATGTTGATGAATATATTTAATGTCAAAGACAACTTATTCTTAGAGGCAACAACAGATGCAGAACGACACATCAGTATCTAAAACACCTCATCAGAGTCAGTGATACTCGCTGCATCACAGCAGTGGTTTCAGAGAGCAGACTACAGCATCCAGAGCACAGCAGTGATCCACTCGCTAAAAAAAAGTGAAAATCCTCAAGTTAAAATTAACTTTATTTTACTTGCTTTTTCAGAACTAGTCAACAACAGAACTGGAAAGAAGTGAAATGTTCTAACTGGAATAACTTTAGTTCAGTTAAAATCATTTGTTTTGCTGTGCAGACATTAATGTTTAAATGAAAAGTAAGCTATGATTTGTGTGTGTTAGTCGACTGTCCTCCAAGAAAAACAAGAGCATCAGTTGTTTCAGAAAAAGCCCAAAAGCGACATTTGTTTACATGACAGTGACAAAGACCTGTAGCAGCTGTAGTAATTATGACTGTTGTTCATCTTGAGCAATGGACGAAACTGTGTGATGTTATTATAGAGCCACAACAGGCCGCTGTTTGAGTTCCTACCAGCAGGCCATGTTGGTTTCTTTTAACCCTGACTGTGGTCGTTCCTTTACTGTTATGGTGGTTATAACTGTAACCATAACAAAGTAGTACTTTTAACCCAAACCCCAACATTTCCCTTACATTTTCCCTTACCTTAACTCATTTGAACCTAAACCAAGATTTTTGCTCCAAAACCTAACCAAACCTTAAAAAAGTGCTGCACTAATCTATTGTCAGACTCATAATGGACAAAACCTGGAGTCTACATTACCCACAATTCAACTCCACCACCGACAGTTTGGTCGGATGATTTAGGTGTGTTATGCTTGTAGCAGCTAATGTAGCCTCAAGCAGAGAAGAGGAGCGAGCTGCAGAGGTTTGGTAAGCTCACTTCTTTCTCACTCCACACCCCCAGATTTTTTTCTTTTTCAAACTTGTAGTTTGTAGGTGTCAGATCTGAAAAGGGTTTTATTTTTGAAACAGTGATGTTGTCCTGTCGATTGGGGCGTCAGATCAGAAAACACTGTGTCGTTCTGGAGGGCATGGACCAACAATGTCTTTTGTCGTTTAATTTGAAAGACTTGATGTTAGACATACTGTATAAAAACTGCAGCCAAAAACACACAAAGGAATACCACTATAGCTAACCACTCAGTACTAAAGTGATGATTTAGTCCTGTGATGCCACATTTTTTTGTAAGCATGTCTACATACATATTCTTTTTAAATTATGAATTAATAATATTAAATTCCCCTAGAGGATCATATAGGAATGTCATATCTTGGGTGCATTGAAACATTCAATATGTACACAAGAATACAATGGGAATATGTGAAAATCAACAACAGCCAGCGTTGTTGCGACAGCGGCTTCAGTTTAAGTGCTAAATACCCAAAGCAAATACAGCCCAGGTCCTGGCTCACACAAAGATTCTTCATATTGCTGAAGATAAACAATTAAACCCGACAGCACAGCACAGGCAGTTCTTTCTTGTGGTACTTATCAGTAGAAAACCCTTCACCTGTCACAGACTAATTCCTGGAAGTCTTTAACTCGATCCACAGGATTAACAGGCAACTGTACGGGACACAACTAGCTGTATCCATAAACCCGTTAAACACATTCCTGTTTAGCCAATCAGTGTGATGTGATGAGAAAACAGGCAGCTTTGCTTCCCAGGCTAGACACTGGACACAAATTCAATCAATTTGACTGGGCACAAATACACTCTGGGACAATCCAAACCAAATCCAGGGCCACCCTCTCTGAGGTTGGCTGCCTCAGGCAATAATAAGCCCAGGATTACACAGGATATAAGAGTGCAAACTGGCAAGTTGGACGAGCCAATTATTTCTCCTCTGCTCACACTGGCAATGAGTCTGCAGCTTCCAGCATGGCTGACCTTCCTGGAATCCTAGAAATGTCACCTGACAAGGGTCCCTCCAACAAGGATAGACCCCCCCCCAGAACAATGGACATACAAAAAGTGGGTGGGTCTTGATGGTGGCTCCACCCACTGCTCAGGCTGTCCGGTAGCTGGACCTGCTACTAGTTGATCATCTATTTTTAGAAGGAGTTAGTAGCGCTGGGCTGAGTCCGGAAAGGATAGCAAGAGAGGCTGAAAGAGTTAATATAGAACAGAAACAGTGCAGACCATCTTCCATCCATTCAGAGCTTTCAACATCATGATGCTGGAAATCTGTGATGATGTGAAGCTGCAGAGGATTAATCTGATGCTGCTGAAAAAGAGAAGCCATCTATCTTTTCCGTTGGGAGTGATACTCAGTGCCCTCTAAATCCTCAGAGAGGAAGAATATCCCGGTGATCTCTATCCCTTCTCATGGCCGTTACAAACCTGTGGTCATGTTACAGGCAGGCTGCCAGGTCACTCCTGATGCACCAAGGCTGGAGTCACAAAACAAGTCCAGCTTTCACTATTCATTACAGACTCATCAATAAAAATGCATACTATATAAGCATGTGCTGGACCAAATTCATAAGCACACATGGTACATTTTTTTAATCTGCAGTTTTGAGGAGATAAGATTCATATTATGGATCAGTGTGTCCATTAGCTGACCAAGATTAAAGTAACAGTTTTCCAAATATAGTCAAACCCAGCATCAAATAACAAGAGTCTTCTGCCATGCAAGCAGCTCTATGAGGCTGTACTAAGCTAAATGCCAACATCAGCGTGCTAACATGCTCACAATGACAATGTATAATGTTCACTATGCTCACCATCTTAGCGTGTTAGCATGCTAACATTTGCCAACTAGCACTAAACACTGAGGCTGATGGAAATGCCACTAGCAGAGTTGACAACTCAAATCTCACACCAAATAAGAGGAAGCCACAAAGCCACTCCTTTATGAAACATATAGCTATAGGTTTTGCAGAAACATCAATACTGATGCTTTGTGTGTTGCCCACAACTGTTCTTTATAGTATTTTTTCCTTCGAGTTTATTAAATACCTGCTGTCACACAGCAGCTCAAACAATGTGCTCCAAAGTGAGAGAGGTTCTGTATTTTTATGCACGTGGCACAGCATCAGTAAGTTCATTAAATTAGATTTCAGACAAGGCGACAGAATCACTCAGGATTGGTAATTAATGTTCTGTGTTTTTTTACACATCAGGTAGGACACTTTTACACCCAGATTCCAAAAGTATTCAGTGAAATTGTTTGAAATAAATCAGCTGTCCTCAGGATGAGGGACATTTTTATTAAAAAGTAAAGTCTGAACTCTGTTTTCTCTATTGAATTAAACTTTTTTTTATTACCGGAAGTTTTCAGGTTTACTGCTTAAATTAAATGTCTGACAATATTTACAGTAGTAGCATCACTGTGTGCATGAAAGCATATTCATATATTAAATGCACCAAACCTTATCTATTAAGTAAATAACTAAAATATATCAAAAGATAATGAAAACACATTTACTGTTCCATAAAACACTGGAGTTGTTATATTGAGTGCAGAGATAGTCCAAAATGTTGCAGGTATTTTTGTTTACCATGCTAGGTTAGCAAGTGTGTAAATTTCATACATGGCATGAAAGTGTTTCATAAATTTGCTTACCCTGTGGAAGGTATTGTGCAGACTTGATATTCGCAGAGAACACACTGTCAAGATGATCTACAGCGGCAAACTAAATTAACCCAGATGTTCTCCTCACACAGCCACAGGTGTTTACCCTAAGTCTGTCTTTATGCACATGTATGTGTTTATGGTCTAACGAGTGTGAACTGACTGTGTGTGTGTGTGTGTGTGTGTGTGTGTGTGTGTGTGTGTGTGTGACGTCGTGCAGGTGCAGGTTATAGTACAGGAGTCTAAAACGGCAACATGACTAACAACATGATGTTCACAGCCTCTGACTGTGGATAATGATCTAACAAACACAATTAGTCACATAATTACACTTGCTGCATTATGGCGAGTTATTTTAAATGAACAAAAACTGCAGTCAATAGCAATCTGACTTAATATAGTCATTTCCTCTGTGACTTGGTTTGGCCCTTGATGTTAGTCACATGTAATCATCACAATTTTTTGTGCCAGCTTAAGTGCAAGCTCCTTTCTGAACTGTATTTCAGAGAATCGTCACTGCAAAAGAGGATGAACAGCACTTTCCTCTAGTTAATCCATCTCTCACAGCATTTAAAACATCAAAACAAAATGTTTTTTGAGCCCTTATCTCTTTGGAAGAGAAACCTAAATGTGCTTTTGGTGGTTAAAGACAATTTGAAAAAACAAACCTCTCAGAAACCAAATCAAACTTGAGGTTGTGTTCTTTGTGTTTGGGGAAAGGTCACAGGCAAAGGACTACGGAGGCATCACCGTTAGCAACCTGCTGGTATCACAGCAGCACACGTTTAGCCCAGAAGCCCTTTGGTGACTCATCCTAAAAATGTTACTCCCTAAAAGACACAGAGGATCATTAGTTACATTATTTACAGATCATTTGATTAAAAATCCTCATCTACATTTCTGATTATGAAGTTGAGCATATTTGCAGATTTGTGTGACACTGGCAAATATTTCTTCTTTTGATAAAAGTTGACAAGTCAAAGTCAAGTCAAAGACAAAGGCTTTTGATAATTATAACTTCTTAATTCTGGAGCTGCAACGATTACAATTGATTGTCAGAAAAATAATCTGCAACAATTATGATAATCAATTAATCATTTAAGTCATTTTTCAAGCAAATGCCAAAAAATGCTGTTTTCAGCCTCTCAAGTATGAAGATTTGCTGCTTTTCTCTGTTTCATATCATTGTAAACTGAATATCTTTGGGTTTTAGACTACTGATCGGACAAAAGACATTTAAAGATATCACCTTGGACTCGGACAAACTGGGATGGATCATTTTCACAATTTTCTCAAATTAAATACATTAATCGAGAAAAATAATCAGCAAACTAATCGATAATGAAAATAATCGTTTGTTGCAAGGCCACTTAATTCAAATTAGCTTTTATAAAGACTGCAGAAGACCAAAGAGCACATACAGCAAGAAGAGATGATTTTAAAAGAAATTCTACCACCAGAATGTTGTTTAATGGGGTTTAAATAGCTTCGTTTTTTTGACATTGCAAAATAATTTTATAATCACAAGTAGTGACTCAACATGACATTCTCCTGTTATTACTAAACTATTGTTTTGTCTTCTTCAGGATTCCGTAGAGGAGCATTAAACAACCACAATGAAGGAACCTTACATTTTCCACAGTAAAAATGACTTTCAATGTGTCAATTTCTCCATTTTACAAGCTGGCTTTTTACCTTTACTGACTAATGTTAGCAGCATTTCTTAGACCTCATCTAATGTGCCAGTTATGTTTTTCTTCCAACAACATGCAGGCCAGATTCTTCTTGAAAAATACAAGAATTTCAGCCCTCTGAGCTGTGAGCCTCTTTCTCCCTTCATCAATAATGTTAACGCCAGCATTGAAGAGTCTCTTATTCTCCACCCTGGTGCAAGCTACAAAGAGAAATTTAGATGCAGGAGCCAGGAGAGCCAAGGTTGGTCGATTCTCCAGAAGAGGAACGGTTTGCTCACTAAAATAGGTTTCTTTCTCAAAAGGAGAGCGCTAGTGTCAGCTGGCCCAGGGTCAGATTCTGCTTCTCTCTCCTCCAGGATTTCATCAAAAAAGACTACCAGCTCTGCTCTTTCATGCAATTCCATCATCCACACAGGGATATTTCTACGGGCCTATTGCAAGGAGACCTGAGCAGAAATAGTAAAGCATGTCGTATAGAGAAGTGGGGGAGAAGAGGGGAGCACTGTCAGCAGAGATCTTAGCCGAGGTTTAAGCTCCTTCTCTTTAGCTGGCAGAACTCACTGAAATCACAAACCTGTCTTTGGAGCCATGAGAGCCGATTCTTCCCCCAGCAACGATGTCACTGCTAAGTACTAGTAGACAGTCTGCCAGAGCCTCCTCCACCAACGCTGCACACATCAATTATATGTAGAAGAGGAACAGATTATTTTTTAAAAATGTATTAATTAGTGATTTTTATGTTGTCACGGCACAGGGGGTACTGGGGAAATAGTTTGTTGCTACATCTGGTGGAATAAATTATCTCTAAGCCTTGCCAGCTACTGACAGGCCGCAACATATATTGAGTGCCATTGATTATCAACGCTAAAGAAAGGATGCTGGCCTCATCTGAACCCTGGTGAGTCCTGAGTTGTGTTATCCGGGCCCAGCGTCCTCTTACATGTAACCAACCGTAAACTGATTGTTCACAGCTCGGCAATGGTATGAGTGCATTTTAGGTTAACATATAAACGCAGACAGAACTATAACCAAATACTTCAGGGATGAGAGCTATTATTCATTGTCCATCACAATCTCAACATAAGAGTTACTCGCTGCAGCACGCCAATTTTCTTGCATTTGTGTTTGTTCCCTTCTCCTGCCGTCTGTCTCTGACAGGCTCATATTAGAAAAGATCCACCTTCAGCCAATCAACAGGAAAATGACAACCATGTGACCGTGACAATATTGCCAAAATAACACCAGACATTATGTTATTATATGTTCAGTCAGCATATTTATTTGAGGCCGTGTTTTGCTGTTCACAGTGGGTAACACAATGCTGAGTGCCAAATATATTTTCCATGTTTTTGTGCACATGCGTCATGGAAAATGAAAACCAACATGGAAGATGTAACAGATTCCAGCAGCACCTGCCCAGGTTGAATCCAGGATTTTGCACTATTTGGGATTTTACAGTCCAGGACTAAGAGTCTACAGCCATGCTAGTGCTCTATGAGGCTGTATTTAGGCACAGTGGTGCTTTGAGCTAAATGCTAAGGTCAGCATGCTAACATGAACGACAGACCGACAATGTCCCTGGAGCCATGCTGCTACCATGACTAAAAATGACCAGAAATCATGTACAAACAAATGACAAAATTTCAGCATTCAAATACATACGACAATTGCAATACACAGGAGTAGGCACCTTAAGAATATACTGTGATATTTTATTAGGTAATCCTTGCTGATATCATCTCTACAAAGTTGACACCTTCAGCTACATGGACATGGAACTAATCCATTTCTTTTTATATATATAGATATAGATATAGATATAGATATAGAAGCTAGAGAGTGTCGCACACCCCATGTTGTGTGCAACACACACCTGGTCATTGCACAAAAACTCTCCACACAATTAAACAAGCCCACCCATGTATCACCCCAATCAGATACAAAGAAAATACCATCTGTTAATGCATATCTCATTACTACTGTATGTATCAGTATAGTTGCCTCATGTGGGTTGGGTGACAAACTACAAAAGCCTCTGTGAGTGTGTGGGCATTCACTTCACAGAGATAAGTATTTACTATTTTTAACTATTTATTATCTAAGCTAAAATCAATATCTTTCTGCACACTGTCATCTCCTCCAGAAGGAGATTAAATGATGTTCAAGTGTAGAAGAGAGGCTAAGCTGGAAAAGAGGCAGGACTTTAGTCCACTGCGACAAGCGGCCACAGAGGAAAAGCTGGTGTCAGGGTTCGCACAAGGGTTTTGGACTGCACACAGACAAGCCTCTCTAGAGGCAAGACAGAAGCTCAACCAGCCATCAATTATTTCCGTGAGCTCACCGGCCATATGGAAATAACAGCAGAGCTCTGGGGACACACAGCAGAATAACATCTTGAGTTTACAGCATAAGACATTTAGATATAACATTTAAAGAGACTTGTCTATGTTAAAGCTGACAGAAATGCCACAAAACTGCTGTAGTGTCAATTTTGCTGAAAAATTCACAGCCTGGCAATGCCGTTAACATTGTCTTTTTACAAGTAGTTTTCATATTGAACTACATAGCCAAAAATACTGTTTAAAGAAAACAGAGATTTCATTTAAATGAGGGTACAGTCAGATTACCAAACCTAACCCTTCAGGTAGGGCTAAGAACTTAATAAAGCAAGAGAAACACATTACTGAATACTTGATTTTCTTTATGTTCTTACAGCTTATGCTCTTCAAATTCTGATCAAAGAAATGAACTGGTGTGGATTCCCAGTGGGTGTCTAATTCATGCTGGTGTCTTTCATACACAAGGCTAATGGGAATGAAGAAGTGCAAGTGGGGTGGAGTGCAGGATAGCACTTGGATGAGCTAAACTAAAAGATCTGAGAACCCCCAGAGACCTTACTGGTTGTGCTTTGAATAATGAAGGCTAATATGCAGATGTGGTTGTGCGCCTGGCACAGTATGAACTAATGAGGACCTGTAAATGTATTCATGTATCCACTCCCTACAAACAAAAAGAAAACATTTGTAACTGACTTGTCTAACTTCAAGTTTCATAATCATGTTTATTTTAGTGTAGCTGACATTTGAATCATATTTGGAATAGGATGCAACAGTGCCAGTGTAAATGGTAACATTCAATTACAGCAGGATGCCCATTTTCCAGTGACTTTGCCTTTGATACATTCTATTCACAACGAGGTTCTCAATATATTCTAACACGACTAAAAGTCTACAGCCATGCTCTGAGGCTATATTTAGGCACATCGGTGCTCTGTGCTATTGACAATGCTAACATGCTGATGTTTTGCCATGTTCACCATAGCATTATATTTAGCTATTCTATATGCAGTATACATCCATCCTTGGGTTTGTTTTGACTTATGTACTTATTTAGTCAAAACTGCAGTTACCAAAAAGAAGAAATTTAAGTTTTGACAATGCCCCCTACATCAGGGTTCTCCTGGGGGTGGGAATTTTTGGTTCCGACACTGTGGGCAGGCACTAAAACAAGTTTATAATATAATTTTAATGCCAATGGCCACGCAGACCGTTAACCAGCAGGACACCTTTGTTACCTGACTGCTTAGTACCATCTGTGATTTGAGCATTCCGTATGTTTTTCCCAGGACTGAGTACATTACTGCGTGTCATGACTTGAATCAGCGGGTAATGTACAAAGTGCTACTTGTTGCTGTGAGTTTTGACAGTCTGGCCATATACCGTCACTACAACTGAACCCATGAAACAGAGATTGCCAGCTAGACCCCCCTTCTCTGTAAAACGCACGCTGCTGCCGATGACTCAGCAAGTGTTTATGTGACATGACCAAAAAGTGCCGTCTTCTGGGAATCAGTGTTAGCGTTAGCAAGCTACGCTTCCACCTTCCAAAGGGAAGCTAGTTTAGCCTTGCTAGCTTGTTTCCGAGGGGAATACAAAGTTAACTGTACAGTGGGTATTCCCAAATGTTAAATGTTATAAAAAGGGACAGACACCTTAAATCTCTAACGATACATATGAAAACGATACCCTTTTTGAAAATGGGAAAAAATGTCTTTTGTCAATGTTCATAGGCTACACAGGGCTATAACGGTCAGTAGACCACCACGGTTGACGCCATGTCTCTTAGCAGCACCGGCTTTCAAATGTGAATCAAATGCTGCCATGGGAAACACTCCACAAATATCTCCAAAACAAAGTCCAAAGCAGCAATGACAACCAGTATGAGGTTAACAGCACTGCTTGTACAGTGCCTTGCAAAAGTATTCATACCCCCTGAACATTTCCACATTTTGTCACGTTACAAACACAAACTTAAATGTATTTTATTGGGATTTTATGTGATAGACCAACACAAAGTGGAGCATAATTGTGAAGTGGAAGGAAAATGATACGTGGTGTTTTTTACAAATAAATATCTGAAAAGTGTGGCGTGCATATGTATTCAGCCCCCCTGAGTCAATACTTTGTCGAACCACCTTTCGCTGCAATTACAGCTGCAAGTCTTTTGGGGTATGTCTCTACCAGCTTTGCACATCTAGAGACTGCAATTGTTGCCCATTCTTCTTTGCAAAATAGCTCCAGTTCAGTCAGATTGGATGGAGAGCGTCTGTGAACAGCAATTTTGAAGTCTTGCCACAGATTCTCAATAGGATTTAGGTCTGGACTTTGACTGGGCCATTCTAACACATGAATATGCTTTGATCTAAACCATTCCATTGTAGCTCTGGCTGTATGTTTAGGGTCGTTGTCCTGCTGGAAGGTGAACCTCCGCCCCAGTCTCAGGTCTCTTGCAGCCTCTAACAGGTTTTCTTCCAGGATTGCCCTGTATTTAGCTCCATCCATCTCCCCATCAACTCTGACCAGCTTCCCTGTCCCTGCTGAAGAAAAGCATCCCCACATCATGATGCTGCCACCACGTTTCACGGTGGGGATGGTGTGTTCAGGTTGATGCGCAGTGTTAGGTTTCCACCACACATAGCGTTTTGCATGTAGGCCAAAAAGTTCAATTTTGGTCTCATCTGACCAGCGCACCTTCTTCCACGTTTGCTGTGTCCCCTACATGGCTTGTGGCAAACTGCAAACGGGACTTCTTATTGCTTTCTTTCAACAATGGCTTTCTTCTTGCCACTCTTCCATAAAAGCCAGATTTGTGGAGTGCACGACTAATAGTTGTCCTGTGGACAGATTCTCCCACCTGAGCTGTGGATCTCTGCAGCTCCTCCAGAGTTACCATGGGCCTCTTGGCTGCTTCTCTGATTAATGCTCTCCTTGCCCGGCCTGTCAGTTTACGTGGACGGCCATGTCTTGGTAGGTTTGTAGTTGTGCCATACGCTTTCCATTTTCGGATGATGGATTGAACAGTGCTCCGTGAGATGTTCAAAGCTTGGGATATGTTTTTATAACCTAACCCTGCTTTAAACTTCTCCACAACTTTATCCCTGACCTGTCTGGTGTGTTCCTTAGTCTTCATGATGCTGTTTGTTCACTAATGTTCTCAAACAAACCTCTGAGGCCTTCAGAGAACAGCTGTATTTATACTGAGACTGAAGCACACACAGATGGACTCTATCTACTAATTAGGTGACTTCTGAAGGCAGTTGGTTGCACTGGATTTTATTTAGGGGTATCAGAGTAAAGGGGGCTGAATACATATGCACGCCACACTTTTCAGATATTTATTTGTAAAAAACACCACGTATCATTTTCCTTCCACTTCACAATTATGCTCTACTTTGTGTTGGTCTATTACATAAAATCCCAATAAAATACATTTAAGTTTGTGCTTGTAACGTGGCAAAATGTGGAAATGGTCAAGGGGTATGAATATTTTTGCAAGGCACTGTATATTGTGCACACTCCCTCATGATTGGGAAGATTGCTTCCTGGAAGCAGCCTCAGTGGATTAGTCATTAGTGAAATGATGTGATGTATGTTTGTGAGCTCATCTGACAGCAACATGGAAATAAAAGTTTGAATTTCCACAATTTTGAAATTCATTTGGATTTTTTGTCCATGTGTAATGTTAACCTCACCTGAATGTCTTGTTGGAAGCTGTTTTTCATTTTGTGGATAATTTCTAAGTTGTACAGTTGTACAAAAGAACTGAACAAGAATCACTACTGCATTTGTTGCTTAAGTGAAGTCCTGATTTGTGTCCATGTAGACAAAATATATGGGGTGCATGCTGCCTCAGTGCTGGGAGGCAAGAAAGTTGGCAAGAGACAGACTCTAGCACAATCAGGACAACTCTATTTAAAGGGGTACTCCTGAAATTAAGTATTACACATGTATGAAATTAGGAGATTTGAGAGAGACAGATTAACGAGACCAACGCTGTGTTCACAAAGTAGTATCTGGTGTCTCATAGCTCTGTGGGTCTGGTGCATTGATTTACATACTCTGCTCTGACTGGACAGTTGTTTTCTGACGTTGCCGCCTGAAAAAAAAAAAGCCATCTCTTGTTTTAATTTCCTGTCGGACAGTTAGTTTGAATAACTTTGTTTGCTGTCTTTTTTTTTTTAACATGGTATGTTTAAACATGTTTTAATACAACAATGACACCTGGAAAGACTGATTAGCATTGCCGTCCTGTATCGGCGCTGGGAGCGACCCCAACGACGTAATAAACAGCTCTGTGATTATGTTTCTGTGGGAATGGCCTGTAAGAGCCTCTGTGAGGCAGTGCTTCGCTAACATTAGCATGCGAAAGTTAGCTAAATGATAACTTTTGCATTCTAACATGCTCACAATGACAAACATGCTGATGTTTAGCAGGTATAATGTTAACCATGTTAACCATCTTAGTTTAGCGTGTTAGCATGCTAGCATTTGTTAATAACAAGGAACAAGGATGACAATGACGGTGCTAGGTGAAAAGTCAGGGTAATCACCAAAGTTATTAGAATCCAACCTGAGGGGGGCATGAACAAAATTTCATGTCAATTCATCCAATAGTTGTTGAGATATTTCAGTCTGGACCAAAGTCACATTGCTAGCATGGCTACAAAAAGAATGGTCAAAATTGACGGCGCAGAGGCCAAGTTTCACTGAGTTTTATAGTATGGGTCAAGACCCCAAAACCCTGGATCCTACATTTCCCACAATGCAACTGGACAACTTCTTTTGTTAAACTGGTAAATGTCTTTGTCTTTCAAACTCCACACCACCAGTTTGTAACGCAGGCTTTTTGTGACCTGTTGTCTCCAAGTCCAAGCTGAGATAACATCACAATGACATCATCAGGGTTATTTTCTCAGATGTTGGAATGCTCCGCCCAGAAACACAGAAGATGTTAAACAACTGTTTTCACAGGCTGAGTGGTAAAAATGGGAGTGTCCCTTTAACAGGATCATAGACCATAAACTAAAGACTGAAGCCACATTTGAAAATATGCTACAAAACACAAGGTGCTTTAAGTCACTAATGTGGTGCATCAACAGAGTAGTTTAGTTTATCCAACACACAAAAACACATGGTAAGATAAACACCCTTCACAAATAATGACATGCCCATCATTTCTAAAGCTTACACATTACTCTTAACCGGCTTTCTATCAGTCATCTCAACGCAGGGGTAAAGCTTGCCTGTTATACTGTTAACTTGGGGTGTTGATCAACCCTAAAACATAGTGCAAGCACACACCTGAGTGATTCCATGACAGTGGAGCTCCACAAACACCTTGAGGGCTTCCAGGACTGGAAGGCTGATTCCACAGAGGAGGTGGGGGATGCAGCGCCAACAGTACTAGCTTTGTAATAGAAACACAACAGGTACAGTGGAGTGAAGTCCACAGTGAAGAGTGTCTTAACACTCCTGACTGGTAAACACAGTTCAGTCACACATTACGAGTTATCTTACATCTCTGAGGGAAACTATTCAGTTTAAGTTTTTATACCGCTCTACTGAAAATGTTTTTTTCAAAATGACTCATTAAAAGGTTTTTGTCTTCAAAAAAAGGACGAATAAAAATTCTGTTTTAATCACAGGTTGTCTTTTAGTGCACCATTTGTGAAAACTGTTACTCATACCTTTAATGGATGTACCTCAAAGCATCAAGCCCTACCAATACCTAACTCCTCTAGGTCAAGGTCATGCCCGGATTCCAATTTTCATCCATTTTGAGTGCCTGTCAATTTGTCGGCCACACACACACTCCCACACAAAGGTGCGTGCAGCCCACTGATGATGATCACTTGGAGGATTCATCAAGTAATTACACGTCAAACAAATATAAGGGTCTTTTGGTTTGACTGTATCAAAGAAAAAGCACTTCCTGCAAATTGTATGTAGCTCTGCAGTGATCACAATCAATTGGTATGATGGCCGGAAAAAAAAAGAAAATTGTTGCAATAAGAGAAGCAGCAGGGTACAGCAGGGTACAGCAGTGTTCAGCAACCAGACCAGCTGAAGAGCAGAGATGCTCCCTGTTTATTCTCTGACTCTCAGAGTTTAGCTGCACTCGACATAATATGAGTGAATGATGTCCAGGCCTCCACGTTAAACTGTTTAGGACATTTATTAAAGACACTAATATTGTAATAACAAAATACACACACACCTGCACACAATCACCTAAGGGACACACACACATAAACACAGACAAAGCCGATTTCTTTCTACCCCGCCCTACTCAAGTGATTTCCCAGAAGGGCTGTAGGAGCTGTGAGCTCTTTTTCCTCTTTTTCAGTAGCTAGGCCGTAGCTCCGGTGTGATTACCCAAGCCCACATGAAGAAGTGTTAAGAAGGGTTACAGCCGTCAGCACGTCAGCACATTCAGCAACAAAAAGTAGGCATGAGAAACAGAGGGGATGCTGGTGTTGCAATTTAACACCAAGCAAACCAGTTGTCTGGAATATGAAACATGCAAACACGAGTCAAAATGACTCAAAACATTGCACTCATGTAAACCTTGTTCTTTTTTTTAATCAAAATACAGCGTAGACTGCACATTTCTGGAGGATTCCTCAAAGGAAAATCCAACCAGACAAAAATATATATAAAAAAAAAAATAATAATAATAATAATAATAAAAAATAAAAATCCATACTAAACAGCTGCTGACATGTCAACAGCTCCTGGCAATGTACCCTACATTATAGGGAACATTCTGTTGTTTGTTCTCCTTACACATAACTGCCAAAATGCAAGGCAACCCATTTCATCTTGCTCTTAGTCCTGATACAAGTCTGTCATACTATGTATCAAAGTCCCATTTCTGGCATTGAATGCTCATAAAGTTGCTTACAAAACACAATTTGAGCCCACAAGAGGGAAGTTGAACTACTCAGCAATAATACTCACAAATGCATCAGTACAGTTGCAATACAGCATCCGGCCAGTTCAGCAGAGCTCATTCTAAATATTGGCCTGTGAATATTCAAATCGTCATACTGTCAAAGTCAACCAACTAAAACTCAAACTGGTTTTCTCTCTGCTGAGCAGACACTATGCAGACTCTACCAGTTCATTAGTTTGGGGTTAAGAACAAAAGTGGAGACATTTGTTGCATGTACTCGCTCTTTTTCAAGGTGCAGCACTGGAGAGTCAGTTCATGTTGAAATCATCCTTCAAGTAAATTCAAAGGAGCAATTCAGCCCCGCGCCTCATGAATGAGGGATTAAACTGAGCACCACTTGAGGCGGACATGAAGCCATCGCTTGTTTTAATTAGACACCAAGACACTATAGAGCAGTGAAAACCTTTTTTTTTTGTTTTGGTTTGTGGCTTAAAAGCAGAGAGAGACTGAGTAACTTTCTGCTGAATGAGGTCATTTCACAAAATATGCCACATCAAACTCACAACTGTACACTTACTTCTACAGTCATTGTATCTATTCTTACAGGTCAACCTTACACCATGGCTCCCTAATCATGTTTATTATGGTTGATGCCAAAATAATAAAAACCATTACTCCTATTGTTGAATAAGTGCAGTTTCCTTATCATTGTCAACAAAATGTTAGAAAATATTGAAATTAGCTAATTTCTTTTAACCAATGCTCAAGGTGAGATCTTTAAATTGATTATTTTGTCCAACTAACTGTCCAAAACCCCAAAGATATTCAATTTTCAATATTAAAAACAGACAAAGATCCTCACATTTGAGATGCTGGACCCAGCAAATGTTTGGAGGTTTTGCTTGATCAATGACTTAAATGATTAATCAATAATCAGAAATGTGGTTGTTGATTCATTTCCAGTCCATTGACTAATCAATTAATCATTCCAGCAGGAGACCCCACTCCCATGTTTATGGGTCAGAGAGGGAAACCTGTGATCAAACCAGACGTCCCTGTATGTCACTAGACTAAAGAGCAAGCTTAAAAGAAATCCTCAATTTATTGGGAACCACTTGGGTCGCCTTGAGAGGTCCCTGGTGGGACCCTGTGAAGCACTACAGTAACAAATGTCCTATGTCTGGTATGAGGCAACACCATTTTACTACAGGTGCATGGCACAGATCAATGAAACATTCTTTGCGTGCATGCATGCTGCGTTTCAGTGCAGCCTCCAATTTCATGGTGCAAAGTGCGTGCCCGCGCGCGCAAATCCAGTGCAATAGCGGAGGATTCAATATCCTTGTGAGCAATTCACTTACAACAATAAAACACGGCGAGGACACACGTGCAGCGCGATCCATCTGCATTGCACAAGAGTATTTAGCTTTACTTCCCCATATGTACACAGCACCGACTGGCCCAGCGAGCCACGGCTAAACATTAATGAACTTGACACGAGATGATCATAAAAGTTTCACTTACCCAAATGAGTGCTCGGGAGTGTTCGAGTCCCTTTAAGCGTTCCAGTCAAAGGGATCCAGAGGGATGTCCCGTTTGGACGCACGGTGCCTGTTTGATTCACTCTACTCACAGCCGATTATCAATACAGACTATCAGAGAGGGATCCATACAGGCTGCTGTGCTCAGATGTGTGTGGCAGGATCAGCTGCTGACCCGAGGTGTGTCCCATGTTTCACACCCTCTCTTCCGGTCGAAAAACACGGACAGACCAGCCCACAGCACACTGGTTTGTCTACAGTGAAGCCACAGAGCGGCTGAGTGTGTTCACAGCCCGCAGCTGGCTGTTGTTGCACCACTGCAATGTGCTCACAGCAGAAGAAGGGGTGGCCACAAACACTTTGAGACTGGTTTGTTGCACGTCGACAGCGCACGGATAACCCCAACTTTTATTATTCGACATGAAATGAAACCATGGGTCCTAAGATCCGCCCTGTTCCCACCATGACCACTATCGTGCCATTATTCACTGCACTATTATAAACTACACTATCACAGTTTCTGATTTACATCATAAAATAAAGCCTTATACGTGCAGGGAATTAGATTCTACGTTTTATAACCACAGGTGCCACGTGTGGAATTTTGTATACTGATCCTCCATTAAATATGGGATGGAATAGACTGTGAATTTGTGGAGGGAAAGTACAGCTAGCGCCTCTACTGGCCATATTCGTATTTCATTCCCCAATTGACAAAATTCAAATGAACGTCTCAGTATTTAGTAGAGATAAGCAGAGCGGTCATTTCTGACTGCAGAGGGTAACAATCTAATTAGTGACTGCACTGTACAGGCTACTGAACATGTTGTAGGCAATAAATTCATCAACTATGGCCATCAAAATCAATGACATTCCAAGTAGATATTTAAACGTTTTATTTCCACACGGGATGTTTGCTGAGTAGTGGTCCTATACTGTACTCACATTCAGAGTTACATACATTTACACTTCAGAGCTGCCTGGTGAATTATAGCTACTGTGGTCTCCTACTGTTAGACACTGAGCAGCTCCAGTGGAGCGATAGATAACGGAGATTAGATTTAGAGAGCAATTTGTTTTTAAAAAGCCATCACATTGCTGGCTAAGACATTCTTTTATGTATGAGTATGATGCTCATTTTATCTGATATGAGATATAAAGTATAAGCTTATAAGATATTCACAAGATATGTTTTAAGGCATGTAAAAAATACCCTGCTTGGATTAAAAATATGTGTCTGATGAGGTTTTTCCACACAAAACAAAGTTAATTTGACAAGTTAAAAATTCTTACAATGACATCAACTCATTCTCCTTCTGTAGGTTTCAAGTTTCCACAGCACACTTGTGCACGTAAGTTGCATATTGGACCACGACTGGCTTCCATGATGTCACAAAATCATACTCTACCTAAACTCAGATTTAAGGTGAGCACAGAGAAACATGTGAATGTGGAAACATCCTTCTGTTCTCAAACTCTGCACATGCATCATTCTGCACAGTGAAACGAAAGTGAAGTAACAGTAAGCTGTGTGGAGGGGGACTTTAAAGCTTTATTGATCATTCAGGAACATCCCAAGTCAAGATATCCTACTGAATTTGAAATATAAACATTTACTGCAGTCTCTTCTATTGCATAGAGTCTCCCTTTACTTGCGGCCTTATGTCCCACCCAGGATGAAGAGGATTAAGTGTAAGTGTAATACCCCTTTACTGACAGCAGTGATGGATCCCTGAGAGGAGACACATGATAACATACTGCACAGTGTGACATCTGAGGACAGATATTAATTTACTGTACGGCACATAACTGATGATTGTGACACACTCTCTTCGAGGGAAGCTAGTGTGAGGACGGATTGCATGTCAGTAGTAGACTAACATGTGCTGACAATTCTTAGCAGGCCTGCGTCAACATGATTCAGTCTCTCTGAATAAAATACGTTTCATAATGCCACAGAAATCACTATCCTCATTTAATACCAAGAAACACCACCCCCCTTCTGAAAACTCTAAGTGTGTGTTAATTGAGTTGATGTAACAGAGAAACACTGTTACTGTTCCTCATGACAGCATGAATAAACTAACTAACATATACGGAACCTGCAATCTGTTCACAAGCACTTAGACTTTAACTAGTGGAGGAGGAAATATTCAGATAATTTATGTTTATATTTATGTTTATTTTATTAGAGAAGAATGAACCATGCACATTAATTAACACGAGCACTTAGGTCCATCATGTAATGTAATGTAATGTGCCAGATTTAGCCATACAGGCCAATTTTCATCTGCAGTTCCTGGCAGGTTGATGGCATATAAAAAACCTTAAAAGAAAACATACAAAAGCACATCAGTACATAAACACAGACAAATAGATACTCTAACAAAGTTACTTGAGTACTGTGAGAACTGTAAAAATACTGTTACGAGTGAAAGTCCTGCATTGAAAATGTTACTTAAGTAAAAGTATGTAAATATAATCAGGAAAATTTACTTAAAGTATGGAAAGTACTCAATGCCGATTCCATATCATATCATTAAATTATATATTATTCATCCACTAATGTGTAAGCATCAATTTACTGTTTCATTTGGATGAGGTGGAGCTAATTTTATTTATTTATTTATTTTGTGATCATTTTGTAAATTGTTTTGGATCTTAACAACACAACAACAAAATGGAGCCTTTTTTTTTGTTTTTGCTGTTTTATATATGAGTTGATTAATTCATTGATTGATTGTTTGGTTTGCAAAACTTCAGAAAATAGTGAGAAATGCCCATCACACTTTTACAGAGCCCACAGTGGCACCTTCACATTGTTTGTTTTGTCAACAATAAATGAATTAAGTAAAATTAATAAATAATTACAAGGAAAAGCAGAAAATTCTCACGTTTGAGAAGCTGGAACCATCAAACGTTTAGCATTTTTGCATGAAAAATTATTTAAACGATTATCAAAATAGTTGCCAATTAATAAATTGACTAAGCTTTTAATCTAAAACAAAGCATCAAACTCTACAAGCTCTTCATAGGTTTTGTATGCAAAATCTTTTTTTATTTGTAAAATAGCTGTCAAATAAATGTAGTGCAGTAAAAGTACAATATATCCCTCTGAAATTTAGTGGAGTGAAAGTATAAAGTAGCATGAAAAGAAAATACTCATACAAGTACCTTATTTTGTACAGAATACAGTACTTGAGTGAATGTGTGTAGTTACATTTCGCCACTGGCTTTAACCTACATTCACTGGAAACACTGCACAGTATATTAGACCGTTTATCAGCTGTAAATCTGCAGTAAGTGGTCGATCAGACAGACAGTGGTTCTAGTGGGTGCTGCAGCCTTTGAGAGTACAATCCCTTCCCTGTCGCAGCCTTGGGGGAAGTTCATTGCAAGTTCATTTAGTTTCTTGGCAACAGCTTCAGCCTCAGAGCACAACCCTGGCTGACACCATGGGATAAGAGGCAGAATGTCCTCCCTCTCAGCAGTCACCCCCCAAATTTTAATCATTTTCCAGCCTTTTCTGTCTCAAGGCAGTTTTCTAGATGTGTGTCCTCACAGAGCCCGCCGCACAGCGAGCAGCCTCTGCTTGTTCTCATATGAGTCATAGTGCAAATCAGCCACCACACTGCCTTGTATGTGCATAGTAAGACCAGCCACATCAGAGTGGTCTAATGTAGGCATGCATGACCAGATCATTATCAAAGATCTGCTTGTGTTTGAACTTTCACAGTAGTGCTGCTTTTAATGATACCTTGTGGGGGAGTCTATGATGAAAGCAACAAAGTCTTTTCTATATTGTCTTTTACAAAGGTAAACAATTCATATTCAATCGGAGCAGTAGTCAGCTTCAGGAAAGCAAAGAAATGTGTGAATCAGCAATGTGCGAGGGAGAAAGAAAAACGGAAGTCATAAAAATCCTCATTTAACTTCAGCCTTCTCTGTTTTATCACTCAACTCAGTTGAGCCTTTGTTTGTGCTTGCCATTTTAAAAGTAAGTCCCCAGGGTCTTGTTATTTCACCTGCACAAAGCCCAGGTTTTTTCTTGTGTTTTATCAGTGTTTCATCAACATGTTTAATCAATGAATTTTTGTCTTTCATCTCACTATCAGTATAGGAAAAAAAGAATCCTTATCACAGGCACTTTTCATGCTTTGTGCTTCTGGAGCGCTGCTGTCCTGATATGTTGCTGTGACTTGAGCAGAGCACCCAGTTCAATCAGAGGAAGTTTTGCACCCTGTTATTACAGGCAATATAAACTTAGCAACACAAAGAGACAGGAGATCCACTTAAATTAAAATGTAGACAAAAAGAACCTATTCCATTCCAACACCTTTGTCCCTGTGTGTGACCTTTCCATTAGTTCATCACTAATGGAAGTTTCCTTAGCTGCTATCCATGGCCTGTGTTTCTGTGTGTGTTTCACTGGGACGGAGCCCCTGCTGACTTTCCCTATCCTACACCCCCCTGAGGCTCAGGGTGGAAATAATGGGCTGGTACTAATGAGATCCTCTCCTATTTTCCCTGCAGCCCTTGGGATCCCACCTACACTCCAGGAAGTTCCCCCGGAGAGGGGGAGAGAGGGTGTGTGTCATGTTCACATGTGAGATCTGAAGAAGCATGACAAAGTGTTTATGGCTGTGTGGTAATTGATAGTCAGACAGGCAGGTGTAGTGCATGTCAATGTGTGCAGCCAATTAAAACCTTTGAAGGCTGAGTGCAGGTCCAGAGTGGTGTCTCTCTTTTTTTCATGGAGAAGTCGAAGAACAAAAGCAACAGTTCCCTCTCTGACTGCCCTGTTGAAGTGTGAATGGTAAGATTAATTTTCTCCACTTGAGCAGATCTGTCTGTGTTGGCATTGTGTGCTCAAGACTAAAGCAGCAAAGACTGCTTAGGTTGGGCTTCATTACACAGCAAAACCAGTTCCCACTTCTTCTACTTCAGAAGGATGGGTATTGGGTACATATAAAACATCCTGACATGACCAATCACCTTATAGCTTTATCCATACAGGTGGTGTAACATCCTCCCCTGCTGGTTCAAAAGGGTTATTGCACACATGGTGTTAACAGTTCTTCTCCATTGATTTAATGCACTTCTGCCAACTTTGTTCTAATACTACAAATGCAGTGATGCAGTCATGATCACAGCTTAAAATTCATTCACTTAATTTTTAATCATTTCTGGTTCTTTTCTCTTTTTTTTTTACACCAGCTATCACACAGAAAGCATGGTATTCAAACCATTTTACACAAGTGCAGACAGAGTTTTCCTCTTACAATATTCTCAATCTTGTTCCCAATAAAGAAAAATGTGTCACTGTGTAAGAATATGAAGAGGAACAAAACGTTTGACTCTATTAGTATGAAATTACATTAATGGGAAAGCAACGTTTACAGAATTTTAAAGTTAGGCTTATCAGAGATTTTTCTACATTTTTCTACATAAGGCACATAAAGACATTTGCCGTTTGAAGGAAAGCTATGGTCCAGTTTTACATGCATTAGAGAAAATAGTTAAAACTGCATCTGAAATGACTGGCCACTCCACAGTTTCTCTCTTCAGTGTATAAAGTTTGTCTTCCCTAAAGGCTCTGAACATTGTTAGAGATGACTCTCACACAGCAGCTCCTCTCTTTGAGGAAATATCCTCTGGGAGGAAACAGACAGCTCTATTGTAAATCTGAGTGCTTTAAAGAAGCACATTCCCCGAAGCTGGTCGACTCTTGAATGGTAAACCTCTGGCACTTCAAGGTGAAGTTTGATTTTACTTTATGGCTCTCTTTGTAATTATCGGTGGTATTTTGCAAATTTGAACATGTTTAAGTCATTTGACTTCTGATTTGCAAACCTCTTGCACTTAAAGGTATATCGTTTTTAGCTTACCTTTTATATTTATGGTACTTTGTGTACTTTAATATGTTCTTATGTATATGATGAATTGTTTTATTATTATTATTATGATGTTGTGCTGTCTGTCCTGTGGCATTATGAGGCAAAATCCTAATGTTTGTTGTAATGGCAGTAAGGTTAACTCAAATCAAACCCAACTCAACTTATCTAGGGTGTCTGAGCAGGCAGAGTATTACAGCTGGTGTGCTGTGGCCTGATAAATGAAAGGCAAGATATGGAGCAGTAAACAGACTGCCTTAAATATTTTAATTTTATTTTCAGTTCTGTTTATCACCACTAAACGTTTGCAGGTCTGAAGTTATGATTTGATACATTTAATTGTGCCATCTTTTTTGTCGCAGTATTTTCCTTTTCCTTAAATCATTGAAAAATTACATGATAAAAACTTAACACAAAAATGGGCCTTTCCCGGTTATTCAGGATAATCCACAAAACCTCCCTGTCAACAGTTTTCATTGGGACTATTTCTTCTGTAGAAAGTAGTTCCAGAGAAAACTGTTCGGAGAGAAAAACATAATCTTATTTTTTTAAAATGGTACATGAAAAAAGAACACAACCTCTGAATAAATAACAAGATAAATTATCTTTATTTCCACGTCTTTGTCATTTATAAAATTATGTGTCCACAATTAATATTAACAAGGCAATACAGAGAATCCTTTTAATTTCTCAGAGGTGGAACTCGGGCTCTAGAGACTGTTTACTTGTCTATACAGACAAAGAAAAGGGGAACTGTTGGTCAGATGTTATTAATATGAAGCTGATCACTCCTTCACTGTTAGTAAAGGTGGTTATTTTTCAATATTTTTGTTTTTTACAGCAGGTAGAGGACTTTGAGTACCATGCTGGAAGCATCGTCAGACCCAAAAGGATTGTCACGGGTCTCTAGAGCCTGCATCCACACCAAGCCCTTCAATGTACAGTCATAAAACTTCATAACCCAGGATTCATCACTGCTTATCGCTCAGTGTAAACCAGATAGTTCATTCACAAATCCTTGAACATTCTCACACCAGATAACTATCACTGAAATGATCAGCGTCATCGTCATTAATTAGCGTAAGCATGATTCTTGTCTATCTTAAACATGATAACATCATATTCCTTTCCCTACAGTAAAAGACACAAAACCCCAGCAACTGTAAAAACCAAACGGGAACAATGAAGAAACAACCTTTCTATTCTACAAAACAAAAAATGAGATCCTTAGATACCATGTGCTCAAAGAAAAATAAAAAATGGCTTCTCGCAAGTGTGTCTGTTGTTGGTAAGTAAGTTTCATTGATGCAAGTTATCAAAAAATTAAATATTATATACTGTATAGGTTATTATTACAGTAACAAGGTTCCATGCGATCATATTCTCATCTTCTGTACAGAGTTGAGGATTCAGTAGTAAATAGCAAGGCTATACAGACCTATAGCGCCTGGTGGCCAGAGTGCCAGCATGTTACAGAGCCATGGAGACCCGGGATGGGGACAGGTGGTCTGCTGGTCTGGACAGAGGTGCCACATTCTCATGATGGTGAAAAAATAACTTAATAAAGGGCTGAAGAAATCCCTTAACATAATGGCTGTTTTATGTAAATTATAATCAAATGAAGTCATGATTTACTTCAGACTAAATCCAGCTTCTGGTATAAAATGATAAGGAATATTCCACCCTTAAATCTTCTCACATTGTCATGGGTCATCAGGCTGTGATGCTCAAAGCCTTTCAGGAGTTTTTCTTTGTGTCTGGTGATGTGTTTTAATACTATTTTTAGTGTACTTTCCCTCAGTTTGCTTCATCAACATCTACTTAAATGAGCGATTTCCTACTGTACATTTCCAAGAATGACCCCAGAGAGCATGTGGAGCTGGAAATATCTGGAGTCGGTGATGTCACGCCATCCAAGTCTGGCTAGTTATCCCCTGGAGGAAGTAAAAACCATCACCAAGCCACAAAATAGATGAACACAACTACATACGGTCCTGTAAGCAATAGCAGACTGGTCACTAATGTTGAAGTGTTTGAGGATGGATTTTCCTTTAGATTCTAAACCACGCTCTATGTCACGCTGCAGAAAACAGCCCCGCTTGTTGAAGCAAGTAAAGGAAGGGAAAAGAAGAAAGATCTGCACGGTGTGTCAATAACTCCCAGTTCATTTCGTTTTTCTTTTTTTTTTTCCAATCGCACAGAGATCTTCACCAGACAACAGCTGCCTTGAAGATCTCTGTAATCGAAATTAAGTTCATTTGAATTCATTAGAAGCACCTGACAGAATGCGCAGATCTTATTCCTGTTTTTGATCCAGCACCTTTACAAAGTTTTTTTTTTTAATGTGCACATTTTCCTCTATCCTATGTGGAAGCAACAAGAGACCAAACACACCGCTGACCCGGTCCTCAGAGCACCAGGACCCAACACAAAACCCATAATTAAGACTTAAAGACACAATCCAAACCCTGTGGGTTCATTCAGTCAAATACATTACTATCTAGTCATTATAAAACAATACCCAAGTGAGTCGCTAAAGCATTGAGAGAGCAGGAGAAGCTGAGGGAGCAGCGCACAAAGCACAACAAAAAGGGTTCCCTATTAAACATGCCTTAGACCAGGTGGACATTCAGAGTCTTTAAGACCTCAAGTGATCAGAATGAACATCACTGTTAGGGCACGTATGAGTGAGAGTGGTGGTGGCGGCAGGGAAAAGGCTAATTAAAGGCTAGCAGAAACACATTCATTTGGACCACATATTCAATGTGGAGGTGCAGTGGGCTGTATAAGGCATGGATGTTAAATGTGCTTAATATATAAATGATTCACGAGCAAGTGAGGCTGAGACAATCAAGCAGTTGAGTTGCCAATCCTTAACTTACTTTAACTACATCATCTGTGCGATTCAATGACTGAAAAGCCTATCGGGTCAAATTAGACTAATAACATGATGCTCCAAGACAATTATTCTGCACACATTTGTCATGGAGCTTCATCCTGTTGTTCAGATCTACCTTTAATTTAGATATATGACAGCTAAAACTCCAATGGCAGCACAGCAGATGGACATTAAAGTGAGGCTAAACAGGACCAGCTGGGTGGACTGGCTGACAACTACTCTACTGACATGCTGGTTTGGTTGCTGTTTGACATTTTTATTTATTTATTTATATTTATTTTTACCAAGCCTGTGAGCTGATCTCAGCTCCTCGAATTAAGAGCTGAAGGAAGCGGCCAAGCAGCATAAAGCTATTCACACCTTTAGGTGGAGCAACATCTCCACACCCTAACTCGAGAGCCCGATAACGTCACGACCCCGGGCCCCACAGCTCCCTCCTCAACAGGGAGCGAGAAAGAGAGACAGAGGGAGAGAGAGAGAGAGAGAGAGAGAGAGCAAGACAGGCAAAAGGAGAGTAATTCTGCATAAAACAAGATCAACAGGAGTTAGACCTTGTATGAGGTGAGAGTAAAGACAAAGAGCGATGAAGGAGCAGCGCTGTGTGACAAACTGGCCAGAGATACAATTGTGTTGTGCTGACAAGGCCGTGCTCCTGCAGAGCTGGCTGGAATTCAGTGCCAGTAGTGTGGGTGGGCAGAAGCCTGGGCAGTACCTCCAGATAATGTTTTTGTGGGCACATACAGGTATGATGGCTCTCTACACTGGTCATGCCACCTCGAGAGCTGGCTGTTTTCACCTTCCACATTCTTGCTGATGCTCTTCCTTTGCCAGTGTGTACACCAGTCTCTTCTCCATGGCAGGCCTCTCAATCTCTCTTTCGGTCTCTGTGCTAATTTCAGCCCCCCCTCCCCTGCCCTCCCACCCAGTATTATCAACCTCCGTTCCCCTGTCCTCCCTCTCCTTCCCTCCCCAAAGTCCAGTTACTGCACCACTAAGTTTTTACTGTACAGTCAAAAAAAAACAATGAGCAGAAATATTTAAAAAGCAGAGCCCTGGGCAGTTTATCTTTTTTTTTTTTACTTTTCTGCAGTTGTTTCTTGCTCTCGCAACTATAAAGACAGGCCTGCATCTGCCTGTTCACACACAAGTGTGCACACACACACACACACACACACACACACACACACACACACAGTGCTCATTTACTCACACACTTGTACAAAGCCATGCTCGCAGGAACACGCATGCTCTCCTCTTGCACACTCGTTCTCGTGCAAGCTCTGCTCATTTCTAGTGGTGGTTTGTTGGACATGCAGGAGTGGGGAATGAGGACAGGGGAGAGAAAAGGTTCCTAGCTCATAAAGGGAAAGAGGGTAGTCGTGTGTCTAAGTGTGTGAGTGTGTTGAGGGAGAGAGGTCTTAGTTCAGCTGCCATCTCCTCCGATATTTCTTCCCGTCATCACCTGATGGGGATAAAAAAAACAACACATCATTTAGAATACTTAATAACTAGTGCGATCGGTCTAAAGCTGCAAGTTTCTACTGGAGAGAGAAGAAGGCATGAAGAGGTTGGAAATAGAGTACCTTTTGACAGAAGGTGAGATAAAAAGAATTTAGGCTGAATTAGAAATGCAGGAGAGAAAAAAGAGCAGAAGAAACTTGTCAGTAAAATCCAATTAAAACTATCTATTAAAACTAACTATTTCAGACTCATAACACCAGAATTTGTATGGGTTGCTTCATTGGAAAAGTGGGCAAACAGGTATTACCATACCTTCTAGATGGTTCCTGGACATATATTTCAGTGCCTCATCCAGGAGGATGACCGGGATGGAAATCTTCAGGACCATGATCCACTGGCACCAGCGCAGAGGGGTCACCTGGAAGATCAACTGAAGGGCAGAGGGAAATCAAAAAGTCAGAAATCCAGAAACCCTTCTAATAATGGATCAGATGGTAGACAGAGCTACAGTAGCCTTTTCTAAGTAAGAAAACACAACCAGATACAGAAATGTTGCTGTTGCACAGAACACAATGGGAAAAAGTTACAAAACAACATAAGTTTCCAGGGGACAAAAGGCGATGAACACACCAACCATATTTAGTGACCCTTGGAAACTTTGTTGTTTTGTAAGTCTTTTCCATTCTGTTCTGATGGTATTTACATGTGCCACCATACCTTTTTCTCTGTTTTTTTTTTTGCAATTAGAAACAACACGTGTCAAGAAGAATCTTCCTTTAAAAAAAGATTCTCATGCATTTGGACCATGACATGTATGAGTTTTATCAGTACGCATTTTTCCCAACTACCCATAGATCCAAATTAAGCTCACTGACTGAGTACTCACCGGCAGAGGCTCAACGTAGAGGATTAGGAAGTGGAGGGAGAGGGACAGGATGATGGCTCCCAGCAGCCAAACATTGACCCAGGGAGGCATCCTGACCAGAGACTGGTTCTCAGACAAACTGGCGGGGAGAAGTTTTAATAGATCAAAACATGTTGGCAATTTAGCTGTTCAGCTTGACATTAGGGTCTTAGATGGAAGTTATTCTATCATGTTGCAAAGATTAAACGAGAGTCTGTGGCAAGCTCACAGACTAAGATTCCATATTACATTACAATTAAAGAAATAAGCTGACATTTAATTAGAATGTCTTTGCAATTAATCAAATGTAACAATAAATGCATCGTAATAACAAGTCTCCTTCCTTATGTGGGTGACAGCAACCATGTAAACCCGTCAGTTTTACTGACTGTCCTGGCTTGGGATAACATTTTCATTGGTTGAGCAGCTCTTTATTTTAACCTTCCCTTACTCAGATTCTTTCCTAAATGAGACATTAGCATTTGTTTCTATAGGGAGCTACTGACAGACTTGCTCCATGAGCAATCCTGGCAAAAACATGGGGAGTTTTCCCTTCATACCACTGTTCCTTTTCTTTTCTGCCTCCCAAATAAGCATTATTCCATTTCTTAAGATGCGTGGCCACGCTTGATTCCTTTGCCACATTCACCAAATGCCGGATCTAAAATATACGGCCATTATAAACAGCACCATTAAGTCCCTCAGCAGTGAAAAGAGTAATGTTTGTGATGGATGTGTTTTTCTGGCATGGAAACCATGCTGTTTTCCCTCCCTCGCCTGTGTAATTCTTTCTCAAAGGGAGTACCGTCGTGTTGGATGACAGTGTCTTCTTTTTAATAAATATCTGACAACCATGACATTTGAGGTGTGTTTATCCCGACATCACAACAGAGGATGACTGACCTGTTGAGTGCGTTGAACATTTCGATAGTGACCAGCACTGACAGGGCCATGGTAGTGGGGTAGCGGGATTCAAACACCTCACAGTCTATGCCCTGGAACATGGGGTTGTCCTCTGTACACTGCATGAAGTGTCTCTGTAGAGAGAGACAGACAGGAGTTAGTGTGTGTGTGTGTGTGTGTGTGTGTGTGTGTGTGTGTGTGTGTGTGTGTGTGTGTGTGTGTGTGTGTGTGTGTGTGTGTGTGTGTGCGCGCGCTTGCGTGTATGTCAGCAGGATGTCACTAGCACCTCTGTGACCTGGTTTGACTGAGCTCAGATCTGATTGGGGGGGGGGGCAGCTGCAGAACCTTGGCCTCGTTCCCACCCTGTGTGCAATCAAACCACATGGGTCTTCCCTTTCTATTTCCATACACTGCTGGGATCACCAAACATGTCGCTGTGTCCAACAGCGGGGAATGTAAAGAAGGCTGGGAGGGGGTTCCCCTTAAAAATACAACAGGAAAAAACCCAGTTTTCTGAGGACGGGACAGTGCTGCAGCAAATACAAGAAGACAGACTGAGCAGAACAATGTCTCGCAACTCACCAGCTGATAGAAAGACACTTGTGGGCCTTCTTCATCAAACAGGTACCACCATGTGGCAGCACCCACTGTTCCAAGACCCACATATCCTACAGGAAAAACAGTCAGAGACATATGTTTACACCAGATGCCAGAGCTAAAGAGGAAGATTGCTATAACTATATAAATTGGTGTGGCAGAAACAAATTAACAAGAAAAGTTATTTGAACGTAGTGATCTGGCCAGAGCCCTGGATTTTAACAAGGTGTTGGATGGTTTTACACCAAAACTAGTGAGAAAGAAACGGCTATTTTAAGGTAAGACCCTCACATTGTTACTGCATGTTTATGGCTGTTTAATGATTAGCTCAAAACTTTTTCAGGCTCTGTGATCAATGCTTTGATGATTAGTTTGATGTGCGTTTAGAGTTTCAGTGTGGGACTTTGTGGCAGACTGATGGCTTTGGATGAAGTTCCTACACTTATTATATTTTAGAGAAAAAGAAAATCCCAAACAGGTGTGCAGGTGTCTCTTTTCACGATCCTGTGTGTCTGATAAATAATACTTATTGAACCCGGTATTGACACAGTTTTGATACATCTGCCATGTATCTAGTGTCTGGTCTATTTTGATAGTAAACAGCAGAACTATATTTCATATATGCCAACGTTAATATTCAGAATAAGAGGCATCTGTGCTCTTAACTCATGCAGGCAAATACAGGAACTTCATATATGCTAACGTTAGCATTATTCTTGCTAGTAGCTGCCGTTTTTCATTGGAATTCCATGTGTCATGTTGGCTAGCTACAGTCGACAGGAAAAAATCTTTTTTGAAATGTGAGGATGAGTGCTGCATACAAAATTCATCTCTAAAACGTAATTTTACTGGTTTTCAGCAGGTTTCTGTATTTCTAAATGTTGAAAATGTCCATATATAAGCTACCATGGCATTGTAGTAACTTTTGTTCAACCCCTTTGCTGCGCGTGCATCCTCAATTGTAAACTGGAAACCTGTCTGTACTTGGACATAAATAATCCCACAGTGATTCACAAAAGTTTGTTCAGGACAGAGCTAATACTACCTCCAATGGCCAGGTATCTGAAGAAGAGCCAGCCAGAGATCAGCGGCTCCTTGGGGTTGCGGGGAGGTTTGTCCATGATGTCCAGGTCTGGGGGGTTAAAGCCCAGGGCGGTGGCAGGCAGGCCATCAGTCACCAGATTAACCCACAGCAGCTGGACTGGAATCAAAGCCTCAGGGAGACCCAGGATGGCTGTCAGGAAGATGCTGGAGACAGACAGTGAGAAGACACATAAACATCAGCTGACTGAGGGTGAAGATAGTCCCACATAGTGGCTGTATCTGAGTGTGTTTCTGTTCCTCACCAGACTACTTCTCCCACGTTAGAGGAAATGAGGTATCTGATGAACTGCTTCATGTTGTTATAGATGGCTCTGCCCTCCTCCACGGCAGCCACTATGGTGGAGAAGTTATCATCAGACAGCACCATCTCAGAGGCTGACTTGGCCACTGCTGTGCCAGAGCCCATGGCGATGCCAATCTCTGCTTTCTTCAGGGCGGGGGCATCGTTCACACCATCTCCTGTCTGTGATGAGGAAAGATTACTTGTGTCATTAACGCATCAGAAAACCTGACTCACAGGATGGTATTTGAATTGCTGATTATGTGAGCCATCCCAAAAAAATGTCTTATTGAAATTGATGTTTGAGTCTTTTTATATATATATGCATAAATATGCATAAAAGACTCAAACATCAAGACCCATAATTTCAATAAGGCATTTTTTCTGAGGCTGCAACATTCATTGTAAACAGAGGCAGACTTTGTGGACACTACAACAGTATTAAGAACTAGTTTCAAGTAACAGAGGAATATTTTCAGTAGACACGCACACAAACCAGTGTGTGGTGTATTAAACGTGACAGAAAAACAAAATTGAAATTTTTGTCACTACTCTTGCCTTGACTTCTTAATATATTGAGCCCACATGACATTTTTAGGAAAGGTTATTCTTTAAACAGAGATGAGTCTAACAAACTAACGATGATTGCATAATGAGATAGCGGTTCATTTTCAAAGTCTCATTATCGTTTCAGATCCAGACAGGATTAAGCTAAAGCTGAGCGAGTGAGATATATTAATCTGTCATGGCAGGGCCTAACGCGGCTTCAGACTGCGGTGAATGGTGGAGTTAGTCTGACAGGCAAATGGTGATATTGTTGTCTCCCTCCCTCCCACCTCCCGCTCGGATCAACCCCTCTTCTGAGACATGTGTCAGATAGGAAGCAGCAGAGCGGGCCAGAGATGACAGCTTTTGATAGCAGTGTCTGAGAGAGCAGCCTCAGAGAGACCTGAAACATGTCACGCCTCACTGGCCTCTCCTCATGCATTCTCCACAAGTCAGTCACATAACGCATAGCTGAAGGAAGGAGAAAAAGGCATTTTTTGCCTCACAACAGGCATAAAGAAATATATGACACAGGAAATATACAATGTGCAAATTTGTAGGAAGAAGAGAAAAGCGTAAAAGTTGAAGGGGTTTGGTGGGTGCCAGTGTGGGGCAGGAGGAAGAAGTAGAGATGTACACTAGTTAGAGTCATTAGAGCATCATCCCTTCTCCTCACCATGGCAGTAATCTCATCAAATGATTGCAAGTATCCGACGATCTTAGACTTGTGAGCTGGCTCGACGCGGGCAAAGCATCGCGCCCGTTTGACGGCTTCTCTCTGGGCCTCCGGCGGGAGATCATCGAACTCACGGCCCGTGTAGGCCTTTCCTGTCACGTCCTCATCCTCGCCAAAGATGCCAATTCGTCTGCAGATGGCCACAGCTGTGCCCTTGTTGTCTCCAGTGATCATGATAACACGTATGCCGGCCTCGTTGCACAGTTTCACTGAACCGATCACCTCCTTCCTGGGTGGGTCGAGCATGCCCACGCAGCCAACAAACGTGAGACCCAACTGAATGGAAACAGAGAAACACGAAGAAAGAGACAGGGGGATTAGGTTGAACAGGAATATCTGAAAACAGAATCTCACTTCAGTTCACCAAAATGGAATTCACCTCTTTATATTTATATTACTGCTGAAAACATCAGATTACTTTCTAAGCAACAAAGGAATTGTTTCAGGGAAGAAAAACAGAGTGTAAAAGCTTTATGATGCAAGTGGATATAGGCTGTCTTGCCGAGAGTTAGAAAGAAGAAGATCAATACCACTCTGATATTTGTCTGTTAAATATGAAGCTACAGCCAGGAGACGGTTAGCATAAAGACTGGAAACAGGGGGAAACAGCTAGCCTGGCTCCGTCCAAAGGAAAAAGAAAATCTGCCCACCAGCACCTCTAAAGCTCATTAACATTAACATGTTTTAGAGTGAAACCGAAGTGAAACCGTAACTTCTCGGTTCCAGAAGTAAGAAAACTTAATTCAAAATCACATTGACATTTGTAATGAACACCATTTCCCGTAAGTCCTAGACCATTGTGGGTTCAACATCATGGCTCGACAAAAGAGGCCAGTCTCCATGGGAAAGTCGAGGGGCCACGGCGAGTTTTTAGATAGCAGATAGAGCAGATAGAGAGAGAGACTACGTTAAAACGTTGGAAAAATGACTAGAAGAGAGTGTTGGTGAATTTTAATATATAGGGACAGAAGCAAGTTACAATGATGTAAGACCCGCACTGACTACGCTGTTTCATGAGAACTGTATTTTTTTCCCCCTGTGTTTATCTTTATTAAAATTTCTAATATCAGGTGCTGTAGTGAATGCAGATTTGTCTTGGACTATGGACAGTAAACCTCAGGAACATGCTTCATTTTTTTCAGAAAAAACAATGAAAGAAATGCTGAATGGGAGGCTACATTAACTAATAGAAGCTAGTGGAACAGAAGCTAGCCCAGAGGTGACGTCATGATTTTTGCTCTCTATAGCTCCCTAGTTTAATGTGTACAAACCCCAAAGTGTCAAAGGGATAACTCACAGTTTTCAGCACATAACCCCCTGGTAAAACTACAACACCTCATTTTTCCACTTCGATTTGTGTAAGGATTAAACAAAGTTACAACCTGTTGGTTTTTTATGTGAAAATATTTCTTTAAATTCTGCAAATGTGAGTCATTATTTAAAAAAGGAAGACTTACATATGAGCCTATTTGAACAACATGGAGTCCTAAGCTAAACATGAGATGTTCCCACGGTCCTCTACTGTACCTCATACTCTACAAACTTGCTGGAATTCTCCAAGTCCATGTCCTCTTTGCGTGGTGGGGTGTCATGAGTGGCCAGCGCCAGGCAGCGCAGGGTGTCCCTGCCTGTCCCCCAGTCCCTGATCTTTGACATCAGCTGGTCGCGCAGGGCTGGCGTCAGTGTCACCTTCCCTGTTCCCACCCGCAGGTACTGACACCGCTCAATCACACTCTCTGGAGCACCCTGTGAGGAGGAATTTAATTGACACAAGAGAAGAACATCAATCAACAATGACAACAAACGGAAGTGATGAAAAGTCTATCTGTGCATCTGTGATTGTGTTATTCATTCATGCCTTGATGAACATCTTGCTCTGGGAGCCCGGCTTGACGGGGGTGCAGTAGACAGACATGGACTTGCGGTCGCGAGAGAACTCCAGAGTGAATTCCTTCTTCATCAACTTCCTGATCACCTGATGGATGAAAAAGAAGGGGAAAAGAGTAGAAATAAGAAGAAGAAGAAAGTGACAACGAGCCAGAGCTTGAGCTAAGTAGCTGTATCCGTGGACAGCTGTCAGGCTGGCAGCCGGTGGGTGGCTGAGAGGTTTGGCTGAGAGGTTTGGCTGAGCTACTGACAGTTGAAGGATGACACTTCAGACCAAGCACTCAACCACCTTGTCTGGATGCCTGGCTGCTGCCTCAGATGTCTGTGCACAACAGCACATGATGATAATGTGAACCTGGCTGATGACGGTTAGCAACAACAACTGAAAGGTATATGGAAAACAATACCCAAATGCTAACTAGAAGGCAGACCAGAATACTGTAGGTTTACTGTAGGAACACAAAACTCAGCCTAAAAACATCCCTCTTCCTTACTTACTGTATAATCTGCATTTAGTGTCAAGTCTTGTTCTACCAGTAGGTGTCCCTCTAGTTCAGAGTCTGTGCTGATCACAGTACACATGAAAGGCTGAAAGGCTAACACTGATCACGCTCTCTGTCCAGCCAGACGGATGTGATGTCCACACACCCTGACAGGGGACTTCAAACATCTGACGGATGTCCTGAAATCTGTCAATGTGACAAACTTCTCCTCTCTATCAAACAGGGAGAGCAATGGCAGTTTGTCTCAGCATGGCATGCTGGGAAATTATTCTCCCCCTCTTTCCTTTGTTTTCTTGCTGTGTACGCCCAGCAGAGATTTGGAAAAGTTAAGCTCATCTCATCTAAAAATCACTCAAAATTTGCTGTGATGGATGTTATTTTTTAAGCATTTTTCCATTAAGCTGGTGCACTGACTGGGCCTATTAAGAGGTTTGAATTAAAACCAGAAAACATTTAGACTTCTGCTTCTCTACCCTTCTGATTTCTGTCACTACAAGGCTCATCTCATCTGAGACTCCAAAGCGTTTGTCACTGACAAGCTTTGTTCTTCCTGGAAGTGAAACCAACAGGGAGTTTAATGACCTTTATCTACAGTGGAGTGAAAAGGCTCAGAACCTGAGGTGACTGACTACAACACGATGGCACTGGAACGCCAACATCAGCTTAGTGATCCACTGGTTGTTCAGACACCAAGACATACTCTCATGCACAGGTCAGACTCAACACTCTCCACGTTGACCTGACATCTTCTTAAAGGAGATCAAACACTTAATTTGTGATACGCTGCAGCTAGCTTGGTGCAAACTGACCTAAATTCAAAGTAATGCAGCAGGCGGGCTTGCCGTCTCTACAGCTGTTGTAAATTACATTTTAAATTTTCTTGTGGGTGACGTTTTTAACTCATAACTAAACAATCACAGGTTCACACCCCGAAGTCAAACATATGTGTCTATCAACAACGTTGTGCTTTATTAAAAAAAGTTCTAGACACTGAACCCTGACCTGTTGACTCATTGTAAGTCACTCTGGATAAAACAATACTTAAATGTAAAATAGCATCTGGCACAAATATGGGGCACACTAGGTCATTATGTCGTCTCAACAACAGTCTCATTGGCATATTCATGCTGAGAAGTGCAAAGCCTGCAGCAGATATGCCAGTTGTTGAAGCAAACAACATGCTCACTGTAGAATGAATAAAGAGGAGTACAACACAGATTTCAACAGACTTGGTTGAAACACCTCATACAGTACTGAATGGACATTAAAAGAGTACTCCACAGATTTAGCATTGCACTCCTATAACATTGTCTGACTCACGACAGTCAGTTTAAAGAAAAAAAAGAAAAAGGAACCAGAGATACCTTCCTATTTATTCCACACATTCTTCTTCCTTGTCAAAGCCTGGCAGCTGTATTACCCACAATGCAACTCGACTACCGACAGTTGGGTCGGAGATTCAGGTGTGTTATACTAGTAGTGGCTAATGTAGCCTCAAGCTGCTAGCCTCAAGCAGAGACGAGGAGCTACAGAGGTCTGGTAAACTCACTTCTTTCTAACCCCCAGATTTTTTTCATTTTCAAATTTGCAGTCTCAATTTATCTTCTTCTGGAGACACAAAAGGCTTTTTACAACTTTTTTTCCACATATGCAGTAGCACTCCCAAACACCTGTGAACAGACTTTGACGTGTAAAGCCGGTGGAGTTCCCTTTTAATACAGACAAACATCACACCGCAGGGTCACACACATCTCTACATGTAGCTCACCGAGTTGCAGCAACCGGCACGTTCCACCTTGCTGAGTCCGGACAGGTCAGTCTTGAAGACGTTCATCTTCTCCACCAAGGTGGTAAGAGCCGTCTCTGTGGCTTCACCCACCTTCTCATAAACCCCTTTGGCCTACGAGAGGACAGAAATACATCAATACAAACTGAACTGTTTGAGTTTAGAAAGTATTTCACAGAAGCCGAGTGATAGAGTAAGCGTTTGAAGAGTGATTAGGTCATTAAATTCAGAGCACTTTATAATGACACATTTTAGATCAAATCTGAGGAGAAACGGCTTTACACCCATACACTGTCTCCATTGTTAAATGTGAACGACCCTCTTGATGACACAAGAATGACTCCAGAGCAAATCAGTAGGTCATTCCCCTATGCCTCTGCAAACGTTGAGTCACGCATGCAAAGAGTTTTTAAGTGTGTGCCATTGCCAGCTGAGATGTGGAGTAGGTGAGATGAAGCAGTAATGGCGTACCACACATCATTTGTTTGTGTGACCAGGCATAGACAGCAATAAAACACCTAGCTCCACTCCAGCACTCGGCTCCTCTGCGCCCCCTCTCCCCCCTCTCTCTCCTGGTTTAGCACACTTTGATCTCACATTCAGGGTCTTTATTTTAAAAACGTACAAAATTGGTGGCAAAACGACCATTTTACGAGAACAGAAACAGTTAGTCTGGGAGGATGCATGGGAGTTGAGAAGTGCCGTATCCCTGGCCTCTCTCCTCAGCATGGTTACCATGATACCATGGTGATGACAAAGAGGTGAGAAAAGCAATCCAAACCAGAGAAAAAGATCATACATCAGAGTAAAATTAGCTCAGCTGAAGGAGAGAAGGCTTTCGACAGTGTGTGTGTGTGTTCTAGTTCTACCTTTTATGGAGTCATTGCAGTGTGTATATACATACTGTAAATACACAAGGACATTTGTAAAGAAACCTGCATGTGTTACAGATGGATTTAGTTTGCATAGAAATTATGGTTCCTCAAAATGATGTCAAGTACAGAAGAGGAAACAAATTTTAACTATACAATTATCTGTCTGTCTGTCTGTCTGTCTGTCTGTCTCTGTGTGTGTGTGTGTGTGTGTGTGTGTGTGTGTGTGTGTAGGTGTGTGTGTAGGTGTGTGTGTAGGTGTGTGTGTAGGTGTGTGTGTAGGTGTGTGTGTGCGTGTGCGTGTGTGTGTGTGTTAATAACCTCATTGTAGTCCAGTGAGGAGTCATTGCACATAGAGCACACAGTGGCCAACTCCAAAAGTCCATCATAATCTCCACACTGGATGGGCCGGTCTCCTTTTAGTCTGGAAGAAAAATACACACACACAAATATAAACAGCAAAACACAAGGCGAAAACCACTTCACAGTTCGCTACACCTCAGTCGCAGTAACCTCATCAATATGTATGAGTAGGGAAGACTTTCAGTTGTTTAGCATTCCAAAGCTGACTGAAGAAACAGTGGTTATACATTAGTAAACAACTGTATTTGTGGTTGTGTGTGCATGTGTGCGACGTGCGTGTGTTCCCAACAAGCAGTGCTGACTGCATGACAACCATGGATCCCTTCCCAGTGGAGACTGCAACCGTTGCTATCGAAGCTCCCACACAATAACCCACACTCTGCTGTTATGAAATCGACAGGTTCGTGCAGAGTCAGAGTGCTGTACTCACCAAACAGCAAAATAAACAACATGTATATATTCTCCTACCTAATGACTAGCCACCTACATCCAGATATGGCAGAGATCAAAATGACCACAGAAGTGAAAATCTGACACTTTGTTCAGTTTATCTGCCCAAGTTCACACTCCAACACTATTATAACCAAGCAGGTGTGTAATGCAGTAGCAATACAGTACAGCTGAGGCTTAATGTTGTTATGAGTTTACATGATTGTTACTATGAATGTATTTTTCTTCTATTCTTCAAGTAATATGCTCACATAACAATAAGAAACAGAAGCATCCAGGATTACTAACTATTTCCCTGGTTATTGCAGAAATTGCCATAGCAACGCAAAAAGCACAGCTAAAACATTTTTTGGGAATCATTAGCACTGATTAACAAATCTTGGACAACAGACCACATCACAGTTTGCTTGACTATATCTATTTTTATTATATCTTGTTTTGAAAATTCTGAATGTCATCAAAGAGGGTGAGAGAATTAAATTGGAGTTCTTTCTTGAGGTCAGTGTAAAATGCTTCAGTAAAATTTGAAATGCACACAGATGTTTTTCATATAATGGAGGTATTAGGGTGGACAGACTTTCCCTAATGAAAGTAATAAATCTGTGACACTCACATTTGTCCCTCAGGGGCATATGTAGACCCAGTTATAGAGAACTCATGAAGGGTGCAGCTCGAGTCTTCCACCTTGTCTGCAACAAACATCTGGAGAGGAGAAAAGACACACACAAACAGAGGCGGTATAGTTAGCTAATTAGTCAAAACTGAGGAGCAGATAGTCACAGTAATGACCACATAAATATTTTTTTTGAAGCAAACTTTTCCTTTGTTCCTTTATTAACTACTCTGCAGTGGATTCACAATTAAAGCATGTTGCTTGGGCAAACATTGTTCAGATCCAAGTATGTTTTCTCTTAGTTGTCATCATTAAGTCCAACTCTTCCATTACACATGTAAATATATCTAATTTGCATGGTGAAATATTAAAGATCTGGTCTTTACATGTGAGAAAATGATGCACAGGATATCTGGAATATTGACATTTTGTGTAATGGTGCATGGTGAATATACAATTCAAAATCATGGGATTTTGAATTGTATATTGCACTCAGTAAGCAACTTAGTGCACATTGTAGCTTCACTCAAGTGTCACAACAAACATATACACGACATTTATATGATATGGTCATATAAATTATATTTCCAATATACATAATATACAATATATATAAACTGCCCCTTAAAAGTGACTTAAAGCAAGACTATGTGACGTTTGCACAGCAGCCACAAGTAACAATTATGGAATAATATTAAATGCTAGAACATAGTGTAACAGTAGCAAAAGTATGTTAGAGTCATAATGTCAGTGCAGGGATTCAATATCTATCTAAAGCTTGCTAATGTTAGCTAAAATTAGCCACCACAAGCGCAGAAAACCCCTGAGTGTATTGAATTGAGAAAGCGTTTCATTCCTTAATATAGCTTTTCATTTGTAAAAGAAAGACTTATTTATCCTTTTAAAAGTTACATAGTTCAACATTAAGGGTTCAAGCTGAAAATCACGATTTAAGATGTTAATCATCCAATGTTTCCTTTTATGAAAACTGCTTTTAATGGGCAGCTCTGAGGTGTGGGCACGTCCTTGAGTTGCATGTGCCCATGGAGGTAATATAACACCTTTGTTGTCACGGGATGCCAATGTGGAATTGTAGTGGTGATGTTACTACATCCTGAGCAATCAAATTGCCAGAAGTGATTTACTGCCATGGCGGTTTTCTTCCAATTCACACATAGCCCCATGGTGTCAAAACACACTTCAGATAAACAGTGATGGCTGGATCTTGTGTAAATACTAAGAGGCAGGATGCTGCTGACAGAAGTCCAGTTATTCCTGCCTTACGTCTTGACTTGTTACAGATAAATTAAAGGTTGTAAAGCATTTTGAAAATCAAATAGTGGCTGTAAACAGGAAGTACACTGCAGGCTGCAAAAAAAGGTCACTGGAGAGGTGGAGTTCAAACTGCGACCAAGACTCAAGAAATCCCCCCCGAATGAAGCCTTTTCCAACCACTGACAACCAGTCTGTGCAGCAGTCGCTGTACTGTCGCTGATTCTTTAGTGTTTCTAAATACGCAGGCAACATGGGAGTTGCACTGCTCACATGTCTTGATGTAAAACTTCAGTCAGTCAGTCATTCACACTGCCATACACGCTCCAGTCAACTGCTGGAAAACAAGGCATAAGTCAGAGAAAGTAGGAGAGAGAGCTGGAGTCCCAGAGCTGTCCAAGGATTTGCTTTGTTGGCTGCTTTGTTGGCAAATCTTTTTCCTGAAATCCCCTCAGGAAGGGCGGTTCACGATGCACTGGTAATACTAATATATCGATGAAAACAAGGAGGGAGTGTTGTGCCTGGTGGTTTATAAGAATGAGATACAACATCACATCACAGTCCAAGACCTCTCTGTTCACCTAAACTCTTTATCTGAATGGCATAAACACATCTACAAAAGACTGCCCTTGACCCCATTCCTTTATTAATATTCAGCTTTTTTAATAACTTGACACTTAAGTTCAGAAAATAGCAAATACACACACATGCGCATAAAGGGAAAACACCCCCACGACCTAGCTTAACTCTGTTTGAGACTCCATTAAATCTGACTGATTGAGGAATTAATGAAGCAGCTATTTGGTTCAACTTGTCTCAATTCTTCTGTCAGTGTGTGTGTGTGTGTGTGTGTGTGTGTGTGTGTGTGGCTGACTTACCAGCACCCTCCAGTTTCAAAAGGAACACAAAATCAATGGCAGACTTCAGATGAGAGGTAGCTGTTGTCCCTCTAGCACATGGGCCTTAAAGGTATGTTTTAGTCTTTTAATGGAGTAATTATTCCTTAACAACTCTCTGCGGCAACAGGGTTGCTACATTTAGTCTGATGATGTAGTCTAGTCTGGACATGAAAGTCACTTATAAATAACTATCATACTGAATCATGATTATAGCCTCCGTGAGATTATAGCTTTTGTGAGAACATGCAATTTTGCATTTGTAATTTTTGACATCAACAGTGTTGACATAAGTTACTAAACTGAAACTGGTAAGGGCCTTAAGGTAATTCCTGCATTTATACCTACAGTAATCTTGTTACCGTGTGTCAAAACCAAGTTTTAATACCTTAAATACTTCAGGCTTACATGGTGCATATTCTTACATTTGTGCTTAATCAACTTCTAACCAAACCAACTTCGGGAATGCAGCGGGCTCAATAGAGGCCCACAGCTCACTTTTTACTGCTTGTTCACATTAAAAACATGAAACTGGTAAAACATTGGTTGGCTTATGTTGTGAAGCAGTCACAGAAAACACAACGCATTTGTCACCAAGGTGAGCACTGACAGTGATCATTCAAAAATGCATCTACAAAAAGATACAGAGGGTCATCGTCTGCATTTTATGACAGCAGATCAGTTTTCAATATTGCAGGGAGTAGTGGAGCAGTCAGGAGCAGCCACAGTGAGCTGCTAGATGAAGAGCTGCAGGCCGACAGGCTGCACACCTCCAACTCCTAAGCAAGCTAATCAACTTTACTGCGCACTGCTGTGTGGAAAACTACTCACACTCATGGCATGATGGAAAAAGGCCAATTATTGGCTGCCTTTTTTTATTAAGACAATGTGAGTTTGTTTGGCTACACTGTAAACAAATACACCAGTTGCTCTTCTGTTGTATTTCTGGCTAAGTAGTTGCTCAAGGAATGTTTTCTGTAGTATTAAACTGCACTTACTGTTACCAGCAATATGGGTGTTGCCAAATCAACCAGGACTAAATATAATATTATAAAAAGCCACATTGGATACAGTAGGTTAGCTGGTTAGATCGTAAACTATTCTGTTTTTGACTGCTTTATTCTGTTTCTGCCTTATAGTTAACAACTAAAACCTGCAGCAGCAAAAAGAGCCTGGGTACAGTACTGAAGTTCAAATTTCTCACTGAAAAATGGGCCCAATCTGCATAGGTCTACCCCATTATTCCCTATATATTTGTTTTATATAGGTTTATATATAGATTTTTCCTTTTGTTTTGGGTATGCTCTATCCCTTTAAGGAACTTTTAAACAGTTTCATTCTTCTGCTCTATTCTTAAATTTCCAGGTCATCAGGCTCGGTACTCTCTGTTCCACTAAACTATGTCAAAACAACAATGACTACTCAGGGACCCAATAACGTCCACAAAAGCACATACAGCACACACAAAGCAGGGCCTAAGGAATAAAAGAAGATTGTTCTTTCATCTGTGATCAATTTTCCCTCACTATTTGATCCGCTGTGGTCTCCAAGGAAACAAGGCACAGTATGATCCATGTGACTCAGTGGTAGTGGCACAAGTTTGTGTTCTTATACTCATTTCCTCTGAGCTTGTGTGGGGATGAATGGTGAGTAACCCTTTTTATGTGTGCATGTCTCCTTGTGTGTGTGTGTGTGTGTGTGTGTGTGTGTGTGTGTGTGTGTGTGTGTGTGTGTGTGTGTGTGTGTGTGTGTGTGTGTGTGTGTGTGTGTGTGTGTGTGCAAAGGGAAAAGGAAAGTACAGTGTCAGGATATGGAGGGAAATCCATGGAAATCCTGCGGATATGGGGATACCCCCGAGGCAAGGGAGACACATGGCGCTATCAGGGCCACTGGCCGGAGACCAGTCCAAGAATAAGCACAGATGGATAAGCCTGGGCAAACATTCATGTGGGCATTTAAACCTTGACGTACAAAAACTGTAAAAACAGAGCAGATGCAGTGGTCCAAGCATTTAACGAACATGAGGAGAGACGAGTTAAGCGACCACGAAAATTACTATCTCCAGGAAACACCATGACGAAAAAAACTGCAAACGGAAGTTTGATTTTTCTTTGTGAGAGTGTGAGTGTGTATGTGCCCCCTTATCTCCCACCAGAAAGCTGAGAGCAGCAGGCTGGAGAGTATAGGTGGAAGCAGAAGGTCAATATTTACCAGCCTGTCAGCCTGCCTGCTCTTTTTCTGTCTGGGAGGGTTTCAGGGCTGTGGTGAGATCACTCTTCCATGTCCCTCCTGCTAGAGGGAACTCCCTGCTACTACGCATTAATCACACAGACACTCCACGTCTTCTCTGGGAGCAAGAGGGGAGGGAGGGGCGTTTATATGGCAAGAGCAGAAGTGTCTGCCGTACAGGAAATGAACAGTCCTCCGATGCTAACTCCATTTTGAATGAGCAAGAAAATACAACGCATACACAGAGACAGAGGATCATATAGAAGTCAAAATATTTTTTTGTCCTTGCTTTTCCTGACTGGAGTAAGTGATGTCCAAACACAGCCAAAGCACTACATGCATTCTGCAGGACAATCAGCTGGATGACTTTGAAAACCAAGTTTTAGCATTTAGCATTATCCCGGCATTTGTGGCTACATTGGACAGTGTTCAGCAAAAGTTACATACTGTGGGCTCGCTTTACAGAGTGGTATGGTTGGAGTGGGGGGTGGGGTTGAACTGATTGACAGGTGTCTCAGGCTATCACATTCAGCCATGCCACTCAGGCCACCTAAGCTCAACCCAGGCTCCATCCCACTGCCCAAATGTGCTTTTCTTCCAGCGTCAAACTATCAATTATTTTTATATATCAAAATATTTTCAGAGTTAAGTTTCTATGGCTTTACATTCATTCTTAGGACATTATTATATTACTGCTCTTTTCGCTGCTGCCGGCATTGTTGTTCTCTCTCTGTTAGCACTGTTCGGGTCAACTGCATTTTGGATTGGGTCTAATAGTCCTTGGGTCTATTGAACTCTGATGGGGTCCAAGATTTTAGACCTGTGAAGACCTCTACTGTAAACTTCAAAATGTCTTAAGAAACCTTTTTATGAAAGCTAAGTTCCTGATTTTTTGTTTTGTTTTACAAACTGTCATTTTTAGTACATTCTCAATACTTTGTGATTAATGAATAACAATAACAAGTGTTCAGTAATAGTAATAAGTCCCCTTTCAGAAATTAATAAACTAATGCATGACATCCAGACTTTCTATTGGAAATCACTGAATGAGCTGCCAACACTGTCCAGTGACACTAGTCTTGTCTGGACATGGCTTTAGTGCTGCCCTACTCATTCTGGCCACTGCCTCTGAGGTCATCAGCTGAGGTGAGAGGTGAGATGGAGGATGCGAGGACAAGAGGTGTTAACTGAGATTAGGGGTGTGTGTGTGTGTGTGTGTGTGTGTGTGTGTGTGTGTGTGTGTGTGTGTGTGTGTGTGTGTGTGTGTGTGTATAGAGCTACAGCATTTAACAGGAGCCAAGACAAACAGCAGTGCTGGCATTTACTCTGTGCTTGGAGCAAAGACGGCCAGCGAGCAACACACACACACACACACACACACACACACACACACACACACACACACACACACACACACACACACACACACACACACACACACACACACACACACACTAACAGACAAAGAAAAGGGTGAGGCTATTTGCTCAGGACTACCCGTGAATAACTGTGGTTAAGATCGTTAAGTGTTTGTTGTCTAATGTAATTAATTAAATTAAAGACTGTTTATACATTGAAATGGGACAGTTCAGGATATGGATCACTGTACTGTGTTTGTTCAGGCACATGTGACATTTTGGAAACCTTCGCTGTGTATGTGTGAGCTGATCTGGTGATATCCTGTAGCGCTCTGGGTGCTGCTGGGTCATGCCAGCCTGTACAACTCCACCAGCAGCAGCCATCTCAAACCTTCCAAATGGAGGCAAACATTACAATACCACTAGGATTTTTCCATCCCTCTTTAAGCCCCACTTGAAAAAACCAAAAAGAAAAGAAAAAACAAATGGGGGGAAAAAAAACAACAAATCTCAAAGATTAACTGCAGAGATTGGAATCAATAATGAACAGCAAACCTGTGTAGAATTCACCTCCATAACACTTTTTCAAAGGAAATTCCCAGGAGCTTTTTATGAAGTGTCAATCAAGTGACAGGATGTGGAAATGAAATACTTAGGATTCAGTTTCTGCTCTGAATCATTTCAGCTGTTTGAAAGGAATGCACTTACTCTGCACACGGACATCTGGTTGGTGGTGAGGGTGCCCGTCTTGTCGGAGCAGATGACAGAGGTACAGCCCAGGGTCTCTACTGAAGGCAGGCTGCGAACAATGGCGTTCTTCTTGGCCATGCGACGCGTGCCAAGGGCCAGGCAGGTGGTGATGACAGCAGGCAGGCCCTCAGGGATGGCCGCCACAGCCAGGGCCACGGCGATCTTAAAGTAATAGATAGCCCCTCTGACCCAGGAGCCGCCGTGGACGGGGTCTCCAAAGTGGCCAATGTTGATGACCCACACAGCCACGCAGATCAGGGAGATGACCTTGGAGAGCTGCTGGCCGAACTCGTCCAGCTTCTGCTGCAGCGGTGTCTTCTCTTGTTCTGTAGAGGCCATCTGATTACGGATCTTACCGATCTCTGTGGCAACGCCAGTAGCGACGACAACACCTATGGCGCGGCCTGCAGCAATGTTTGTGCCCTGAGAAAAAAAAAAAAAAAAAGGAGAGACAAATTAGTGTGGAGAAAAGAAGCAAAAAAACAAAAACAAAAAAAAAACAGTCCAATTGAATATAGAAGAAGCCTCATTTTCATCTCTCTGAGCAAATCGGTTATAAGATAATTTAAAGACATTTCGATGAACATAGGAGAAGAGAGTTTTCATCGAATTGAGCAATGAATCATAAACAGTGATAACCTTTCTGAGAATTGCAGTAAATAGCTTTGTCTATAAAGACATCAATTTCTGATATAAAGGCAGAAGATACATATGACTCAACAAGCTGCAGGGAGATGTGCTTACAGAAAACAACATGTTCTTTTTGTCTTGGTTGACAGCTCTGGGGTCAGGAACAGGGTCAGTGTGTTTGATGATGGACACAGACTCCCCTAAAGAAAAGATTGTAGGAGACAATTGTACAGGATTAGATCTGTAAATGCGACAGGTGATTATTACACCAACAATGGGATGTTTCGACAGTAACGGAGCCGAACAAAGTTACACTCTCAGCCTAAAGGGGTAGAAAGTACTACCACAGACAACATCAAAGAGACTACAACTGTAGAATGCTTATAACCTTAGGTCTTCATTTCATACAAGTTCATACAATAAAAGGTGCAGTTGAGCATACTCTATCTGAATTATGTGAAAGCCTTGAAGCAGCATTGTTTGGTGCCTGATGAGAGGTGAAAAATACCTGTGAGGATGGACTGGTCCACTCGCAGGGTGGTGGACTTTATAGAGGTCACTCTGATGTCAGCAGGCACCTTGTCACCAACTAACAAAAAAAAAAAAAAAGCAATTCAACAGGCTGGGATTACAGAACATGAATGTTAAAATATTAAAAGATGGCAAGTCTGTTTAAGTTCAGCGAGACTAAGAGTCTACAGCCATGCTAGCAGCTCTGTGAGGCTGTACTGTATTCTACTGTGGTGTACAGTGGGGCTTTGAGCTAAATGCTAACACCAGTACTGTATGCTAACATGCTCACAATAACAGTGCTAACACGATGATGTTAACATGAAGCAGGTATAAGGTTGACTATCTTCACCATCTTGTTTTAGCCTGTTAGCATGCTAACATGTGCTAATTAGCACTTAGCGAAAAGTACAGAAGGATGTAGTAATGTCATTAGTTTTGCAGGTATTTGGTCATAAACCAAAGTATCTGACAAACTGAAATTTGGACCTGATGATGGTAGATGATGATCCCCTGAGAAGTCAGGTGATCATCAAGTTATCACAATTTGTCCTCTAGGGACCCATCTCTAGCAAATTTCACACCAATCCACCCATCCAGTCCTAGACATTTCACTCAAAGGAAAATGCCTAGGATACATCATATGGGAACCACGAAAGTCAAATGTACAAAATTTTGTGCCAATCCATCAAGTAGATGTCAAGCTATTTCACTGAATAAGTGAAAAACTTGACCTACTTGTGACACTGGAGGAAAAGTCAGAAGATAACCAAAGTCATTAGAATTTATCCTCTAGAGATCTTGAATATCTGTAACCAAGTTTGCGGCAATCCATTCAATAGTTCTCAAGATATGTCACTCTGAACCACAAATGTCAACCTGCTCGCACTAGAGGAAAGACCAGAGGATCACCAATTATGGTAAAATTAAACTTCATCCTCTGGGGACCATACATTTGTGTACAGAATTCCATGGAAATCCATCCAATAGGTGTTATAGGTGATATTTCAGTCTGGACCAAAGTGGTGGACCGACTGAGCGACTGACAGACCAACATTGTAGTAGAGCCACACTGCTAGCATGGTTAAAAATGACCAGAGAACCATCCTACAGGAGCTAGCATTAGTATAAAGAAAACAAGACAGTGAAGAGGACAAGATGTACTACTAAGAGGTTTGTCCTCTGAAGGTTCGGCTGGTGTTGGACCCTTCAGGAAAGTCCCCTTGTGTCTGTAAGTGTAGCTGCAGGTGAACACTCAGTTATACCCTATCGAATGTCCGTGTTCAAACAATAAATCCTGGAGCAAAGAAACATCGGCGTGTTCAGCCCAAGCTCAGGCTGCAGCTGCAGGTAAACAACGGCTCGATATAACCTTGATGGAGTCACATTGTCGTTTTAAAATAATCGATTATTTCCCCACCCTTTTGTTCTCTCTTCACTCTCTGTAGCTCTCTCTCTGTACCTCTGGTGCACCACTTCCTTCCATATGTCAGACCTACAGATGAAGCCTGCATTAAATCATTAAAATTAATTTCATCTTCTCAACCCCAGTCTAACAGTCTGCTTATTAAGCCTGCATATTAAACTCGTATTTCATAGCCAGAGCATTATAATGCCCCAAAACAAAATGGTTATTGCTTCCTCTTTGTCATAGCCCGACAGTGAACATTTAATGGAAATATTTTCATAATGGCAGGACAGAGCTAGCTCGCGAAAAATGAATCGTTTGATGTAGTCAATGACAATGATCTCAGAGCAGAGGAGTGGGAAATTGCTTCAAACATTTCAGACAGACTAATATTCTTCACTTGTTTCCTTCCAGCATGACACACAAGGAAAGGGCCTGATCATTACTTTGTGTAATAAGCGTGTCATTAATGCCAACTCAGAGTCCTCAGTGCTTCTCAACGTTAAATCGCAACAAAAACAAGAGCTCCCAGTGAATCTACCGTGGCTTTTCAACACGAGTAAGGTTAGACATCTTGTTGAATTTCTGCTTTTCCTCTCTCACGTACTGAAAGACACTCAACAGGCAGTATTTCTTCTGTAGTAAACTTCACAGTGAAAACCTTTCAGAGTGGTTTCACACTGATAAGTTTCTTGAGTGTTCATTTTTTGACCTTTCTCCATTTCTCTCAGAGCTCCATCATCTCCTGTTGACATTTGCTCAATGTTCTGAGACATGACAGGAATTTTTCACAGTCTCTTTCCTGACGGGACAGAGATGGTGAGAGACGTACTGTGTGCAGCTGAATAGCCTGTACTTCCGTGTCCGTATTTCTCTACATTCTCTGTCTGACACCCATGGGTTGTGAGAGAACAAGAGTGGGAGAGGCTGAGGGGGAGAGAAGTGTGTGATGTGTTTGTGTGGGAGATGGCTGGGGACTACAGGTTCACTGTGGCAGGACTGGCCAAGGGCAGAAAAGAGAGGCTTTTCAAACTCCTACCCACAGACTTTTGCTCCCATATCGAACCTCCACTTTCTGCCACGGCCTCCCACAGACACTCTCCATCTGCTAGAAGAGAAATTTAAATCCTAATACAACCACGATGAGCTCAAATAAGCTTCTTTGAAATATCAGAAAGATCATACATTTGTCTGACTATTATTTGTAGAGCTTTGAGTCTCAAAAAGCTAGAAAAAAGTAAAAAATTAGCATGGAGGTCAGAATTCATGAACAAACTGGACTGCAGCACATGCACATTTGATCAAAACAAAAGAGGAGGTCAGCTGGTTTGGCCAGCTGGAGTTCTCCTTCCATTTGGTAAAACTGGACTCCAAATGAAATCTGAATGTCTTGCATAATATACTGGCAAAGAGGTCTTCATTCACATGCAGGATAACCGTGACTCGTTACTAGGAAAGGCTCGGTGCAGGTTTCCATCTTTTCAGGTCCTATGTAAACCCTCTAGGAGTTCCTGACAACCTGACCGCTGCACTCTTTAATTTAAAAAAAACCCCAGGAAAGTTCCAGTGGAGGAGCAAATCACAACTGTGTCGTAACCGTGGCTGGCATGGCCGGCAATGTACCTACAAGAAGGCAGGCGGGCAGCAGCGGTGGAAACTTGAGTAAATATATTTATGTTCTTTTCTCTCCTCAAAAGGCACTTGTGGTCAACAGTGTCCTTTTCCAATACCTCCATAGAGTTTATTTTACCCCCTAGCATCAGGGTTCCCATGGAACAACCACCGGCTAATATGAAGTACAGGAAAGCCTGGGAAATCAGTGGAGGAAAAGAAATATTAATTTGTTTTCTTTGTCACAATATCCCTACATGTTTCAGTCAGAAGGGTGTGCTTGAAGATTCCTGACACACATTTTCTGAGCAGGGAGTGTGATGCAGCACCTACCTCTGCTGTTTACCCCTGTTTAAAACTGCTTAGCAACAAGATTATGTCAGACAGAAAGAAGTGCTTTATATATGACTGTGTACATATTTTACAAAAATGCAGCAGGGTGCATAACACCACTACCACACCTCTTCTTAAAGTAAACTATGACAGTAAATGCATTCTGTACTTAAAACAAGCAGGATTCCAGCTTCGACCCGTCTACAACAGAGAGTTTCACACTTACGTCTAAATCCAGACATCTCTACTGGCTACAAATCCTCACCTTCTAAGCCATATACGGTACTTGCAGACAACGATGAAGTACATTAAAAAGAGAATGCACCATACTTACAATAACAGAGACACATTTAACAGTTAAAATGCCTTTTCTCCATCATCATAAACCTTGTGTAAATATAATAATGTCCACTATAATGTAGACAATGAGTTTAGGTCAAGCTAATAAGGTCTTACTCTACAAATAAAAAGTGGATAATCTGAGTTTAAGTGGCTTTACTCCCCATCATGTCTAAACTACAGTTTATTCCTAGGTTCTTTTAAAATGTATTTTATCTGTATTTTACCAGTTTATTTGTCAGGTTGGTCATCTATCAATAGAAAAAGAGTTAGCCTTAAAATCATGGCCAGTTCTTTAAAAGGCACCCTAATAAAAAGAATAAAACAATATGAACATAAAGTAGTCAGTGTTGTTGCTTTCCCCACAGACAACCAACATGGATCCACCAGCAGCTGCTGACAGCCAGCAATAATGTCATATCCCTTATTCAAACAGCAGATGGTTCATTTTATGTCTCCGCTCCACACTGTCATCACAGGTGTCGTTAAAACCTCAACCCCTTGTGAACTTTGTCACAGCGTCACAGAGATGAGCCAAGCAGAGCACGGAGCGTCGTCATGGTGACACTCTTGGTGTTGACAGTGACGGTGATGGTGGTAGGTGGGGGTTGAGTGGAGTCATTTTGGTGCTTGCTACCTGTGTGGGCTTGTCTGCGTCTGGCTGTGTGCGCGCGTATGTGTGATGGAGGACACTGGCTATAACAAGCCTAAAATTCCAAGGAAGTGCTATCTGTCACATAGACACACACACAAACACACACAAGGTGTATTCCCCTTTTACCATGCAAGTAATGTAAACTAAATTTTCTGTAAAAGGCAGGGGAAGCAATTTAGTAAATTTGAGGTGGGGCAGTGGGAGAAGCCCTCAGTGATAGTTACTTAGGATGCATGATTTCATTTTCATTTTTGAAACCTTGTGCTGAAATCTAATAGCGCCAAGGCTTCACTGTAACCAACGCAGCACGTATAATCCCTCTCCTTGCCTCTCCATACTGTGATCACACACACACAGAGCTCTCCCTCCTTTCCTACACACACACACACACACACACACACACCACACACACACACACACAGAGAGAGAGCTCTCCCTCCTTTCCCGCACATCACTCCGAACCGTCTGGGGCAAATCACTAGACACGCAAAGCCGAGGATTACCCTCTCAGAACCGCTCATGTTGATGGTGAAGGGATCTCCTTGGTGCTGCATGTGTGCGCGCTCGCACGTTAACTCTGGCATACACAGATGTTCTGGAACCAGAGTGACAACAAGACTATTTTTAGACGAGGCTGCCCACACATGGGCGAGTTTACAGCAGGGGAATTGTGCGTGTGTGTGCATGTAACGTGGGGGAGTGTGAGTGAGGAGCTGACAAACATCCAGCAGCGTCCAGGTGGTGAGACTGAGAGCATGGAAAGCAAAGGGAAACGGGGGAAAGCTGCGGAAAATTAAACTGGGCCTTAAATACAAGGGGTGACCACAGCCACTTACACAGAACCTCACACACACACACAAACAGACACAACTGGGTAGCAGGCCTGGCACCTGCTCATCCAGAGAGAAGACTCTTATGTGATCTAGTTTGAGATATTCCAACAGTGTTTCCAGACTCATGAATGGGTGGCAAGGCTGTGTGAGTGCGTGTTTCTGGGCATGTCGGTGGCAGCGGTAGCATACATGCAGCTAGGTGACAGCAGTGAGAGTCCTCTGGAGGTAGGCGAAGCATAAATTAGTCTCAGCGAGTGACAATAAGAGTTTTGCTGGGTGCAGCCGCAGCATACCTGCCACCTCCACTATGTCTCCTGGGACGATGTCTCTGGCTTTGATCCTCTGGACAGCCTTGCGGTTCATGCGGTACACCTTTCCCATCTCTGGTTCATACTCTTTCAGAGCCTCAATGGCATTCTCAGCATTCCGCTCCTGCGTAGATGTGGGAAAGAGAAAGTCAAGCGCCAAGGACAATTTTTTAATTTCTTGGTAAATTGATTTTTTAGAGTAAATTTAGTTCAATCTCTCGCATTAACAGGCTATTCTGTGTCATGACAAAATATGCAAGTCATTTTTTAACCAGCAATACCTATAAACATTTTGGTAAAATTTGAAATGAACGTAAGCTGATGCTTGCAAACACAAATTTGGGTTTTGACTTGACGCACAGACTCGACTGCTCCAGTGTCCACAGCCTCATCCCATTGCAAAATGCCATTTGGACATACAGATGTTAGCACATGGTCTCAGCTTGAATAGAGCTCACAGATATAAAAAGACACTAAAGGTGAATCCGTGTATCCTGCAACAGCTGGTGGACAGGATAATTTTTTTTACTTTACGGTCTTTGTAGCCATTGTTAGCCTTTGTAACCACGTGAGCAAATTGTGGAAAGAAACAAGGTTACTAGTGTGTACTGTATGTACACTTTACACAGAGACACAGGATGAAGAGAGTGTATCTCACCTGCCAGACCCCGATAACAGCGTTGGCGATGAGGATAAGAAGAATAACAACAGGCTCAACAAAGGCGGTGGTTGTCTCCTCTCCCTCCTCAAACAGAGCCAACACCTAGACGAACATATAGTACACATAACCTTAGCAGACATTTCATACTGACAGACATTAAGTCCCATGGTAGCTCAGTTACATACATTGTCAGTTTGGGGAAAAAATGCTTGACTGTTGTTGCAGGAAAATCTGGAGAAAGAAAATCAAACTTAAATGGTATTTGGAGCGAGGAGCTGCAGCTCGGCTCCAGTGAGTGTGTGTTGCCTTTAGCAGTAGTACCCCTTCATCGACACCACCCACCATGTTCCAAATGTCTTCACTTGAATTGATTTTTAACCAGATGTTATTAAACATCTTATTGGCTATATAAAAGTGGATATTGTTGCCACATTTTTTTCATACAGGTCGGTATGGTTAAGATTGCATTCATACTACAACCTGGAGTGGCAGAAGCTGGACATTTCAACCATTTATCCATTATTCTTAACCTTTTCACCATCAATATACTATTAATAATACTTTTAACTATTTCAACTGTTCATCCATTACTTTTGGTTAACGGTTTCTGTTTCTGTGCTGGCTTGCTAACTTTTTCATTCACTGTTAATTGCAAAACAAGTGTTCAGATGTTAAAAGCTGACTCAATATGTAGATATTTTTTTCAAATCAAATTATAATTTCAATTTTTTTCAAATTAGTTGGGCTACAAATTAGCTCCTGGGCTCCTGAAATCAGGAGAGATCCACTCATGGCCTGCTCTATTCACGTCCCTAGCACTCAAAACAGAAAGGCTGGGAAATGGCCAGAGGCTCCAGGCTGCAAACTGCAAGATTAAGATACTACAGAGCACAGTGAAGACACAAGAAAAGCTAACATTTCTCACATCCAGCAGGAAAAGCTGGTGTTTGTTCATTTGTACAGTGACTGTAGGCGTTCAAAACAAATACAATTAAATGATGCAGCTCTAATTAGTCTAATATGCATCCCTCTATCCACTCAGTAGACTGTGTTACTCATTTTAGTTGGTAAGTTTTCATTTTTGCAAGTTAATTCATACTTATAAAGATGGCCAAACTAAATTAAAACAAATGAATGGTATGATTTTAAAAGACCTCTGGATACTGTATACACACAAAAAAAGTAATGACAAAACCCTTATATGTTTATGTGTTGGGCAGCTGAGAGCAGCAAGAAGATGCCTATAATGACAAGGGCAATAAAAATAAATTAAATCCTGCAGGAAATTAGATCATTGGGGAAATAAAAATATTGGGACTACACTGGATGAACTAGGCTAATTTTAAACACTGTCATTCTTATGAAGCCCAGTATTGCAGGAGTGCATTTTGTAGCACAGTTTGGATCCAGTACACCAAAGCTCTTGAATGGTAGGAAAATAACACACAAATGAACATTTACATAAGGATTTTGTGAGATCTACTTCTTTCTGTGGTGCAGCGTCTTTTCGGATGACTGTGTACCAGAACATGAGGCTTGAGTGGTTTGAATGACAACCAGTCAACAGCTAAAATAGTGAGACTGAAATTTGTTCAAACAAAACTCATATGCTCATTTAGGCTACCTGCATGGTAAAAGATGGAATGTTTCACAAATATTAAATTCATTTCTTGTCAAATATCCTTGCTTAGTACAACTCACTGTGTTCAGCTGTTGATACATATTCTGCTGTTTGTAGACTCAAAGCACAGCAATTCCTCCTTTTTATTTGAGAGATGTCAATCTAGTGGTGATGTTAATAACTCACTCATAGTCAAAGTAGGCCTACTCATGTTATGACTAAAATGTATGACTTAAAACTGCAATAACATTTTTTGGCCATTTGAGGGCAGCGGAAACAACCTGTAAACACAACACTGACATATTATCACCTTTTAAGTTGCCTATTTAAACATCCAGCAGATACGGCGTTCATTTGGAGTCGTGTTTCTGGCCACCTGGTGAATGTAAGTCCAATGATCCCTCTCCTTTTAGCTCTGTTTTTACTCTCCACCAATTCCTGAAAGAAATATCCTGCTTTTTAGCTGCTAAATGCTCCACTATGTTCACTAGCTAAACGCCAACTTTGTCTGCGTGCAATCGTGTGCCGAGCAGATAGTGTACAGTAGATTTTTGGCCGAAAAACAGCTGTCTGCTGTGGCCGAAAACAACTCTGATGAAAGCTAAATCAAAACAGAAAAGTAGCAGGCCGGAAAAGCAATTTGCTAAAAAGTCACTAAAAAGCTTCATAGAGCTGAGGAGAACTGCAAAGTCAGATGATAGTTCTCTGTAGGTTCATCACTATGAGCGACATCTTTCAGATAAAAGTCATGTGAGCCATTGTTAACATAAAAAGATTGATTATAGCCTCAAAAAGGCAGCATGATGTCAATTCAAACTATCATACTGTGCATAATAAAATTAGAAAATAAGGGGACTGGTTCCAATAACATCTCCACACAGATGGCAAATATACTATCCAGTCACTCTCATGTTACTATACTTTTGCCACTTCTCTATAGCCAGATATAGTACAATGACAGCTGAATACTAATGGCTTCTGCAAAGGTGTCAGAGATGGCAGTTACTCTGTGTTAGCCGTTATAATAAGCAACAAAGTACATCTTTAGATCATAACAAAAAAACTCCCCACTGCAACACAGACTTGACTTCATACTTGTGTTTCCAGTATTTTATCAATGGCAGCAGGTATAGAAACTAAAATTATTGCACAACAAAAGCAGCAGAGAGAGAGAGAGAGAGAGAGAGAGAGAGAGAGAGAGAGAGAGAGAGAGAAGGGGAGATAAAGTGGATCTACTTTTTCATGATCTGATGGGGCTCATATGATTAAAGAGTATATTCTCCACAGAGTATTGAGCACCAGAGTGTACGTCATTGCAGCCTGAGCCTGGTCGATAGCTCATCATTCCACATCATTTGGGACGGTAAATCTCTCTTCTGACTGAGCTGAGATTGGAGGGCAACAATGGCAGTCCTCTCAGTGAGGACGGTTAAAAAGACACTTCACACAATCAGCACACATTCAGAGAGGGGTTTGAATACCTAACTCCTACTTTCAGATTGAATAGGAGCTGAGATGGAGAGATGAGCGGGATTTCTTCTGGGTTTTAAAGCTCATTGAGGGAATCTGGGGGGAAATTGAACTGCTTGGGTTTGGCAATCTGAGACAAAATTCAGCTCAGATTCAATGCTGGGTTTTGAAATCAAAGCTTCATCACCAAAATAAACCTCTCCTTACATAAACATTGCTCTCTTCACACCCCACATGCATTACTGAAACACTGAGACACATGCCGACAGATGGCCCATTATAACTGAACGTCTCCAGAGTTTTGGAACATCACACGGTGCTCAGCAAAATGGAAAAACACTTTTTTTTCATATCAGCTTGATCAGAAAAAACACTCTTAAGGTCACCTATTGAAAGCCGCACTGTAAACAAAGGAGTCTTGGAACCCAATTCAACTGTCACTTGACTTTTTAAGTCCCTTCCTGTGCTCTCTTGAACATTAACTCATGATTCATGCAGTGACGTGGAAAACCAAATAAAAAGACCAGCCCTCTTTCTTCCTACAGCTCAAAGGGAGGAAGTGCACTGATTGTTTAAGGTGGCTAGTGTGGCTTTCTGTGTGGCTCTGCTCTATTAAACCCCTACCAGAGAGCTGGCTGACTATCAGCTTGTAACTTCAGCAAAATGAAAATAGAGACATTATAAAAAGAAATAATAAAATGGTTTGATAAATTGAGCCTTGAGGTTAGGGATAGAACTCACTGAATTGTTTGTGAATTAAATTACCCATTATTTAAATGTAAATGTATTGTCATACATCATGAAGTAGCCTAACCTGACCTGTTTTGTCTGATGATAAGCTTCACTCTTGTGTGATGCAAAGGAGGCAGGAGAGTCTAATCATCTCAGTTTGAATATATTCAAAAATAACAGCCAAATGAGTCCGAGGATAAGGTTTAACTTTCACCCCAGTTCAGTACTTTAGCCACTCCCTGATTATACTGGTGACATAGAAAACAGTGAGCAAACAGAAAAGTTAAAAGGTTATATAGAGGACTATAGGAATATAATTTATCAACAGACAAGCTCTGCAAATGTGTGTTATTAAGAAACGCTGCTCTGGAGTGTTATATATTTGTGATTTTCAGTCAGATCAGGTCACAAGGAGCCTCACTTTAGTTACTGAGCTGAAACCACTCCAGGCAACGATGACATTGTAAAGCATTAGGGTCTGTGCGGCAGTGGAACAGGGGCCATGTTCCACTATAAACAACCTTTTTAAAGTAAGGAAAGGCTGATTTACATGAGGAAAAGTGAGTCCTGCAGTTACGGTCCACGCATGCCCTCCCAGCCTCTCACTAACACGAGAACAGTTAGAGAAGATATATTGTGTCATATACATTTTTAGAGCAATTTTCCTACTTTCAGAAATAGCAACAGCAATTCCATCCCGAGACACCGGGGACGTGCTGTAATAGATGGAAAAAAGTTATTATGCAGTCAGGATTCCCCCACTCCACCCCTCTCCGACCTTCACCACCCTCGGGCTGCAACCAGGGTCACAGTTTGAGGCTCTGCAGCAGAGGGAGTTTTGATTGATAGTTTTCCAGGTCGGCAGAAGTGCTCTGCCTGTTCCCCTCACTGAAACCATATCAACACTGGGTGGAAAAGCCTGTAATACACAAGTTTCCACATGAAAAGGGACCACTAACTAGTTTGAGCAGTGTTCTAACAGGGGAGTAAAGCTGCCTAAAGCTAATGGAGCAGTCTATTAGATGGCAATTTCCTGGCTGAGGTCCAATTTGGGCCTCAAAATCCCATAGGGGGACATTTGAGAACCAAGATCAAGAACGAATAAGATGAAGGCCACTGGCATTTTAATTAGCTGGGTCGTACTTACAAAGGAGACACAGGCGGCGAGCAGCAGGATCCTGACCAGGAGGTCTTCAAACTGCTCCACCACCAGCTCCCACAGGGACTTCCCTGAAATATGCATAGACAAAAACACGTCACACACCTTCATGCTCAGTTTAAAGTTTGAGGCTTCCACTGTGAGGACTCAAAGTGTTCCCTTATACTTAAGGGTGGGAAAGGATCTGTCAGCTGTATTGACATTAGTTTCATAGTACTGATAAGCTGCTGTAAAGAAAGACAATCCCTGTATTTACAGAAGAGCAGTGGTGTGTCCATGGGTGGAAAGCTGCGGCAGTGTACACTCCCAAAGTTTAGCCCTCGGTCTACAGAAAAAGATCCTGGCTCAAGACACTTAATCAGGTAGTAAAGGGAGGAGGATCGCAGCTCGCTGGAAAAATCAATATTTACCTTCTTCAGCTGGGAGCTCTGTGGATGTCACACCACGCCGGTTGTAAAGGAATCGAATTGGCGGGGCCGGAGAGAGTGGGGTGGGGGTGGAGGTGGAGGAGAAAGACAAAGAGCAGTTAATACATTTGATTAACTCAGCATGACTTTGAGATGCATGAGCAACGTACAAATTGCTCTGCAGAATGGCTCTGCTGGGTTATGATGATAAAATGCTAAATGCAGGCAGGCAGAGCAGCAACACTGTTGTTTTCAAGCTGAGGATTATTATTTGCTGTTGTATTGTTACTGACTTGAATAACTACCAATCCAAGTCTAACATATGCTACCGAGACAAATGATCCTTTATGGATTCTCAGCTCAGGATGTTTTAAACTGCACCTTCAGTACCTTTAGTGTAGCTTCAGGCCCGCAGTATCATTTCAGCTGTGTAATGACTCTCAGAAAACATTGTTAACACACATACTGTAATAACAAGCAGCTTTATAAGACCTAACCAAGGTCTTTGATACCAGCATGATTGCTTATCTTCTGCTCTTGTAAAAGGTCACTGATGGTCAGTCCGCCAGCAAACAGTTTCAAATCACCTGTAAGATGGGACTCGATCTACCTTCGATGAAGCGGATGGAGTTTGTCTTCTCATAAAATTACTATCTCAGTTGTTATATCTTCTGTTCCGTTATGTCTGATCATATTTCTCTGTAAAACACATTTGATTTTCTATGCATGTTCACCTTTATTCTTGTAAGCTTTTCTGAATATTTTAGGGCTGCAGCTGATTATTTTCATTATTGAATGAATTAATCTGTCCATTGTTTTCTCGATTTAATCATTTGGTGAATAAAATTGTTTAAATCATATATTCCCAAAGGCCATGTTGGCATATTCAAATAGCTTGTTTTATCTGACAAACGGTGCAAAAAACACAAAGATATTTAGTTTAATATCACAGAAGACTAAAACCAGAAAATATATTCATATTTGAGAGACTGGAAGCAATGAATTTTTGGCATTTTTGCATAAAGAAATGACTGAAACGATAAATCAATAGCAATTTTTGTGACTAAACGACTAATTGTTTCAGCTCTAAAATCTTCCAGGGTCCCATATTACTCAATTTAACTTTAAAAGAAATCACTGTCTGATTCCTGGTTATGCTGCTACTGTGTGTACAGTTTTATTATATGGTAGATACTATACCAACTATGCTTTTTTACTCAAAAAAGTGTGTACTCAGTAGCTGACTTAGCCTCTAAGAAGTAGTTCTGAAAGGCTCGGTAGATCGACCGATTAGTTGATAATGAGCTAAATGAGGATCAGCAACAATGTTGATAATCAATTGTTTAAGTAATTTATTAAGCAAAACATGATTCACTGGTTACAGCAAATGTGAGAATCGTTTTTCAGTTTTCTATCAGTGCCACATCTTTCACTCTGGATTGTTAGTCAGACAGAACAAGTGATTTGACGTCACTTTGGGCTCTGGGAACTTGTGATGGGCCTTTTTATTATTGTTTTCATTTTCAACCAATGTCTCTTCATTTTCAATTTTCATTTAATCAATTGTTGAAGTCCCATCTGAAATGACTTTTAGAATAAAAGTAACCTTTGTTAGCCTGTTCAGGCAACGCTTTTCCTTAATCAGAACGGTGGTCATGTCATTGACATTCATGCTGCAGCCTCACTCTCTAAACTCTTGGACTTTATTTCTCAGCCCCCCTTCTGCACCAGTATGTGGGTAATCTCCCACAAAAACAAGCCCAAGAATCAAAACACGTTGCTCTTTTCTCTTTTCCTTTCACACTGTCCTGTCATTTTTCATCCATCATTTGAAAGGAAAAGCTGTATTTTGGGGCATTTGGAGACAAGCAGAGCATCTTATCCACTCTGATTTGATTACCAGAACACAACACCCACAACACATGAGTCACTGGTGTGAGTAGAAAACACATCAGTCATATTCTAAAAACATTCCAATTGACAAGTACTGTTGATCAGTGTCACCACAATGAGACACAGGGGTGCTTAGTCACTGCGTTTGTCAGGTCCTCATCAAGTCCAACGCAAAGCTACAACGAACAGGTCCAATGCAACAAACAACATCCATCACATCTGAACAACTTGATGAGTAATAATAACATACATGATAATGATGATAATAACACACATCTAATCCGTAAATTTTCTTCTTGATTTTGTGCATCTGTCTGCCATCACAGTATTGGTTTTGACATGATTCCTTTCTGGAAAAGTGGGTTTTCTCCTTTAAGCACTGGAAACCTCGTGTTTCTCTGCATGTTTTGACCCGACCGCGCTACACGAATAGCAAACGTGACCGTGTGGAGAGAGAGGCTTGAGAGAGGAAGGGCCATAACGTGAGCCCGCAGCCTCCTTCCAAAAATAACCAAGCAGCCATTCACATTTCACTACATGCCACTGGCATAAAGAGAAATCATTTCACATAATGACTTCTGGAATTGTCCCATGGCTTCAAAATATGTCTTTCTTGTGTCAGAATACAGCGAGAATGATCTGGGATTTTTTATAGACTTCTGCCCAAGAAGTTAAAAAAGTTGTTTGAGGTGGAATAACTTTCTTAATTTGGTTGTAATAAAACCAGGCGGAGCGAAACAAATTGTAGCAGTATACAAAAAAGCTATTAGAGAAAACAGAAGCCCAGAACTTTGATTTGGTAATGTCTCCAGTCAAACCTGCACATGTTTTGCTGAATATTGTTAGTTTTGCATAATCTATTAGAAAACAACCTCCCTGGGAACACTGACCCTAGTGCAAAGGTCATGTCTCGGCTCCACGAATGACCATCCTCATCCTGTGTAATAATAGCTGATGAGTCATTGAGAATAGCTTTTCAAACTGGCTGTCTGGAGGGTTTTCAGAGTTCAGGTTGGACACGGTTGAACTCACGGGGGACTTTTGGCTGCACTCTGCCAGCAGCAAAGCAGCAGCAGCAGCAGCAGAAATGTGGAGAAGTGGGTTCTGCTGTTTTCCATGCTCCACCACTCTGACATAAGCCTGTTTCCCCATTACTGTGCCTCCCTGGTTGTATAATGTTTTTATGGCAGACAGGCTGGCTGCGACTCGAGTGCTGAAGACAAAGATGGATTGACTAAAAGGACAAGACAGACGAAAGGGGAAAGAGAGAGAGAAAGAGAGAAAGGGAGGGGGAAGGAAAAAGAAAGAGAGAGAGAGAGAGAGAGAGAGAGAGAGAGAGAGAGAGAGAGAGAGAGAGAGAGAGAGAGAGAGGGAGAAGAGGTTGGAGGTGTTGAACGGGGTTCCCCGGCTTCCCCCTGCCAAGGATTCCCTCGCAGTCATCTGGGCTGTGTCAACCCGAGGCTTGCCCAGGCGCATTCCTGAATACTGACTTCACCTCTCTCTCCGTGTCCCCACAGCACCCTCCCTCGCCTCCTCACTCCCGGCCCAGACAATGAATAAAAGAGCTTATTTACACGCAGCAGAAAAGCGAGCAGCGCGGAGCCGAGGGGAGACACTTCCTGGAGACAGTTGCCAACAACAGCGGGGAGCTGGTTTCTGTGTCCAGAGAGTCAGGAAGAAAAGCAGGAAACTGGCCATCTATCTATCTATCTGCACTGCAAATGATCTGCTGATAAAGGAAGAGCTTTCACTGCAAGCTCCTCTTAACGCTTCTCTTTCCATAAATGGATTACAGGCCAGATTATTAGGACCCCCAGCAAACCTCACATCTGAGTGTGGTTAAGCAGTATTAACAAGCTAGAGTTCAGGCCCTGTTGTGTAAACTACAAACATGAGAAAGTTTTCAGCAGTTACCATGGCGACTTGGCTCATGAAGGCTCCTTGAAAACAAGCGTTTCACAAGGTAATGTGCCAGTGTCTGTCAAAATTTACCAAGAATAACTGTTATGCAATCAGCAGGGCCTTGATACAGCACGCTCTGACTGCAGGCATCAAAAACCCCACACATTCAGATGTGAACAAGCTCATTTCTAGCCTCCGCAGGCTGCTAATACACAGTTCGCATGAGTGGTAGAGACACGTCCAAACAGCATAGCAGCCAGCTGGTTAAGTGTGAGCAGGGAGGCAAAGGTAGAGTGGGTGCATGGAGGTACAATAGTAAGACTTGTGCTGTTTCTGTAAGTGGCTCCAGCTCCAGGATCCCGCTCCATCCAAACACCATGAGAATGTAAAACAGGCCTATAAATACTATGATGGTAACCCCTAATGACATAGTCTACTATAGCTTCCTATAACTGCTCACTCTCCTAAAGGTCTGAATGCATTAACCATGTCAAATGTGAATTATAAATGTATCCCATTCTCCTCCCTAACCTTATTATCTCTGCTACACATAAGGCATCGCAGGTAACTGCAGAAGAGACGTCTGCAGTCCGACAAAGTCAATGTTTCCTTCATTTACATAAATGTCAACGGAGGGCTTCCCTTCTCTGAGGAAGTCATACGCAACCATGTCAAGTGGGTGAATGTCAGCAGCTATCTTTGGGAGCCCTGCAGACCTCTGAACAGCCACCCTGAGGAGCAGAACGGGAGCAGAGGAGGAAGTGGTACCAAGTCACTAATCAGTCCTCTGCAGTATAATGAAACCAGGACATGGAGCCCTGACATGCAGCTACTCTTCAGTCATTATACCCCGGAAACCTCACATACTGGAATAAAGCTGCTGGACTCAAACACAAGGATCAAACAAAACAAGACTAAGAGTGTATGACCATGCTAGCAGCTCTGTGCGGCTGACAGTGGTGCTTTGAGCTAAATGCTAACATAGGCAAGCTGATGTTTAGCAGGTATAAAGTTCACCATGTTCATCATCTTAGTTTAGTGTGTAAGCATGCTAACATAGATTGCTAATAAGCACTAAACACTTTGACCAACAGTTTTGACCTGATGTCACGAGATGAAAGTTATTACAGTTCATCCTGAGGGAGACATTGATGTGTGTATGAAATGTCATGGCACTCCATCCCTTAGCTGTGGAGATATTTCACTAAAAACCAGAATCGTTAACCTCATGGTGGCACTAGAGGAAAATTTAGGGGATCAAAGTCAATAGGATTCATCCTCTGGGGACCACGAATGTCTGTGCAAATGTTTGTGCCAATCCATCCAGTAGATATTAAGATATTTCACAGGATAAAAGACATTTTTAACCGTCTGGTGGCACTAAAAAAAGGAGTCGTTCATCCTCTGGGGACCATGAATGTGTAGCGATTCATCCAATAGTCTGCACTAAACTGGTGGACCATCCAACATTGCCATCATTAGAGTCATGCCGCAAACAAAAAATAGTTACCTTTAAGAACGTTAAACTACAACATTTGTTTTGACAGCACTTCTGAAGAGCTGTTAATAGCTTTTATGGCTGACTATGGCTTTAATGGCTGAAAGTAATTGTTAAAATATTTTTGGAAACTGTTTTTATCTTTTATTAATAGTCAAATTATAATGCTCTATATTTGCAAGGAATTCATATTTCATTAAAAGCACAGTACAGTTTATAACTAGCTGGAGGAACAATTATAGCGCTCATAGCATTATTTGGAAAATATTCCTACAATGTCACAAAAGGCTTGAGTTTTTTTAATTTATTTTTTTACTAATTTTGTAATACCAAGGGATTGCTTATAGGTTAAAAAGTAGTTTTAAGTACAGTAGATTTTCTCTCTGCAACACGATGAGCCTCAAGCTGTAGTAACATTTTCCCAACAGACACTAGGCCAATGTTTTAAACCTGCTGACACATCCAAATGCCCAAGCTAAAATGACTTTGACTTTAGTAGTGTTGCATACTCTGGACAAAGAAAGGAAATAATCGTTTCATTTCAGTGAGAGACTGCAAAAGACACTAGTGGAGAGGAACGTTATTAATATTATTCCAGCTGCTATGTTTGATTAACTGATCAACCTGTAACTCTCTCCATGCTGGAGGACACGGAGAGGAAATACATTGTTTTTTGAAACTTTCATGCCAATGAAGCCTTTTGAACTGAATTGAAAAAATGCCACAAACTCAAAGCTGCACTGAGATAAGTTCTTTTGTGCGGCTGTCATGTCAGAAAAGGAGAAATAGCTTCAAAATGGAGATTTTATCTTTTGAAGGCAATTAAGACAGCAAAATGACATGAGATTCAGCTCAATGGCTGCTGCGGCTGCCCATTGGCTGGACTGTTTCTGACGTCATCAGGCTGTGGTCAGGGAAAAAGAGACTGGATTTTTTCCTCGTGATGTTGCACAGGACAGCACATGCTGAAATTAAACTGCAGCATCACTCATATTTGTCCTCCGAGAGTCTCTAAGACATCTACCTGTGTATGCTTTAGTTGTATATCTTGCATGTATGCACTTACTGTATACATTTAGTCTCTACTGCTTGCTGCACATTAGAGTCAGGTTTAACTAAACACTCTGAAAGACACCACAGTATGATGAGTTCTACTGGCGAGTGACAGAGGAAAAGGAAAAGGGCCTGTCAACTGAGCAGGATATGCATGAGGTGATTAGCACAGAGCCGATATCTCGTCAGGGCTCGAAGCTTCCTCTTTAAGGCCACAGCTGTGCGAAGAACCATTTTTTGAACATCCCAACAGGCTAGCGAGGGTGATAGCACCCGGCCCCCCAGTAGCCAATTGGAGAAGCTGAATGCTGTGAAAAATAGTCAGCAATCCCCCAAACGGCAGACTGAAATATCTGTGTTAACACCATGCTATATATAGAGTTTATTCTAGGTTTAGAAACCAGAGCGACACTTCTATCCAATCAAATGCCTGGTACAGTTACTGATCCGAGTCCTGCAGTATGGAGGCCGTTCAAACTAGTGAAAATTTCAAACTGTGGAATTATTTTTGAAGTGGTTAAAAAAAATGACATATACACCCACTAACATGGGTGGCTATATTACTGTAAAAGATGGTGTGACTTTAAAAACCTACACTTTTAGCATGCCCATACAGGATTCATTTCCTCTTGGATGTGCCAAAATGATATTAAAGGATAAGTCTGGTGATATTCTGTACTTTCCCATGAAAACAACAAAACCAACAGTGAACTGATCCTACTAACAAGCATTGTCTGTGTATCCAAAGCCTGATGTATCTTCTTCCTCTGTGCCGTACAGCTCAATTGTTGTCGAAAAACTATTAAAAACATGTCCTCGCTGACCACACTGTTGCACTGGGTGACATGTTCCTTTCTTACGATGAACCTGGGTACTGTAGATTATTTCAAGTCAATTCCACAAACACTGTCCTGCTCAGTAGAGCACCAAATCCGTGGCTGAAAATAGTTCCCAATAAAACGCACAATTTACTCCTGTTTGAGTAACATTAGCTAAAAACCAGTGTCCGGCTGTTTTATGAAATGATTTAGCCTTTCTTTAAATAAAAAAAAACAGTATTTATTTATAACTTATTTTAAAGATTTACATCCTCGGGAGGCACAAATGGTCTGAGTTCCACAGACAGTAGAGGGAAGTTGGAAAGTATTGAGAGGCAGACTATCACATTTTTGCTTTTGGTCGTTTTATGGGATTTGTTGACAATAACAAAAGTACAAAATATCCCCAAGCTTTATCCTTCAAATCCTCAGAAGAATGATATCTTGAACTTTGTCATGCTGGCTTAAAAAGTGGAATCACTCTTCAAATTCATTATCAGTTCTCTGTAAGGTGTTATCAGACATAAATAATTTTAAAGTTAAAGTCACAACTTTAATTTTCACAACTTAAATTTCATTTAACGTATTAATGGTGTCTTTGTCTGTGAAGAATCTCCAAACACAACGAGGAACTCGTCAGTATCTTTTTAAAATTAATATAAGGCGCCTAGCCAGACGGTATCATGGTGTCTGAAAAGATGGAAATAGATCAAAAATGTGTGACTGGTTTAAAAACACCCTGAAGTTAGAAAAAATACCCATCCAAAAAGTAATAATACCCATCCAAAAAGTAAAAGTAAAATAATTTGGATATAAAACTACAATGAAAAAAAAGATCTGGCAAGATAAGAAAATCATTTTCATGTCTCTTTATGTCATTTTGTGTGGTGTCTTCACAAATACTTGTTTTTGAACAGGTTTATCCATCAGATCCAAACATATGACTTTTCTAGTATTTACTTATTTGTACAGACACTAATGAGCTACACAAGTTTCTTTACATGTGCCTTATTATACTATACACACAGCTCTTCTCTGAATGCCTTTAGAGGATCTCGTGTTCACTTTAGGATATGCCCTGAAGGCAGACATATACTGTACAGCACATGCTCTGAGTGCACACAGAAACACCGGTGAGTACACATCTCCTGTGTGGACCAGACCGTGTTGTAGCAGAGCGTCCGGGCAGCAGACGGCAGTGGCAGTGCGTTAGAGCCCAGTGACTCAATATCATCTTACCATAAGGGCATGATGGTGACTGACAGATGCAGAGGTGGGAGGGAAGAAGTCAAGACAAGTGACAAGCTAGAACAGGATCACAGTTCCTTTGAAGGCAGCTGGGCAGGCACACACAGGGCCCACTGGAACAGGGAAGTGACTCAACACCCCAAGGACTTAACTCCCCTTTTTTAGCCCACATAACTCCACAATTTAACTTTCAACTGGACAATTTTCAGAACAAGTGACAGTAAAGTGGAAGCCGACAACCCCTGATTGAGGAGTGTACTGCAATGTGCAATCTTGAGTGTGTCGGTGTGAAGGAGGAGGAGCAGGAAACAGCAGAACGAGCGAGCCAGTCAGGCTGCTTTTATGTCAAGTTGCAGAACAGGAAGAAAAACAACAGCGAGTGAAGTCCCGCTAGAGGAAGTTGTAATTATTATTCGTGGCAGAACCTAGAGAACAGTAACGTTGCATCATTTACTAAGGCGGGTATCACCTAGTAATCACAAGCAGCAACGTCACGACACCATTGGGACTGCATCAGTGCCAGAAAACAAAACACCTTTTAGGTGCCAGAGGGTTTTAGCATTTCCATTTCTGGAAAACAAGCTCACGTATCTAATAATGAAATCAATAAAATTATTCAAATTACTTAATGTCAATGAGCTCAACAGAAGCCCAGTAGAGCTTTGTGTACAGTGTACTAACTGACAGGTGAAAAGGCTGATAGGTTTGCCTTTAGTGTCACCAGTGGATGTTGGGCAGATCGTCTTTGACATGAAAAAACATTTGTATCAAATTGTGGCTGAAAGTCAACATGTCATTAACGTTGGGCACTGCGTCATTATGGTGCAATGAGATGCATTGCTAGGTTGTTTAACCTGAATATGTTGCACAACTGTACTCTCCTGGAGGGAGTGTCAAGTGACACCACCTAGACTCATTTCAAAGGCTCTCAAGCCGAAAAGAGCGCTTCATTTAACACACTTAATAATGCCACTTAATTCAACTATACTTTAATATTCTAAAGTCTAAAGAATTAAAACTTTGACGGTGTCCTTTGTGAGATCATAAAGCACAAAATTATCTTAAATGTAAAAAAAAGAAGAAGAAGAAGAAGAGAAAGCAATAAATGAACCCCTCCTGTGAAAAAGCCTGGATACTCCTTCACCTGCGCATCAGCCCCTTTAAAAAAACTGCTGTCTTGGTCACAATATGCCCTTTTACTGACACTTTATAAAACTCAACGGACTGCGCCTTTGAAATCGGAGCTGTGAGTGCACAGGACACAATCATCAAGTACCGCAAGCTGTAACAGCACAAACATACTTGGTGCACCCACACACACAAAGAGCATGTGTGTATGTGTGTGTATGTGTTAGAGAGGGTATGTGTTGGGGAGGGGGGGGGGGGTGACTTCCTCTACTACATCAGAACCAACAATTTCACAATGAAGGTGATAAACTGTCTGTAAATTGAGGTGCTTGTAGTTCTCAACAGTAAATTAGCGACATTTCTGGTATGTGTGTGTGTGTGTGTGTAATAAAAGGAGCTGCTTGTGGGCCATAAATGAAAGGTGTGAATAAAAGGTCAGCTGCCTCCTTCCTGCAGCACAGACTGCTTTGCAGAAAAGACTGTCCAGATGTGGCGGCTAAGCTAATTTTCCGACATCTCAGAACGGAATCAGAAACTCTGACGCTGCTCAGTTGGGTTTTTACTGTCACAGCACATGAAAGTGCCGACATAAAGCCAGGAAGCCCAGACACCGCTCACCTGTCATTACTTACAGTGTGGCATTGAAAGGCAACATTTTATGTGCTTTCCTACAACTATAAGCATCATAAAAAGAAAGAATCTACACCATAAAAAATAAGGTCAAATCAATAACTTGAATCTCCTCTTAAACAGACAAGAGTGCAAAAACTTTAGCCATCCTGCCATTAAAGACTAATTAATGAGACAGCTCAGCTTTAAGTTTGAATGGATGCTGCAGAAGTGTATACTAACACAAGCCCAAAACCAGGCCAAAACATATGACCTGAAAGCAGTTTCACAACATTTTCAACTTCCAAGTTATCCATAGAAGTAATGAAGCAAGACACAATCTCATATTTTAAATGTGGGGTTGAGGGGGCAGCTAACAGCTAACAGACAGCAACCAGCAGTGATTAAACTCCCTCATCCATCCCAGAGAAGATCCCGATCGAGTGTGAAAAACCTCCCCAGTCCCACGGAGGAGTGTTATGTCTGAGTCAAACATGTCACATCGTCCTCCTCCTGCTTTCACTTGGAGCAGTGCATTGATGGTGAAATGACAGCAGTTTGTTTCAGTTTCACCTCCTTTTCGCCTTCTCTTGTCCAAATTAAGAAAAGAGATCTTGTTTGTGGACATGCTGATTTAGGTTAATGATTCTGCTGATAATGAAATCCTGCTAACTATGCCTCAGAGTGAGACACGGTGAACGCATGTCAGTGGGAGTGAGCTTTGAACGGACCCTCCCTGGAACAAAAACAGCAAGGCTCACACCGAGCCCTTGCAGTCAACTACAAAGTCTGCGGTTTGTGAGCAGAGGGGAAGGAGCCGTTTAGCAGCCGTACATCACTTTGCAATGACATGTACTAAAATAGTAAACAAGCCAAAGCCAATTTAATGCTGTTTTCCCCCCTTTTTTGGGCTTGTGGAGGAGCAGCTAGAGTGGATGACCCCTATAGCTACATTGAGCCCAAAAAGGGAAAAAGGGCATTCCCTCCCTACAGCATTTATCTGTAACACGCTCGCACAAGGCAGGAAGTTCACAGCTAAAAGCGAAAGAGATGTTATCTGTGGCAAGACGTTGCTTTTTTTCCATGAAGTCATCACAAGCCCCTGGGTAGAGCGGCTGGCTGCAACAAAAGGGCTACTGTTTGACTGGCACAATATGCCGCTCTGCTCCACAGCTTGGCCACACATGCAAATGACAGGCCAGGGGGGAAAGGTGTGGTGATGTCAGGTCCGAGCTCGACACGAAAACACTCATTAAACACCAGCTGAGTGAAAAAGACGATGAAGACTTCAGGGGGGCCCTCGTGTGTGAGAGTGGCTGCATGGCCCACACTGCTCAAGAGAAGCTATGTTTTCACCTGAAAGACACCTGATAAATAGTACCTTTATTTGCACTCAGTATTTTTGGCAGTAGAGGTTAGTGCTTTGTGATCTTTATCATTCTAAAATGCTGAAATATTTCAAATGACTTGACATATCCACTTTCCTTTGTTATCTTGTAATTTGAACTGGAAAGTATAAGCCTGTGTGGGGAACAACTGTTGAAAGTGAAAACAGGTTGTTCAAGATTTTCTCTTTCATTATCTTCATAACCTCATCTTCTTCCACTCCAGTAGCCTGAGCCTGCTCTGCACTGCACTTCCTGATCCAGGATCCAGATGTCAGCCAGGGATGTCTGTCTTCTCACACACACACACACACACACACACACACACACACACACACAGCAGCAGCATGTCTGTCTTCTCACACACACACACACACACACACACACACACACACACACAGCAGCAGCACGTTACTGTGTCAATAGTTGGTCAGGGAGGGCTGCAGGTTTGCTTTCCATGAGATTAAGGTTTTCTTTAGTTAACTACTGCCACTTGACATACTTTCAAACGAGACCTGACAAGAGGCGACCTCAGGGGGACAAGCTGAATAAAGTCGCTCTGGATGAATTAATTGAGTTTAATTAAATGAGTTTATTTGCATTGATATCTCCCCTGTCCACATGCAGGCTATCTCTATGTGCCAACTTCGACTACTGTGATATGCAACGGCTGATTTCAATACAGGCATGTGCATGAACGGAGGTGCCGCTTACATGTCCACCGACTGTGCGCCAGAGGGAATAGGTCTGTTTTTTACGCGCACGATTTGCTACAGCCTGAAATATAACGGCAGTAGTTGGATTTCCTGGCAAACCAGCCGATACAGGCTGTAATGCGCACCAGCTATGAGGTGAAATTAAGATGAAATAAATGTATAAAACTACTCACCGTTGGGTCCATATCTCTCCAAATTGCTTTTGACTTGTTCCAGAGTCAGCCCAGTGTTTTCGTTCACGCCGAAGTTGTCTAAAACTTCAGTCGCCGATTTAGTGTGCGCATTTTCCATCTTGGTGGACAGGGCTTAGATGGTCAGATCGAAATGCATGTAGTTGAGAAACATCTATTGTGTCTATCGGAGGGTGTGCGGGGGGGAGGGGGGGTGAAACAGCAGTAATTTCCTCCGATGGACGTTGACGCGGCTGAGTCTCGGTCGGTCGGCTCTGTCACCTGTCCCCCCTGAAGAAAAACCTGCGGATCCGCGGCACACACGCTGTTGTCGCTCTGTTGATCGACTGCTGCTGCTACTTCATCTCCATCTGAAGGTGTGCTGAGCCTGTGCCGGGGCGGACCGCCTCTCCGCTGTAGTGCACTCCCTCCTGCGCTCCCATTGGCTGCGTGTACCTGAGCGGAGGGTTCAGCTGCCTCATGCAACCACTTCAAACATCTTCCTTTGAAACAGGATACATACAGCTATACAGCTCTGTGGATCCTCACGTTTGTTATAGTGAAGCTTGTTAACTCAGGATCTAGTTAATGCTGTCGTGTGACGTCATTTTATTGCTCCTTGTGGGGGACTTGTGTTTTTGCTCTGAGACTAGTCTAATGCAAAAATAAGACTGACTCATTTTAAGCTTAAAGAGATAGCAACTCTACCCCCCAGGCTATTTTCCACAGTGAAGATGTTCTCATAAGTGACAAAAAAAGAGGCAAACATGGCTTCCTGAAGATGTTCAGTAATCAGTTGAAACTTATATTTTTTTGAAGTCATGCGTTTCACACATCATCCAGTTCTCCTGATGAATTGTCCTATAGTCTTATGCTCAAGAGAAGGCAGGTGAGCATCTTGAATAGTCAGTATGTTTACGTACCACAGATAGTCAGCAATTAGACAGCTTTCTGCACAACAGCTGTCTAGTGTTTACCTACTTGTTAGATCTAAATCATTATCACAGCCGATACTTGTGAAAGCCGCCCCTGATGTCCCAGAAGTCATTGCAAGACTGATGGCAGAAGGCATTTATAATTTTCTAATTTCAAATAATTGGTGTATTTACTGTATGTGCTGAGAGAAAGAAAGGGAGGAAATAAGCAACTTACTGAATCTTTGCACACTACACACTACACTACAAGTTGAAGTTTCTGTCCTGTCTTGTGGTAATTCTTTGTTTTGTAATTTTTCTGATTTCTTATATGAGCAGAGGCATCAAAACACTTAAACACTTACAAATAACATGTGAGAACTCAGGTTTTGACTTTATCATATTTGTTTACGGGATACAGCACTTCTACAAACGGGAAAATACAATTATAACACTGAGCACACATAAAAAATACCAGCAGTAGAATATGCAATGTAAAACAACAAAATAAATGTAATACAAACACAATCCAATGTGATGGTGGTGTTGTGCTGTCACTGCTGGACATTCAGAGCTGCACAATAGCAGCTAAACAGAATGTCTCAAGCTCTGACAGCTGTGTTCTCCGTCCTTGCAATCTTGCCAGACTGTTCTCTCAAGGAGACTTGGCAAGAACATCCTTCTCTAGTCCATTCTTGGCTGTCCTGGTATTGAGAAACAGCCTCCGAGTCCTCAGGACCAAGGTTGAGTACCACTGCTTCAGACAATGTTTGCCGACGCAGGGTCTGAACATCTGAACCCAGGAAGTCCAGTTAGAGGACAGTTCCTTTATGTAAGTAAAAGGGCCAGTACAACAATGTAAAAAGTCCTGAATTCAAAAGCTAACTTATAGTGAGTAAAAAAACAGATGTATTATCAGCAAAATGTACTTAAAGTATCAAAAGTGAAAGTATTTGTTCTGCAGAAAATGGCCCCTAAAAGTGACATATTATCCTACATTAAATCATTTGATTATTAACATTTATGAATCAATGAATGAGCACCATGTCACTGTTGTAGCTGGTCGAAGTGGAACTACTTTATATACAGTTAGGTAGTTTAGTCCAGTGGTTCACAACCTAGGGGTCGGGCCCCCTTCTAAGGGTCACCAGATAAATCTGATGGGTTGTGAGAAGATTAATGGGAGAGGAACAAAGTTCTGCCACACAAATCTGTTTTCATTTTTTTGGACTTTCGTCTACTCTTTGCTCTTATTGTGAAATACTGGATCATTTGACCTCTTTGGGCCTTGAACAGTTATTGAAATGAAACCATGTGAGAAGATTAGAGGAGAAATGTATCTTTGGTGGAACTGCTAACAACTCATAGACATCTGAAACATGACAAGAGGTCCCAGCTAGACACTGCTGTTTTAAAAGGAATTTTGAATTGTATTTTATAAGCTTATCATATTTTTTTAAATGTAAATTCTTAGTCTGAAATGTAACTAGTAACAACAGCTGTCGGATGGAGTATAAACTAGAATATTTCCCTCTATAATGTAGTGGAGTAGAAGTATAAAATAGCAGAACATGGAAGTACCTCAGAATTGTACTTAAGTATAGTACTTGAGTAAATCAAACATGTTATTTTGAAAAGGAAGAAAATATACCTTTATACATGGGTAAGGTGTAGCATAAAAATCCAATTCCAGGCGCTCAGGTGGATGGTTACAAACAATGCATTTTGGCAAGTGTGCCTATACAGTACACTGGTGTATATTTATAGCTCATATTTATCAAAGGCTTTTTATTTTTTACCATCTACTTGAGTGCCTGGAATGTGTTAAATTACTTCTTTTCCCCTCCAGGAGCACCGTGGGGTCTAGGGAACACCAGAAGTACTCCTCTGATCATGCTTTTTCTTAAGAGATATGAATTCTCATCAGTCATCACAGATAGTTGAACAGTCCTCTCTGGGTAATATAGTGCCCAGGGCAAATTGACATTTTTTCCTGGTGACTGAAATTGTTCATTTTTATGAATTCATAGTCTGTGATAAATCATTTATGCACAAATTCACTTTCCTTGTTTATCATGGTCCCACTATGGCCCATTCCGACAACCAGAAATACAAGAAATTACAGCAGCAACACATCAAAATACTCTTTAACTCTTGACTTTAAGCACCCCGGTTGCTCATATTCTGGCTAAATTGGTGCCTTACAGCATCAGAAACAAGTGCAAGTCCACCCCTCAGGGTGCACAAAAAAACCCCAACATTATTTTGTATATCATTTACTAAGACCCAATTGGGAGTTGAACTTCCTGGAAAACTGTCACTTCCTGGAAAACATTAAAGTTCTCGTGTGACATGTACAGTAGGTGTAACCTAAACCACCACCCAATAAAACCATCACACACTTGTGAACAACCCTGCTCTTCTGTGCCTATGAGCAAACTCCTTTTCTCCCTCTATCTAAAACCCTATTGGACTAAACCTTTGTTGATGATGGTTGTTGAGCCCTCCTTCGCTGCTTGAGCAACTGCACCGTCACTCTTGTGGTTACAGGGTTCCCAGAGTCTAACCTGCCTCAATCTATTATAAACCTGTATTGGTCCTGTTTAAAATGCTTTACACTTATGAATGTGGAGCACCATGTAGAGTTGGCCATCAGGGGGGGAAATCTGCAGTTTATTCATGTAGTAGAAGTTTAATGAATTTACCCATTCATCATTGACTTGGGAAGAATCAGTCAACTAAATGCAAGTTCCATCACTTTATCCTGAGTTTAAGGTTACTGCAGCACAATCTCCCCACAGTATGCAGATGCTGAAATGGGTCTACTGTTGGAGATCACAGGCGCTGGACTGGGACCTCGTTGGGCACAAAGTATAAAAGGAACAAGGTGCTCCAATTCTGTCCTCGTTCACAGCTGGCCTCTTCTCTCACAGCAAAAAAAAAAAAAGAAAAAAAAAAGAAAAGAGCGTATTTATATCTGGAGCTTACGTAACTTCCAGAACTGCTGTCTGGAGGATGGTAGCTGGCTACATGAAGTTCTTGGATGCTAAGAGCCTACAAGTGCCCTCTCACTTACTTTGGAGGTTCTGTCTTTGCCTCTGCGCCAATATTCAGATCCAGTGATTTCTATTTTAAAAACCAGACCTCACTACAGCTATCCACAGATCCCCAGCAGACACTCGGGCTACAACCACAGGCTCCACTTATTCTGCTCGCAGCCCACTCACACGCACAGTCAGTGAGATTATCGTTAGTCATCATCAGTATCGACTCATGGTTTTCTTTAAACTTGTGTGTGTCCATCTGCGTGCACTAAAGCCTTTGCATCAGCCCTCGCGGTGACATAAATTTCAAGAGAACCCCTTCAATGCCAAAGCTCTTATGAAAAGGAAATCCCCACCCCGGACCCCCTCCATGGCTCACTCTCTCTTTCCCTTCAGTGGCACACACTGGGGGACTGTGCTAGTCTCAGCGCCAGTCACACAACATTTTCCACACAGCACTGTCCGCCTTCCAATAGCATTTGCCTTCCCCTTTTGCTCGCAGCTTTCATTTGCATGAGGGAAATGAGCCATGGCCTCCCAAGCATTAAAAAAAAGATATTTCCCTCCACGTGATGCATCACAAACCTACTGTACCTCCATCTAAGACAAAACATGGTGTTGTCTGTGCACCTCGACCTGAACTCAGGTTTTTACATTTGATAGGAAGTGAAGAAGATTATTTAGAGTGACTAAAACACACTTGATGTTTTTCCTTAGAACTCGGTGCATTTGAAACCTCTCTGCAGTCTGTACAAAAGACGGGAGTGTTGGGGACAAACAGCTGCTGCTGCCATTGACTTTGAATCAAGGAGATGTGATGCGAGTCAAAAAAACAGTCTGGAGCAGCTGAACCTGACAGGCAGCCCGAGTGGCAAGTCAGCCCCACCCAGCCGCCTCACCATTAATAAAACTCTCTCCTCTTTCCCCCCCTTTTCCCTTCCCCTCTTCCCCGTTCGGGGGCTCTGAACATCTGTGAGAAAGTCATCATTTTGCAGTCTGGCGCATCAGGATGCCACGCAGCCTATCAGCCCCAGGAAGAGAAGGGAAATGTTTATGTCAGGGGAGAACTGTATGCTTTTATGCTGTCTTAATACCAACTCAATATTCTCAATACAGTTCTCTAATGATGTTTGAAATAGCAGTATCCAGAATCAAACAGGCAATAGGTACCTTTTTAAGCATCAGAAAGAATTAGCAATGTACGGTATATCTGTGTAATTTTCCCATTCAAGATGGATGATAGATGGATAAGATTAACCTGTTATTTATTCTTTGTTATATCTGCCCTTGCAGGAAGCTGGAGAAATAGCACCCATCTCCCATTTTGTGCTGTAAAGAAATCAAAAATATTTCCCAAAATCTGACCGTCAGTGTGCTGTAGAAGCCTGTAGAAAAGGGTTTATGCTAAGGCGCTACTTTAATTATCATAATGATGCACAGAAGCGATGATTTTTTGATGTGAAAGATTTGATGTGATTTAACCCCTTTAATTAGACATAATTTAACAAGGCAAGTTGTCTCATTACTTGCAGTGGCAGTCACTTTTGAAAAGAGATGTAAACAGCACACAGAGAACTGAAAGTACAGAGCTACAGTGCTTTTAACTTTTCCATTTTCTTTTGTGGGTGTCAGTTTTCCACCGTTATGGGTGTCAGTCAACACAGTACACTCCATTTTGAGGTTGGTTTCCTATCAGGGTGGGTGCTCCCTGTTTGCACCCAGCTCACTGGTCAGTGCACTTTGTGTTGAAGATATTACAGCCTTGCTAGTCCAGTCTTGACTTTCTGGTCTTCTACAACAAGGGTGGTTGGTAATGACTTTTGTATCTGGTTGGAACCAGAAGTCTGTTTGATTTTACACATCAGAGTCTGTTTACAGGTCTTAGGGAGTACTTTTGCATACGTGAAAAAAGTTGTATGAAGCCTCTCATACAGTAGGAGCTGCGTGAAGTGTGATAAATGTTCTCAAGTGATCAATCAATCAGTGTCGGATGGAGCTGAAGACTACAAGTTAAAAAGTGAAAATGAATACCTGACCCAAGTGTCGGCAGTCAAGTTGCATCGTGGGTAATGTAGGTGCCATGTTTTGACAAGAAGAATGTGGGGAATAAAACAATGATATCTCTGGATCTGCTGCATCGATCTTGATCCTTTCTGTTCTAAACTGTCTATAATGAAATAATGGTGAATGCTAAAATGTAGTGCAACAGTAACACAGGCAGAGAAGACTCATTAAGTCAGTGAAGTGACTCAGTACATCAGTTAAACAGTATCACACAATATCTATCTCAAATTAGCTAAAATGAGCCACCATAAGCTAATGGTCTTTCCAGACCAAGTAAGGCTGTAGCAGCAAAACCCCTGATTATACTGAATATAAGAAGGGTGTGTTTTATTTCTTATGGCTTAAACTATTTATTTTTCAGACAATGAATGTGTTATTTCTTGTTTCAAAAGTTACACAGTGTCACTTTAACTGCCACTGCAAGGGTACTGTGGATAACATCGCTCAAACTAACAAAGTTGTTTGAAACAACTAAATCAGATTAGTTCGAGGTTAAGTTTGCCTGTTTGTTGGTGTTTTGAGGGAAACAAAAGTAGTCACAGATCATTCAACTCAGTGTATATTAACATCAGTGATATTTATAGAACGGTTGTTTAAGTGAACCTTTGATCAGTCTGTCTGTCATTCTTGCTCCCTCAAACATTGCTCAAATAAACCATTTGAATTAATCAGAGCTATTCTATTGGCCTTGATTAATGTTGATATTTGTGTGTGATGTGATTAAACTGCACAACCTTTGACAGCCCTCTTTCTACACTTGTCACTATTCATTTTCCATTCTCCCCAAAGCCAACACTTTAATTCTGAATAGGCTAGCCAGGCTCCAACACACACACACACACACACATCCAGGAACACTGTCTGCTACTCAATCATTTTGGTCAGGATGAGTCACCGTGTGATGACAGGGTGAGCCCTGTCAATCAGTCCGTCCAAACGCTGCATATGAAGCAATTACCGGAGTCACTGATGATGTGTGTTTAATAGGCAGCCCAGCACAGGCCCCACACACACACACACACACACACCCACATATTACCAGATCAGATCCTGAAGGGAAAGGACAAGATGGAAACTTTGCTCATGACTTATCATCAGTATCAATAGAATAGATCCCTTGTTTGTGCCTCCTGGTGCTGGAAGACATTGTTGATTATCAAACAGCCGATCAACAAAAAACTAGCACGTGTTGTTGATAATTAGGTAATTTATCACAAAAGAAAAACATAATATGCACTATCTTCTCAGATGTGTTTGACATTAAATATTTCTCAGTTTTTGACTGTTGGTCAGACAAAATAAATCATTAAAAGACGTAACTTAAAGCGACTACAATATATATTTGGTAACACTTTATAATACGGTACACAAATTTGTGAGTAGTAACTAAGGAACGAGTGAGGAATGAATCAGGAACGGCCTGATAATTAATGAATCGAAGTAGCTCCTGAATAACTAAGAATCTAGGACTATTTAATAGATAATAATGAGTTACTAGATAACAGATTATACTATTGAATCATTAGACAATAATTAGTTCATAGGTATCTGTGAATTGACATACTGACCACTTTCTTTACCTATGAATCAGACACTGAGCAGCACAACTCGTAGCGAGGTCATTCCTGATTTGTTCCTCACTCGTTCCTTAGAAACTATTCACAATTATTAGATATGTTTATAATACCAATGTATCAAATGACAATGTGAAAGGGAAAGGGAGAATCATCACCCGATTCTGCAGCTCCCCTCGGCTCGATGGAGCTTTATAGTGATTTTCAGCTAATTGTTTTGGTTCTCTGGCCCACAACTTTACTGCTTTGGTTCACTCTCACAGCACTCATATTGTCCTTTTCAGCCACAGCAGACAACTGTTTTCAGAGAAAAAACTCTAAAAACCCACTGTATACTACCTACTCCAAACAGTAGACAGACACAGTTAGAGACTAGCTGGTGAGCATTTAGCAGCTAAAGAGCCAGATATTTCCCTCAGGAGTTGGTAGAGACCAAAACAGAGCTAAAAGAGAGTGAATATTGGACATCAGGTTGCCAGAAACATGACTCCAACGGTTTGCTAACAACTTCATCATGTCAACTTAAAGGTGATGATATGTCAGTGCTGTGTTCTCAAGTAGTTTCCGCTGCCCCAAAGTGGTCTAGGTCTAACGGCCTCTGGTAACTTGTAATGCATTAATCTTTTGACTTTTCATAGACTAAATGAATTTTTAAAAAATCCAACATAAAATCTTCTTTCATACTCAATAAAGTATGCTTTTCCTTTCCAGACCTTTAAAAATTACTGCTTTGCTTTGGCTTTGGCAACATTTTAGTTTCTCAGTCCCAAAGCTGCAGGACAGACATCTATATCACAGTGTCATAATTCCTGTTTCTGTGCCTCGGAGCTCAACCCACAATCCAGTCAGCCCACAATCAAATCACTAGTCTCTAAAGCACCCTGCGCCATGTTAAATCACTGCCAAGCAGCCATGAAAGACTTTGTATGGCCAGTTAATAAGGCTGCTACATGCATTTGAGTTAAAGAGAGAGAGAAACAGAAATTTATATCAGACATATTAGAGGAAAATATTTCAGTCAGCAGCAGAGAGAAAAGAAGATTTCTCACATTTACTGACACACCACTTGTGCTTTGTCCTGTGTGTTTCAAAGGATCAATAATTTCCCCGTGCATGCGCTCAGCTGTACTGAACCTGCTAACTGACTACTTTGTCTCATGTTTTCCTGATACAAAATCTATCGGGTCTTTGGAAACCCCAGAGATGTTGTTTATTAAAATCTTCTCACCTTAGTCTAAGCCCTCACTGAGTACTTCAGACGTTACAGAAATGATTAACTGCGACCAAACAGTTCAATCAATAACTATGAATCTGAGCAGCTCTTGCTCTTAGTAAGAAGCCAAAAATCCCCAAGAATCTAATGTTCTTATGTCACAGAGACGTACAGGTTTGAACTGATCCTGCTAATGACGAATGGCAGAATGACTTTGTGCATACATTCCATTAACATTGAAATGCACTTGAATTTTTATAGCAGTAATAACCAATCTGAAACAGAAAGATATCACTGCAAAGTCTCCCAGTCACCTTTTCAATCAGTTTGAATTCCTTGTAAAACCTATTTAGCTGTAAGTCAGCAGTAGCATAGATTAAGAAGCAGGACAAATGGACTGCTGGAGGTAACGGTTCACAAATACAAAATGCTGTACTGTCCTCAGGCAAAGGAAAGACAACGCTGAATAATAAATGGCAGTGCTGTTCCCCTGTCCAGGTGATGGATTGAATTTTGCACTCGGGATTTTCGCCTCTTGCTTTGTCTTAGGCTCCAGCTTTCTAATGCTATTAATAGCAGTGATGATCAACCTCCAAAGGCTCCTTCTATCTCCTCCTGTGCTCCTGAGCGTTAGCCAGAGGCTGCTGGTTTGACAGGTCATCTACACCAATTAACTCCAGCATGAAACGCTGCCAACAAGTACAGAGGTTTCAGAACTTTGGGCTTTGACATGACATTACAGCTGCCGGTATAAATATCTGGACAGAGCCGTGACGATGGTGTCTGTATCAGAAATGGAGAGGCTTTCCACCTCAGAGTTTTGATAAAGAAAAGAGTAAGACATTATACTACATATTAAAGAAGTGATGGTTTGAAGAATCACTCCCCCTTCATGCAATAATGATTGTTTTTCCAAAGTCACTTCTGCTCTAGTGTGGGTCCCCTGTCTCTTCTAATCATTTCTCCACACTGATCATCACCAAGGACAGACTGGGCCATTAAAGAGGATCAAGTGCCGGGTCGCCCATTCCCCCAAGGGTTTTTATGTAAATTACCAATGAACACGCTTCTCCACATCACAACAGACAGAGCACAACAACAACGGAGGCTGTCACTTCCTGTCAGACAGCTCCAATTACCAATCAGTGACCTGGGAAATAGACGGCATTGGCGGGGGGGGGGGGGGCAGGTGATGCACGAAGCAATAACTGGGAGCTACTGACATTATTTTCACATCAGATCCTTTGAAGATGGGTAAACAGAGTTTAGGTTGGTTTGTACCTGCATGTGACACCCTGCAGTCAACAGTGTCATTGCCACACATTAGTGAAAAACAAGAGTTTAGTGAAGAGAAATTTCACTTCTCCCTCTGCCATGGTTAACTGTCATTCATAATATTAGCTTCAACTTGGCATTCAGCATTGTGGGCTGCAACACCAAAACAATTCTCTGTGGGTTCATTGCTACAAGCGACACCTTTCACATAACACCTAGTCATTTGATCCATTTTTATTACAAAAATATCATTTAAAGGTACTCTAAATACAGAAGAAGGTACTAATTTTACTGTAAATGGCTGAGTTACCTTTAGCCCCAGAATGTACAATAAAAGCAACTGTCATTAGGCTGTCATTTGAATAAAAACCTGCAAAATCACCATACAGGTGTTTTAATTAGGTGCAGATAAAGCCTATAGCCAATGCAGGAAGCAAATCACACACACTTACTCCTGTGAGGCAGAACCCAGGGCCTTTTGACACATCTTCTGACATGCACTGTTCAAGCTTCCTAACAAGGAAGCAACTCTTATTAGTCTTTCCGCACTCAAAGTTGCCATGGCAGACAGGGAGTCATCCTTGATCCGACATCCCCAGGGAGAGTTTTCTCTCACAGTGTGTGTGTGTGTGTGTGTGTGTGTGTGTGTGTGTGTGTGTGTGTGGCTGCATGTATGCCTGTCTGAATGAGGACTGCTGCATCCAGTGGTGACCTAGCTCTCCACTCCCTCTTATCGTTTTTAATGAGGGACAGATGGCTCCTCTCTGTCAGCACCTCTTCCATTCATCATCTCTTCATCAGTCCACAGTGTAACAACGCAAAGCAGAGCAATGGTGGCTTAATGACAAAGTGCATGGCCCTTCATATAGGGACTTCCCCTCCCCAGTGAAAGTACAGGAGTGCTGTATAGTTTGTACTCAGAGATGACTCAGTCAGGCTTTTGGGACTCATGCAACACTGTCAGATTGAACAGATGGGTGAGGATAGTAACTCTTCAGTTTGAATATCAACACTTCCCCTTTTAGAATACATGTGTGACCTTATTCAAATGAGCTGAGAGAGACACACTTCCTCTCTTTGAGTCCTGCGTCCCTGTCAACAGAGTGGGGCTGAAAGAGGAGTGTCACTGTGCGACAGGTTTCATTCCAGTCAAACACCAGCAACACCAGATTTCATGACCGAGTTCCCCTGGGTCTGATTACATTTGTGCGACTGTGGAAGAACGAGTTTCTCCTGTGGGTTTACCCCATTGACCTCCATGAAATATTAGACACAGAGGGAAAATGAACACTTAGTTTCTTTGAAGCCTTAGAAATTTCACTAGTGACATTAACTACCATCCTGTGTCTAAGCTTTCTGGAGGAGACACGGATACAGATGTGCCATGTAAAATTCTGCCAAAATATGCAGAAGTCAACATCAACATAATTATTTGTAAGCAAAAAAGACCAATATGAACAAATAAATGATGTACTATTATTAGATTATTTGATTACAGTTACGTACTATGTTTTCTGCTATGGCAAATTGAGACCAAAATGGACACAGGCATAAATCCAACCAAAACAGTTTTTCTATTTGAGCACCACTTCTTAATGGGATTCTCATCAAATCTTTCCATGCTTGATTGTACATATTTCATTGTTTTACTTGAAGATCCCCTCCAGACATGTTTTAAGATCTAGAAAAATACTGTCTGACATGTTTTCTCCACAAAAAAAGCTATTTAAAAATTTCTAATATTATATCTACTCCTCCCTCATTGAAAAATCCAGAATCTATGAATATGCAAATTTTCATTTCAAAAGTCCATTTTGTGCCCAGCTCCTACTTTCATGTAAAGTCTAGTCTCAGTGTATCTGTACTGGAGGTTTCAAGTTTCCACATCACACATGTATAAGTTACATATTGGACTGTGATTGGCTTCCAAACTTGTGACATCACAAAATCCTGCTCGTACGTCCACGTCTTAAACTGAGGACAGAGAAACTTTCCCCCTTCAGCGGGCTAATGTGAAGACAGCCTTCTATTGTCAAACTAGACATGCAAAGACACTGTACAGCAGACGTCTTCTCAGCCACCACATTCACAACAGTCGTGAGTTTTAACCACACTTGCAAGGTTTGTGTACTGCCAGTAATGACTAGAGGGTTTCACAGTAAAGGAAAGAATAACAGGAAGGGGAGGAGCTTGGACACTTGAAGGCAGGTGGGTCCAAGACGCTGTCAGAAACTGTTGGTGTTCCACTTGCACAATACAGATGAAAATAGCTGCACTGTGGACAGTACACACCAGTCTACCGTGATCAGGCACAGTGTCTGGGGAAATACTGAAGTGAACTGAGGGGTTCTTTATATAAAGAGCAGTCAGAAAAATATTAACTGGAGGACAGAGGATTCAAGAAATACGCTTCAAAGGATGTCCAATTTACACAAATTTAGTTGATCAACTGTTCTGTAAATGTAAGAATAATCTGAGACATAACAACTTCTTAAAATGCAACATTTCTAATGTCATAAGGAACGAGGTGTGTCCAGTATGTAAAAATCAGCTGCAAACAAATCAATACTTGTAGGGTTGATGGTAATGCCCATCATCTGGCTCTAAAGCTGCAATTTAGGCAACCAATACCAGGTGTAAAATGGTGCCAAATGTAAATGCAGTGTGTCTTTAACGCACAGAGAACAACCACATAAACAAAAATAAACCTTCCATCATGGATTCAGGGCAAACATGCAAATCAAACAGGCGACAGGCAGCTCTCACATTAACATACTTTGACAAACAGGGAACAAGTGAGATGAAGTGTTCAGTCGGTTTGTTTTTATCATTAATATAACAAAGGCAAGCAATTTTTGCCGCAATGTGAAGGAAATAAAAGTCCAATTTGAATGTGTACACCAGAGAACCCTCAGAATGAAATGTAATATAGCTGAACCATACGAGACAATGCAACCTTGAGACTGCTTATGAATGAATGCAAACTAAAAGGCTGCAAAGTAAAGACAATAGGATGGATTTCTGGAAAAATAGTCTCTTTAACAATGTTATATTATTTTCATATTAAAGTGTCATATTTTATCTAAAGAACTCCAGTTTCCACTAGACTGTGGGTGGAAAATGGGTTATCTGCTTGTCATAGATACAACCACTTACAAAAATCACCATGAATACCGTTGAATCCATGCTAAATGATTGACAGAGATGAAACCTCGCCGCTTCAGGCAAGTGCAAGCCAGTGGTGAGCTGTTAAATAAACTGATAAAATATGCCAAATAAATTTTAGGAGACGCCGTTTATATTCTAGTAAATATCCAAAGTGAATCACTCTGAGAGTCAGCTGCTTCATGAAAACCAATGCTTCTTGCATTGTTGAGGCAAATAAGTTTGTGTGAGTGAGTTTGTCTCTTTCATCAGCAGCATCTTGAATACATTACTCCTACTTTTTCAGATGGTATTTTGCTCTCCTCTCATTCAGATCATTTGTACTTTTGTCCATGTTACTAGTAAAAATAAATGGTTTGCCTCTGCAGATGTTTTTCTTTCCTATTAAGCTGCTTCTCTCATCATTTCTTCTCTGAAACTGTAGTTAACTTCATCTACAACTTAGCTTTTATTCTCCAAGTTCTTCTGTGGAAAGAAAGTTTTCATCACTTTGTCATGTCCCTCTGTTACTGTTGTATATTACACATTTTTCTCAACACACGCTGATGTAGTACACTCTGGAGCTGCTCCATTCAAAATGACAAGGACATTAACTTCATAAACACTTTGCCAGAGTAATTCAGCTGTAAATCAAAAAGGCATTATTTTATACTGCTGCAATCCTTTCCAAACCAGCCTTTTACACATAAAATCATTTCAAGTGCTTTTACAGTCATCTTTTTCATCAGCTCTTTATGGGGCTGCGCGGAAAAATGAAATAACAGCTCAATGGTGGAAAAAACCTTCCTCTCTTGCCTTGTTTTGTCTAGAGAGAGAGTGCATGCTCAGTCATGAAGGTGAGTTTGTACCTGCTTCGCTTCTTGATCGTGCCTGTCTGGTCATGCTCAGCTCATCATCTCAGGGATGTTTCCCCTCGCCAGAGGCCTCCCAACACAGGCTGCATTTTAACAGAGAAAGAGGGGGACGGAGCAGATTATGCAGCCTTGTAATGCTTTAATGAGCTGTCACGCCGTCAGACTCAGACAGATAATTAACCTTGATCATTTGTCATGTCATAATAACATTGGAAGGTTCTTCCGTGGGCCTCGCTGTGGACTCAGTTGCTCATGCTCCACTCTCTAGCTGACATGTGCGTGTAATCTGCATGTCTCCTGGCTGCAGGTACGAGGAGATGGAGCAGAGGAAAAAGAGGAAGAGAGAAGGAGTGATTGTGATGGAGGTCAGAGATTGGGCCAGCGGATGTTGATTCCTCAGGGAGTGCTGGTCCTCTGGGAAGTCTCATTCTTTTTATAGTCTCAGTGGTCAGGCTAGAGGAGCTGCTGAGATCCCACACACTCCACCTGACACCTCATTTCTTTTTTCATTTCATTTGTCTCTCTCTATCCGTCTTTCTCCCTCTAAAAGGAAGCCAACATAATGCGAATGTTTGTATTTAAAGTACTGAGCTCTCCCCATGACTTTCCCTTATAGTGTCCAGGAAGGTTGTGCAAATAAACACTACACATGTACTGACTCTCACTCGCTGTTCGACTCCCAGGAGGAGGCAGCTTGGCAGAGTCACTGTTTATTTTAATGTTATCAGACATAAATGGCATTCCTGACGCATCACTCGAAATGCATGCAGCGAAGAATATATCAAGAGAAAGCCCACAAGAGGAGGAATATGCAGTCACTTGTTATGTAAAGAAATTCACAAATGGAATGTGAGAAAAAGCAAGCACACACAGAAGCACCCATGTGAACTGTGTGTGCGTGTGTGTGTGTGTGCATACTGTACACAGGCATAGCGCCGCACAAGCTACGACAACAGTGAGAGGCTGCATCTTGTCTGTGGGTGGGACAAGATGAGCAGACAGTCCAGTTTAACAAGCTGTGAGCTGGGGGGGGGCAGACACAGCTCACATCCTGCTTCTGCTTGGTTAGGTATGCTATCCAAATTGGGAGTCCCACATTTTATTGCCAGACATGAACATGAACTGTACAGACTGTCAGACTTTCTACAACTTCCTCTAGTCTGGTTACACTCCTCCTTATCAGTGCTGGAAAGTAATTAAGTACATTTACTCAAGTACAGTATTTCAGTATAATTCTGAGGTGCCTGTACTTTACTTGAGTATTTCCATTTTATGCTACTTTCTACTTCTACTACACTACATTTCAGAGGGAATATTGTACTTTTTATTCCACTACATTTATCTGACAGCAGTTACTAGCTAATTTTGCAGATTAAGATTTTATAAACAAAACCTGTGATGAGTTCATAAAATAAGATGCATTGCTATAGATCAAACCACCCAACAGTCAGGGCTGGATTAACCCACTAGGGGCCCCTAATCAGACCTCCCAAATTCCCTTTCCCCCCTGGGCTCCCCAAGTTAGTTTGGTTAGAACTTGATTAAATGCAAAATGATTAGTCTTCAACAAGATTTAGACACAGGGTCCCTCTTCAAGGAGGTCTCAGTATTAAGATGTTGTAGAGCCGCCACTTTAAAACCCTTATTTTAGTTTAGATTGTGTGTTCATGATGCATATTACAGAACAAATGTGCAATCAAAGGATGACTACACCATCACATTCTACTAGAACCCTCTCTCCAGCATATTTTACAAATACAACAGAGGAGTGAGGGAGCTATGTCTGTAGGAGGCGTGGCCTCGCAGCAACGTAGTGCTCAGTGTATCACGGACAGTGACGTAGAGCTGGTAGTCAGAGCTAACAGGCATGAGCAGCTACTGTCTGTTTTCAAAACTGCCTGCTACATACTACAGACGAACGCAGTATGCAGTATGTACTACATAATGCATACTGCGTTCATCGGTAGTATGCAGTATGAAACTGTTAAATCGATTTATTTTTAAAAAAGGAAGTAAACAATAGTACGGCTAACGGCAAACCACCGCAATTATGCAGCATCCTCTTAAGCTTTGAAAACAAAAAGTAATAACTGTAGCCTTGTCACAATTTCGGTTGCACATGGTTAAATTAGAAGAAGTTTTTATAAGTATTTATATTCCTCCCTGTCAACCACTGATGCAGTAATGTTGCTGTCTGCCATTTCAACAACGGTAAATAAAGTTGAAAAAACCCCCAAAAAACAATGGGGACCGTTCCACCGCTTTGCATTGTGGGATACAGTAGGCGAGGTAGACTGGTCCCATGCATACTGGAGATTTTTTCTGAATCAGTACGACATCCGGGTATTTCTGGCATACTGCAGATTTTGCTTTTGTGTGCATACTGCATACTACATGCTACATTTTGGCCAAATCAGTACATACTGTCATGTCCCATGAGGGACTTATGTGTTTCCTGTTTTATTTTGTAATCCTTTCTGTCTTGTTCCTGTCCTCATGTCTCGTTTCCCGCTCTTGTGATTAATTTCACCTGTGTCTTGTTTCTCACCTGTTTCTGTTTCCCTCGTTGGCCACTCCCCTATTTATACCGGTGCCCTTCCTTTGTTCTGTTGTCGGTTGATTGTTGGTTGTCTCTCCCTGTGTGTCGGTTTCTCTGGTTCCCAGAGTTCCTGGTGTCTGCACTGTTTGGCTTTTTGTTTCTGTTCCACGGATCTGCATGTAAGCATTTATTTGTTATTTAATAAATCATTCATCTGCACCAGTCTGCCTGTCCCGTCTGCATTTGGGTCCTTTCCTTGCTGCCTAGATGGCTAACCCTGACGGAAACAGCCTCTGTGTCTCTGCTGGAGCTCTGACCGTCACTAGAAGCACATTTATGGCCCTTTAGGAGAGTCACTGTGTGGGTACCTGTGTTGTAGCTGGGCTAGCAGCTCTGAGTGTCGGTACGCAGGCTTAGCCATGCTGTTTATCTCGGTTGATGTTACTGTTCGACAGCCCTAAATATCTTGTTATGCTCTGAATTTAGCACAGCTATCGGTGGGCCCATGTGTGGTGTTTACTGTCAGAGGAGTAAATCTCGTTCATGTATGACTTTTTTTCCGACGCTTATCAGACTTGCTAATGCTACAGCAACTTGTAGCTATGTGTGAGGCACAAACTGGGTCTACAGTTAGCCTTTGCTATTTATACCTAACATCCGGAATAGACCCCAGTCTTGTCTATTTCGTCACGGTTTGGGAGGGGCCGGAGAATTCGCCTGAACCAAACTTTCAAATCCAAGCAGGTGCAGAAACGCAATTTTTACACACAATACGTGTTTTGTTGGAAAAATCACCTGTATTAACATCATACGCCAACAAGAATCTATGAAATTATGTGTACAGCACAGAAAAAAATTTAGTAGGAAATTCCACTTTAATCAGAGAATAAAGGTTTGAGGGCAGTTAACACTATTCCTAGTTGGTGATCCTTTCCAACTGTATATAAAGTAGTTACCAAGCTACAACATTTAAATCTTGCTTACACATTAGTAGTAATAATTATATCTATTTAAAAAATACTATAATTACATAATTTTCCAGTGATATAATAGAGATGATGGCACTAACAAGAGCCATTCTGCTGCATAATAAATACTTTAACTTTTGATACTTCAAGAACAATATTCTTACATTGTGGCATTTCTACTTTTAGCCTTAATTTGACTAGTGTAAGTGTCCATTGTGGATTGTATGAGAGAAATCTTGCTGGCCACCAAAGGTCACTCACCATCAGCTCGTCATAATATTGATGGATGATGCTGACAAAATGGGCTGAGCAGCAGAATTTCAGAAAGACTCAATAAACACGTCCTGCTCTCCGTGTTAACAGTCCTGAAAGACAAAGGTCAGGATGAGGATACCTCCATACATTTCATACAGCTGGACTTGTCTGTCTTGTTCTTGTAGACTATGAACTGTTTCCAAATTTGGTGAATAGCCTCTCTACAAAGTCCCCATTCTCTACAAAGCCTCTCTACAAAGTCCCCATTCTGACCTGCTTTAATACTATACATATAAAGATACTCTCCTTTTGAATAATGTGTGTTTTCCACAAAAAAGTTCAATGAACTGCTTAGAAATCCTTAAAATTACATGTGTGTCCTGGAGGTTTCCACATCACACTTGTAAGTTACATACTGGACTGTGATTGGCTTCCAAACTAGTGATGTCACAAAATCCTGCTCGTACCTCCACATCTTAAACTCAGATTTAAGGTCAGCACAGAGAAACTTTCCCTCTTCAGCCGATGAATGTGAAAACAACCTTCTAGTGTCTTACATCATTGTGCACAGTGAAGCTCAAATATCCAAGTGAAGTAGCAATAAGTAAGACACATTTTTGAGTGGAGGGGGACAAAGTAAATAAGTAGGACAGAACATTTCCTGTCGTGTCTGCCGAGAGAACTGAGGTTCTTGGGGTCTGATACCAAGATAACGCCACTTGAAAGTACACACACACAGACACACACACACAGAGGAACAATCTAAATGCACACAGCGAGAAAATAAGGAAACTGTCCAGATCTGGCTGCTTCCTCAGAGATTTGGATTTGTTTCTGTATCACTGGTGTTGCTTTTTCTGTGTCAAGTAAGGTTTAAAACAAAAGTACTGTTTTCAAGTAGATGGGGGGAAATGTGCAAAACACAGGAACCAAAGGGAAGGTTCAGTTTACCAAATGTGACAAAGAAAAATAGCGCCTAAGAAGTCATGGAAAGAAAAAAAAAAGGGCTATATTTAATAGGCATGCTAATGTTTTTCTTATAACTAAAATCATGTTCTGCAGCACAAACATGCAATTCAAATGAGAAGCGTACATTTTCTTCTACTGCTTGTGGTGTCAAGATGCATCGACGGCACACTGAACTCAAGCCTTTTATAATTATCAGAGCAGCCTTGTACAAGAAAGGATGCATAAACACAAATAAAAGAGAGCTGCAGAGGAGTTTGATAATTGTAGTGATGGTTATTGTGCTGGGATCATTATTATATTCATCACCATCAACAGGTGCAGAATAACATTATTTTAGCCCCTACAAAATTTGATCAAAAGACAATGATGCAATGCAAAGAAGAATCCTTCTCTAATCACCCAGAGGAGATGTGTTGGACACTGTTCTTCAGCTAGCTGGTAAAATCAGCTATAAAAAGACAAGTGCAGACGTAGTGTGGAGAACGGCCTGGCAACGCGAGGCCAGCACGTCGCTGATGACAGCGTTAACAAGCAGAACACCAGCAGGTTTATTCCTCCAGATGGGAAGTAGCTCAGGAAGCAGTGGTGTGTCTGATTAGGGGAGAAATTACTCATCAGTGGACCTGACAGTCACCTGGAGTCTAAGGCAGGTTCACCCTCCACTTGCTCTAAAACTGCTGAAAAGATAAACCTCTGAAGTATGAATAAGTTCACACTCAACCTTACATTTGAAGTTCCATTAGGTTAATATTTTCACTCTATCTATGCTTGCTCACTAGGCGTAGGCCTTTGTTGACAACTTATGTAACACCATAACAAGAAGACATTAAAACATTCTTGGGAAAATGTTGTGTAATCAGATTCCAAAGGGTTTTTCTAAGAACTTTCACCGGTAACCTCTCAAAAGATCAATCTTATAAGCACTTTTGTGAATCCAGCTTTTCCCTTTCTCACATACACTTTCAACCTCTCACATTTCCCACACTCCCTCTTTCAGCCCCTCTGTTTTATGCCTGTGGTCAACAGCTCTGTGGATGTGTGAATTCTGCAAACTAGTGGATCCGCAAAGTCTTTCAAACACTTTTACAAACTCTGGCACACGGGCAAGGCAGCTATTTGTGTAAGTGTCTTTCATATATGTGGAACTACACACCACATGGACACTTCAAAAGCCCTGAAAACCTATTTCCTCAATCAGCTTCTCCTGGCAGAAGTCTTCAGTTATGGGTCTTGTGGAAGCTGTGTGATTTGTGCCAGTAAATGTCAACTTCCTTGGCTACACACACACACACACACACACACACACACACAATTTCTAAAGATGAAACCACTCGCCATTACATAATTATCTTCCTTGGTGAGCTTCCATGGCGGTGTTGCAGCTGTTGTGCTAGTCTCGATATTGTAGTAGTTGTTTTTGTTGTTGCAGTAGCTGGGCCTCCGTCACCTTCTGAAACACACAATGAGCTCGCTGACTGACAGAACGGCCCGCTCCATTAAGAGTCACACTCCCAGAAAAAAAAGCTACTCACACATGACTGACGAGCCTCCCTGTCATGTTTTCCCAGACACAACAGCAAACACACACACACACAACACGCTGTGCACATGACATCCACTTGTCCGCCCACATGTTTACAGTACTAATGAAACATACAAAGTCATTGACCTTGCGCATACAAACACATGAGACAAATGGACTTGCATGCAAAGCAGATGTCCACCCTGTCTTCCTCTTTTTCTGGAAATATCTCCATCTCTTGCCAGTCTCCGGTCCCTTCTCTATCACTCGTGAGGCTTAACAGAAACCATCATCACACTCTGGAGAAAGCGGCTGTCCGGCTCCAGATTGCACCAGATTTGAAGTTGGGGGAGAAAAGGGCTGAGGTGTTAAAAGTTAGTAGGAGGTCTGATCACCTCTATGAAAGCTGTGCTGTGAAGCTTCGAAACCCCTGAGAATTGCTGCTGCCCACGTTACAGTCTTTAAATAAAACACTGCCCTGATTATACTGCTCTCTTCCCGGCACAGAACTCAGTTTCAGACACATGCAGCAGAAGGCAGCTTGCTTACATGGCCTAGATGCAAAGCCCAGCTCAGTACAGTATGGTGCAGTACAACACGACACAAGACGGGATGGCGAGTACACCAGAACTCAAGTAAGAGTGAGAGTGGTACTGTATAGTGAGCCTTGTGCTGTTTCTGTAAAAAGACACCACCTACACTACAAATCTGCCAGTGCAGTGAGATGATTTCACCTGTTTCCAATGCAAATCAAATGGTAGTTTTAAAAGTTCTTGAATGAAGTGAGTAGTCCACTTTATTTGTTTTAGGTGAAATGGGCAAAGTTACATTTAAATTATGCAAAACCATCAAAATCACTGGCAGATTTCTCTTATATCTTCTATTTGAAAAGGGCACCACCGATTTGACACGATTCAGCCTACTCATCACAAGGACTCTGCTTTGACAAGTCTGAGAAAATGCCCCATTATGATGTCATCTCAGCGTGGGCTTATAATTTTTATTAAAAATACTGTGTTACAAACTGGCAGTGTGGAGTTTTAAAGACACAATGCCTTTCTCAGTCTGCGCTTTTCTCTGTACTAGTGTTCTTGTGCACTTGTGAAATGTCATCAGTTTGATCATCAATTTGAGCCAGACTCATAACTACTATAATTTTAGCAATCCTTTCTGTGTCATTAAATTAAGTTTTGATATTTTTTCATGTGAGAAAATAACCATTTAGATTATTAATGTGGTTGATTTATTGAAACAATCCATATTTGAATTTTTGCATATTTGAAAATTTGACTAGCCGGTCAACATCCATCGTCAAACCGGGAGAGCAGTTTTATCTCTGCGAGCCCTTTGGTCATTTACAGCTGACTCTGATGTCTCTGTAGCATTTTGAATATATGAGTTAATTCCTTTTGGAAGATAAATTTTGGTCTCAGACTCTGATATTTGTTGCTGCCAGACTGGTTTGTCTGTTGAGGATAAGGTTCATGCTTTCATTGGGACTCCCGAGTTGAACTTGCCAAGCTCGAGCTCCAAAGGATGCAAGACCGATCTTAGTCCCTTGTATGGGTCAAGCATGTTGAGATATTTCAGGCCCTGCTGCATGAATATTGACCATTCAAAATCTGTCTCTTGCAAGTACCACAACTTTATGAAAGTTTAATATTGTATTACTGAAGTAGACTACCCCTTTAAGACATTTTAAGATGTGTATTTCTGAAACAAAGACAAAAACACCTTTTTTTCATGACTCCAATGGGAAGCAAGAATATACCTATTTACTGTGGTGGGCATATGTCTGTAGGACATTAGAGGAAGGCTGGTCAACCTGATGCATGTACAATATTTGCCTAACAAATGATGGCAAGCAGGAGTGGACACTGGATGCAAACGAGGATGAGATAATAGAGACTGGGGCTGGTTTCTGTGTCACACACACTGTTAGTGCGTGCCTTATGGCTGTTACCTAAGAAGCTTACAAAAGAAGTGGGCAGGTATTATCATTTAAAATAAATTAAAGATCTGTTAAGGACCTAATCTAAGCAGAATTTCAGATAATGAAATAAATCTAAAGGCTACTTTTCTTTTTTGGAAGATATAAACGACACCTGTGGGCGATGGATTTGGCCTTTTAGCCAAATTCTGATACACTTCCAGAAATGCATGTTCCTATTATGCACTAACTCCTCTGTTGTAGTGTAGCCAGCACTTGAAGATGAGATAAGAAGAGTCTTACACAGAGAAGTATGGAGACATATTAGGCTCTAATTTAGCTTTGGAGTTATCAGACTCTAATTTAGATAGTAATGAGCAAGTGCAGCGGTTTCATTACATGATTAGCCCTCAGACGAGGCATATCTATTGATGTGAAGTCTCAGAAGCAGCATTCGTGGCATAAGGGATGGCCACATTTGCAATCAGGTATAAATTCTCCATATTAGCACTCGCTGAAAACAGGCTGGAGTCCATTTGATGTGATAGTGATACAGTATGTCCAGTGGGAACAGATAACTTCAGAGATGTGTTAAAAGGAGGTCCAGTATAAAGATGCGTTGAAAGGAAGTTCCCCATCTGCACCACTTATCCCTGAAAATTGTTCAGTTTATGTGGGGGCTCTCACACAGGTGGCTGAGACACCCGACTCTTCAATTCAATTCAGTTCAATTCAGTTTTATTTATATAGCTCTTAAATGCAGCGACAAACCAGCTGCCTCTGACAGATAGCCAGAAAGCTGCTTGCTACAGTGTGAGTACATTTACTCCATTACACTCTCTCTCTCTCTCTCTCTCTCTCTCTCTCTCTCTCTCTCTCTCTCTCTCTCTCTCTCTCTCTCTCTCTCTCTCTCAGCAGCAAAAGGTGACAATTTGGAAAAGGGAAATCCCAAAGAAATCATCAGCTGGCTTTATTTTTCCTTTCAGTTTTTTAATGATTTGTTTTCCAGAGTCATTCCTGCTGACATCGAAATTTCCAATAATTTCCAGCTATTAAAGTAACAATAATTTAAGACCTTTTCCTTTGGTCATCTGTAAACAAAAATGTTTCCTTCCCAGCAAAAACCAAATCATGTCTTTTTGGACTAACACACACACACACACACACGCACACACGCATGCGCGCGCGCAACCTAGCACAAAAAAACATGCATACATGCTGGTTCTGCTGCTCCAAGTTCAAGTAATAATAGATATGGCCATTAACTATTAACCAGCTCCTATTCATTTATGCTGAGGCTTCTTTGTCTGTCAAGGTCATTCAGTGAGAAAGGATACCAAGCCAGGAGGGCTCTATAAAAATGAGGAAATTAAAATATCATCTTTCGCAGCCGTTACTCCACTGGACCGTCCACATTCAACCTGAAAGAGTTCTAGTACAGTGAACACTTAAGAAGATCACATTGTGCTGCAGGGCTATGAGTTAATGATAGAGTTACAAGTAGACCGCTGCAGCACATTGCTGTGCATCGAAGTGTGACCTGAATCCGGAGCACGTGGATGTGGAACAAGTGAGGCACGAGTTGCAGCATTGCTGTAACATTTTGTCATGTTTCACGGGTTTAAATTCTGTATCAAAGTGTAAATCCCATATATGTATGAACTGGATATGTATACAGATTGTAGGGTCCACGTGCATGCACCTGCGCACGTGTCTGACCTTTCCATTTAAACCAAGAGCACCTGAGCTAAAATAAGTCGATGCAGGCAGTGAGTGACACGCTTCTCATTCTGGCATGGGCTCCGACTTGTGTGTACATGTGGTGTTTTTTTGTTTTTTTCTATAAAACACACACTTAAGAGACCAAGGCAAGGTCCCTGATGATGTGCACAGCTTATTAACTTATTCAGATCCCTGACTTGCACTATAACTATTGTGCAATACAACAAAGATCCTTGTTGTCACATGGCTCGGGCCATACATCTGATTTCTGCTGCTCCCCCCACCATGTCAGGTTTCTATGTCATTGTGTCCTCCCTGAAAAGAGGAATTAGGCAGCTGAGTGTGTTAAAATGTTGCAGTGTTTTATATATGTGTACACATGTGTAGGTTTAAATCCCAATGGTTACAACCTTGCAGAGCAGAGGCTGGGATTCTCTTCTTGCTGCATAATGTACTCTGTTCCTTGTTACCCACCAGCCCTTCCTCTCCCTGTCTCTCCGTCTTATCTATCATCTTAATAAAACCCAGTGTGTGGATTTGTGGGGTATGGAGTATCCTGCCAGTCCCCTGGGCTCAGATGGACAAGTTTTATCCCTACAGGAGGCAGATCTCTAACGGAACACCCAACATTTTTCCAATAGCATCTGTTCTAGATTCATGAAAGTACACAGTGTGCATGTGTGCAGCTTCTGTGTACATACACTGTAAAAGTTGTTGTATACTGTATGCAGTGGTGGAGGAAGAAAATAAATACTTGTGCTGAAGTAAAAATACTAAAGCACAAGTAAAAGAAAAATCCTACTTAAGTTAAAGTACAGAAGTATTGTCAGGAAAATGGACTTAAAGTATCAAAAGTTAAAGCACTTGTTATGCCAAATGACCCCTTTCATAGGGTCATATATAGGATTATTATTACTGATTGCATGAATGTGTAGGCAGCGTTTTTGTTGTGGCTGGTAGAGGCGGAGCTGATTTTAATTACTTTATTAAGTGTTCAACCTGCAGAAACCTTGATCATATGAATACATGTCTGTCTGTAGTTGAGACCTATGACCCTTATCTGCAGTACAGTGACAAAAGAATAAGGCAGGTTGGTGCTACAATTATGAAAATGTTGCTTTTAGAAAATTCATGAAATTTTGCTGATTTGCACTGAAAACAACACTGGAGGATTTTTTTTCACTTTTTATAAGACAATGAAAGTTTAAGGACTCAATTCTAGTCTAAAATGACTAGAAACAGAGATTTTTTCACAGAACAAGGCATCATATATATTTTTTAATGAAAAAATAATATGCAAAATATGCAAAGTAACTAGTACCTCAGTTGTCAGATAAATGTAGTGGAGTGAAAAGTACAATATCTTCTTCTGAACTGTAGTATAAGTAGCATAAAATAGAAATACTCAAGTAAAGTACCAGTTCCTCAAAAAGCACAGTAATCTGTGTATGTGTGTAATGTCACAGATGTCATCCCCTTTCTTCCACATACATGTTTTACCAGTTAAGTGTGCATTTAAACTAATAAGATCCTTTTAGTCTGTGAATAACTGAAGACACATGTGGGAACTTGGTGCAGTAATAGGACCCAAGCAGGGAAGTGGTCTTATTCAATCCAACAACAGAGTTATAGAATCAGTGAGTTGAATGTTTTCCAATGACTTACTGTACAGAAGCCTTATGTTTGTAGCCGGACTTGTTTGTCGCAGAAGAGCTGGTGAGAAGGACAGAATACGGACAAAGGATGGAAAGAGGAGAGGAAAGGGAGAGGGCGGCAGAGAAGAGAGAGATGAGGGAGAGACACTGCTGTCCTCCTGGCATGCAGGTTGGTAGGTTCACCGGGCGTGGGCAGCCGGCTCTGCAGCATGGAGACACACAACGGGGACTAATGGAGGATTTATGATTCTCTACCAGCTTTCAGCCATCTCTCAGTACCTGACAGCCTCCTACAAGAAATGGCATCGTAACAAGCAGGCTTCCTGTGTCACAGATGAGCAGTGAAGAGAGAAGCAGGGCGAAACTACACAGCTGATGGCACTGCATCCCGAGGACATCTCTCACTTGATCTTTGCTACGCTTGTTACAAGCCTTGAGATGTTTTCCACCTGAAAGGAGGAAGCATAATACACAAACTCCACTCTGACTGACGTTTGTTTGGAAAACAAAAGGCGAAGCCAGTGACGGCCCACTTGAGGTTCAAGAGTCACCGATTTCTTCTGGAGCCGTGTTTATGCTGTAGCTGGAGAAAGAACCGACACGCTGTAGGAGTGAAGCAGGCTTAATAACATTTAGCTTGGCTGTTAAAATGTTAATTTAAAAAACCCACACTGATCTCTCACAAGCTGAAAGGAATAGTTCAACATCTGGGGAAATTGGCAGTCTTGCCGAGAGTCAGATGAGAAGACTGACACCTTTCTCATATCTACGCATTAAACATGAAGCTTCAACCAGGAGACGGTTAGCTTAGCATAAAGCTAACCCCCCAAAAAAGTTTTTATGCTTCTGTTTTTGTACAGACTAAACCAACAAGATATAACATGTTAATTAGTGAGCTTTAGAGGTGCTGGTTGGTGGATTTTTTTTTAATCTTTGGACAAAGTGAGGTCAGCTGCCCCCCCCCATTTCCAGTCTGTGCCAAGTTAAGCATCTGTGACATTAGCCAACACATCAAACTAACTCTCCGCAAGAAAGCAAATAGGCGTATATCCCAAAATGTCAAACTTCAAGACAAGTCTTATCTCAGTCTCCATTAGTGAAAAGTGAAATTACAAGATTCTCTGGACATAAACAGACAACAAGCAGCAGCAGCACACATTTTCAAGAAACACACACAGCTTGTGTGTGTGGGTTTACGTTTGAACTTTTCACTCACACCAGCTGCTCTGCAGCGGCAATCAAATCCTCCTCCAAGGACAAAACGCCAAAAGGATTCGAGGACGTTTGCGTAACGCTACAAGGCCTCCCCATGTTTACCTGAGACATACTATCCCAGAAGACAGAGCCTATTCAGAGTAGGACTCCCGATTCACACACAGTGGATGTTGTTAGGACAGTGTTCCTTTGTCATTCGGTCCACGATCATGTTGGTTTTCTGTGCTCTAGTTGATGCTGCACTTCTGAGTTTGGAGAGCATATGGAGCATAGCATATTTAACGCTGAATCTTCAAACTGAATTTACTATACTGAATCTTCATTGTCACTGACTGAATCAATAACTCCCCTCAAGAGTTCCCCTCCCTGGTGACTGAAAGCACCATCGTTAGCTCAGCCTTGATACATTGTACTTCACAGTTAAAAGCTTTTTAAAAGACCATGAAAGCCACATAAACAATAATGATGTGATAACTCTGTGCATTTGAACGGCACAGAAAAAAACTGACAAATCTTTAGATTGAACTGAACAAAACAATTTGAAACAACTAACTGATTTGTAATCTCCACCTCTAGTTCAGACAGAGCACTGCTTGCATTAGCTGATGGGCATCAGCTGTTTCATTCATGCTTCACAATCACTGGCTCACTCACAGCTGTGTGGCTATCAGCTGACTAGTAGTGTCCAATCATATTCATGCGGCCATCACAACCTGAGCACTATTTTTGTGCTGATACGCTCCTTCCAACCCTGTTTTCTGCTGCAGCTCCCTCCAACTCCCCAACCTCCTCCTTATATGATGTGTTTTTAGTTTTGTTGATTTAAGCACGATTTAATGTTCATGTATGTCTATTAAGGGGGGATTCAATCTAAAAAATTAGAGCCTTTTTAGCCAAATCTAACCGTATAACCATTTGCTGACATGAAGTGTTTCTGACTGAGCTGTAGTGCCTGCCAGCTGGCTAACAAGTTAGGATGGGTAAAGATGAAGCAACCAAAATCTGTTTTGATGCTGTTATATCCAAAATAGCAAAGATCTGTTTAAAAATACATCATAAGGAGTCAAAGTCGGGGTTTGGTGAGGTAGGCTACCACACTCACACACTGGTGCTGACCCAGAGTCAGTCAGTCACTCTGTCCTCAAGCTAATTTGGCTGTTAGTGACCTGTTGCTCGCCCGGGTCAGGAATAAACATACAGGCTTCCATTTATCACAGGCTCGGGGCACGGCAGGGCAGTCCATCTCCTCCCATCTCCATCACATTAGAGCCACTATCTCCTTTTAGTCATACACAGCCCTCGTCCTAATGATCCAGATTAGTTAACAGCCTTGACACCGCGGCTGTCATGTTGGAACCCTCAGCTATCCATTATAGCTCGCCTTCTCCTGGTGCCACAGGTGGCCGTTTCAATAACAGCCCGCCTCTAACCCAGATAGGAGACAGGCGAGAAATTAGATCGAATTCAGACAATAGCATGTGCGGAGCTGCTAAATATGGGTGTAGGCCTTCGGTGTGTCTTATTCTCACTGGATTGTTTAAAATACCCAATTATCCCCGAGCCTCATGAGAGGTGACCCACACTGGCCCTCTGTCCCAGGAGGGTGAGAGGAAGTAGATCTCATTATGACAAGAAGGTGGAGGTGGGGTTTCCTCCAGCAGGGCAGCAGTTTCATCAGCAGGGTTGTGGGTTCAGATGGGGTCAAAGGTGCACGAGGAAGAGACAAGAAAAGGTTGGCAAATGACCAGAGAGGACGCACGGCACAAACTGAGAACACGACCAGTGAACCCAAACGCTGAAATAATAGAGCAAAAGAGTGTCAGTGTTCATAAAATGTGGTAATTCACCCTAATAGACTCAAGCCTTCAGGTTTTTTTTGTTAAATCTCAATATACAAAATACTGTATTCCTAACAATGTTAAGGAAGTCAACTATTGGAATGAATTAAGACACTTCATTCTTGATACAATTGAAGGTAGCTTAATTAGATTTCCAACTTGTGATATGTCAAATCTACAGAGTTATTGTCTGAAACAGATTTTTTATTTTAATTACTGGAATACTTTTAGTGTAATGATGTACTGAATTTATATTGTGTTATTTATATTACAAACTTTCTTATATCCATCCATGGACTTTTCAGTCACCTTTTCCTTTGTCTCCATGTTGTAGGTTTTGCAACGATACTGACTTGCCAAAAGTGTGACCTTTCAGATACAGGTGTATTTATACTACAATCAACTGAAACCCATGACTACAAACAGGTGATCTAACTAATTAACTAATTATGTGACTTCTTAAACCAATTGCCTGCACCAGTGATGATTTACAGTTGGTGGGTCCTATTAAAAGGGAATACTTACGCAAACGAGTATTTTATGAGTGTATTTTGTATTTGTAATTCATTTATAACACTGTTTTCACTTTGACATTAAACGGTCATTTTCTGTTGATCAGTGTCAAAAGGAAAGCCACATTGAATCTACTTTAACTCAGTGTTGTAAAACAAAAAACCCTGAAAACATCCAAGGGGAGGGCATACTTTTTATAGGTACTGTATATTATACTGCCTGAACTGTTGACATTTGCATTATTAAAAAAAAAAGTGACAGGCACGAATAAGCCATTTTAACACACACATCATTACATAAAAAACGTTCAAAAGAGATAATGAACTCCCAGAGAACAGAGGACTGCCATACCAGAGTGGAGCTCTGAGGATGAAGTTTTGCCGGCATCACGACAGACACTATTTGCAAACAGAACAAGTGGCCACACATGAGGAGGCATTTTATCGTGTGCCTCCGAAATGACACTATGACACGCATATTGGTGACAGCAAATATCCCTCGACAAGAGGAAGGAGGGAAGATCCACAGCAGGAGACTGAAAGGATGCAGATGATTGAAATGGGCAACTTGTCCCTCAGCTGACCTTAATAATTGGAGTCATACTGTAGTCGCCTAATTTATCTGAATGATCTAACAGGAAAGGATGTGAGACAAGGGGGGCAGCATAAAAATGTAGGGATACGGGTAGGAGGGTGCTGTGTTACTGCTAAAGGCAACATTTTGGAAAACATTAGCAATCTGATTCATTTGCTGCTCATGGTGGTTTGTGATTCATAAGTGTAAACAGCTGAAGGAGATGATCATGAAAAAAAAGGTCTGAGACATAATGTTGCTGTCGTGCTCAGTGCAAATGGGCTCATGAAGCAAGCAGAATTTCATCTTTTTGTTTTTTAACTTCACTTTAGTTATGGGAGTTATGTTAATACTACAGAGTCGTATAGGCCTATATGTTGGCCATATGTGTGTGTGCATATAATTATATCTATATATAAAATATATATATAGATATATAAATTATTACTCAGCAAGTGAAGAGCCAACAGGAGCTAGTGTCAGCTAGCTCCTGTTGGTTACAGCAACCGAGAAAGACGTTAGTTCTGTGTCTTTGTACTGTGCAGCTAGATATTTGATTCAGAATTCCTTTGACATTATTGCTCTAGCTAACAGGAGCTAACTGACTAAATGTAGTAGCATTGTTGCAGAGCAGGGGGCATGTGACTGGCTGCAAGGTGAGGGGGCGGTGACAACACCGCTGTCATGAAAAGTGACATGAAATAAAAAGTTGCATGAAATTAAAAGTGCCATTGGGAGAAATGCCATTATGAAATAAAAACAGACTTTTGAAAAAGGGCATTTTGAAATAAAAATGTCAAACATGAAATAAAAAACTGTCATTATGAAGATATGAATGAGAAAATAACAATTTGTAAGTATGTAATAAAAGTAGCCTAATAATGAGTTTTAAAAATGTTCTAAATGATTTCACAAATTATTGTTTCATTTATATATTTTACACAATTTATTCATATTACTATTTTTTATAATTACTTTATTTATTTATTTAATATTAAAAACTTTGGGGCAACATAGTATGTAATATTGGAACAGTCTGAAGAAATTTTAAATGCACGGAATTTGTGTGGATATGCTGATCAAACTAGTAGGATTCATGCTTTTTATTTTTTTGCATTTCACTCTGCTAGAACAGTCTGCACATTCAGAAAACTGTATGACTTAATTGTAATGGAAAAGATGTTACTCTAACCAAAACGCAAATTTCTGATCTCAACAAAGCATCACACAACTTTACCAGGGCATCAACCCTGTCATGACATTACAGTTACTGCAAGCCTTTTCAGTTTCTCTCTTCACGGCTGCTTCCTTTCACCTTGGGTAAATGAGAGCACTGGGATCCTGGGTGAACAATCAAAAGAAGCAGGAGACAAAGCAGCGGGGAGAGGAGCAGGAGGAGGGGAGGGGAGGCAGGAGAGCTGACTCATTCCAGTGTGGGGGCTTTGGTGGCGCAGGGGGACACTGAATCATCTGGAGCCTTATTGAATATTTCCTCCATTTGATGTCATTATCGCCCCAGTGATCATCACTCCCATCATCAGCGCTGTCCCTGAGACTTCAGATTACAGGCAGGGGAGAGATAGAGGAGGCAGAGAGGCAGACCAGGGGCTGAGGGGCCTTTGAGGTAAAAACCCAGTGCACAAGAAGAGACTGAATAAACCGAAGGCATACCAATGTTCTGCTTGAACAAATAGCAGACAAATGGACTTCAGATTGCAGAATGGAGTTCTTCGACTGGATATGTGGGATGTCTATAATAGAGTGCAAGAGATGTACTTGTTTTCTTAGAGGTAAAAGGGCTGGAAGCAGCGTGAAAGAGAACTATTGATGGTGCTGGATCACTGAGTACAGTATCTGCTGGGAGTGAGTGTGTGGGCTCTAATCAAGAGCCGACTGAGTGATCAATACATTATTTGTTGCTGCGCAGAAATTCTCTGTTGAGCCCACACATAAAAAAAAACATGACAGCAGAAGTCGCATTTAAGTCATTTCTATTTTTATTAGAAATTGATCACATTTCAACCCAAGCATTATGTTTTTTGTTTTTTTTTAACCTTCAATGTGCCATGCATACAAAATCAGAATCAAAGTGTCCATCTGTTAGTGCCCAATAAAGTTTATATTTGTAAGGGGTTGATATCAAAGTCTTTTTCTGTGCAATTAATATTCACAGATATGTACATTCAAATTAGTCAGCCTCAAATATCAAGCATCCTCGCAAAAAGAAAGCAACATTAAAAGTAAAAAGTTACAAAAAAACCTCAAATTAAACAATATATTTCTCTTTTAAAATATAATTAATAAGTATTCCACTAACATGAGTTAAATTATGATTGCTTCATTTTTAACCATAGGCACGTCGTAGATAGGTGAGGCGTCGTAGAAGCCAAAATGGAGGCCATGTATCTCTTCCTCTCTCCTCACTGCAGCTGATGTTTGTGTAAACAAAACCACCGAGCGATTCTACGGTCCTTGTAGGGACCACTTCAAAAATAAAAGTAAAAAATAAAAACTAAAAAACGGAACAATGTCTAAAGGTTTCCTCTGCTCCAGCTTCTCACAGGGTAGCTACCTGATATGTGATAAACAGAGGAGGAACTCTACCAGGAGCTCTGTCAGAGATGTTTCATGGCTCACAATGATTGGTTTCTTTGGTATAAACCACCATGACTTCCTACAACTGAAACAATGTCTTCATCGGAAATTAATACAGTAATGATTGGAAAACAACCCCCATCTACTCACTCTCTTTGAAACTGGTGTTTAGATTTGTCAACATACAAAACATGCCTTCTTTTACATGACTGATCTCTGTGGATGTGGCTACAGGTGGATCTCAGCTTTAATAAAATGTGGGATTAGTGTGATGTGATTGAAAGTCACATTAAACATTTAAGGAACCCACCGATTATCTGTGTAATTACAAAAGATGAGGTAATTCAGTATTAAAGAATCCAACTTTCTTGCATTATTAGTGAATAAGTGGGATAATGTGTCTATGTTACAGTTGTCTTTATGTTTATCAGTGTATACGCTTCCAAATCTTAACAATGACAGTCAATTAAGTCTTTATAAGAGAGGGAAACACGGTCCATCTGTGTGTGAGTGGCACAAGTTATAGATATTTGTGTAACGACACCAGTATTCTCGCATTCATTACGATACACAAGGTATGGGGACATGATAGCATGATACACTATTATTTATGATTCAGCTTTTCTTTCACTGAAAAATAAATCAGGACCCTCATAAAGTCTTGAACTTAATTATACATTAGATAAAATGATGATAGTTAATAAATAAATGAGTGGATAAAACTGAAGGCCTTTAAGAGATTCATGGTTTCTCAATGACATTTTTTTTGCTGTTGTTCATTTTCATGAACGTCTTTTGACATCATAATGGTCTTTCATTCATTCACTAGTAATGGAGTGAAAATCCTTCAACATATTGCTAGAACATGGAGGAATGCATTGCAATAGTGTATTATCACAGTTTTCCCTCAGCTGTAATGTTAATTCTCATCCTATGCAAAGACTATGGCTATTGTGAGTATCATCTTAATCCCGTTCAGTCCGATCAAACTGTCATCAGCTCTGAAGTGGGTCTTCGTGTGCATTACACTTGTCATGATAGGAAGTTGCAGATCAGATATATGTTAAGGATATCTATGATGATATACTGTTCCTAGCCTTCAGCAAGAGCCCTAAAAAATACCATCATCTACTTCTGCTGTCGGAAAAGCAAAGAAGTAAATAGGGAAAGACAAAGGAGAGATGGTGAGTAGGAAGAAAAGAAGTGTAGATGAAAGGAAAGAAGGAGGGAAGGAAGGAGTGGAATGAGCTAGCAGGTCAGTACTTTCTCCCCATGGTGACTAATGAGACTCCACTGTCCTGGACAGTATTTTTAGGATGCTCTACATGTCCACTGAGACATTCAAGTCGCCAAGGTGACCTGTTTTCACCATGATCAACTATGTAACCCAGAGTGGTTGCTGTTTAGGAGGAAGAAAGGCAGGAAAGAAAGGAATATACTTCCCCTTGAAGGTCACAAATTTGGCACACTGCATGTCCTTTAGCACGGCATCTTCAAGTAAAAACTTAAAAAACAAAACAAAAAAAGACCCCGCAATTGTTCCTGTACCAGTAAATGCACATGCTGATATACTGGATTCACCTAAGGCAAAAAGGATTGTGAGTAAGTGTGAAAGTGCTCTTTGAGTTCCCGTCCACAGCTCATGTCCAGAGTACTGCAGAGAGTTACCAGAGTGGAGGGGGTCCTGTTAGAAGGAAAGCACTGGGTGGTCAGGGAGGTTTTTCTCCCTCACCTCTCCGTTCCTTGTTCAAAGTGAACCAGCTGAGTCAGGATGTGTCCCCCTTCAGGTTGTGCTCCTCCTTTCCCTCTGGGGATCTCTCAAGGGGACATGTTGAGTAGCTTGGTAGATTTATTGGGGTAATTGATGGCCAAGCTGATGGCAGCGATGTTCTTCAGAGCCTACACAATAAAAAAGTATGTGAATAAAATACAGAAGAATAGGTGCAGGGAGAGCAAATGGAGCAGAGTGAACTTATAAAATGAGACATGGGAAACCTTGTTTTCCACCTACGCTGTGCACTGCATGTTGATGATAAATAAGCAAATTGAGGGTGACTAAACTGATGATGCAAGGACTTCTGTGCAGTTTACGTCACCTTACTTAATAACCAAAGTGCTTAACAGATTGTACTGCCTGCAATGCTTCTGTTCTCTCCACTGACATTTGTTCACTGCTACCTGCAGGGTTGGTGATATCAGTAAGTCTTTTCTCACTCACCAGAATGTCATTAAATCTGGGATGGTTTTCCATATGAGGAGTTCTTATGGTTTTCTTATGGCATTGATCATTAAAAACGATAATGGGAAATAATGGAAATATTGTCGACAATATTGTTGGATGGAATTTAGGGACAGATTGATGATTTTTTTCATTAAAATTTTGTGAGAGGCTGCTGCACATGTTGCATTATGATCCTTATGCAAGATTCACAATATTTTTTTGATGTGATTTTCTCGTTAAACCAGAAGTTGTTCGTAATGCAACATTACAGTAAATCACACCTTGACAGCAACATATGATGTCATGTCGGCCAAAAAACATGACAATATAAAAACAACACAGTTAAGAAGAAATCAAGGTAAGTACATGATAAAACCCCCATTTTTTAAGTGCTGCTGTTGGTTGAAAGCTAGATTTGAAATTTATTTTGCTCATGCAAGAGAGTCTGTCTACATCTGGTCCAAACCTTCCTGCCACAACAGATCAATAGGTCTACAGGCAAATATTACAGGAAACTATACAAAATATTATAGGAAACCATCTGGAAAGCTCGTGCTGCTCTCAATACTTAAAACAAAAGATACTGCAGGCGACAGGGACCAGGAGAGGTGAGGTGTAACAAAACAGTAAAAACAATAAAATAAATAAAAGTACCAGTACATCTTAGCCATCTAGGGGGGTGTTTGCTTCAGCACCCCTACTTCTCACAGCTATATGGCTGAGAGCAACATCTCAGGGTGGAACCTCCTCAGGACCAGCTGTGTCTGATGTGCTTGGCTCGTCAATCAAATGTGGTCAGTGAAAACTTTCCTCAGTACTCATGATGACTTTTCACATATTGCATTAAACACATTGCAGTGGACGCACTAATTGTTAATCAGTCTCATTTTTTTCCTTTTTACTTGAAAATTCATTTTTGGAGGTGGAGGGTGCCTAATGGAGGAGCACGCAATGCGCAATGGGCGACAAGTGACAAGCCCACCCTTGTGGGGTGCTTGTATCTTTACTGAATCTCTGACCTTTACATTAGTATCACTGTCAGACCTAAATTACCACTCGTAAACAACAAATATCAAAATCTAATTGACATGAAATTACCATTAAGTTTTATGAACACATTCGATGTCCCCAGAAGATGAGTTTTCCTCTTTCGCCACCATCAGGCCAAAATGTTAACTTTGCATAAAACATCTTATAATCTAATCTAATCTAATCTAATCTAATAAAGCAGATAGCCATGAAATGTGCACATTATATACACCTTTGTATTGTGGGCTATAATAGTCATTGAAGTTCTAAGCGTGGCTAGCCAGACTTCTGACCTTTAGTTTTGTTGATTGATGTGTGCTACCTTGTTGGAGGGACATTTGTTACCTTGCTAATGTATTAGATACTGCTACTGTACTAATAAAATATGCTGGTTAAGTTAAGCTATTCAAGACTACACAATTCACAGGGTGACAAAGAGTTCTGGTAAAGTTGGGACATAATGTTAAAGCAGCATATATCTTTTTTTTTTTGCTACTTGGGAGCAGCAGAACAAGCTGTAAACCACAACACTGACATATGATCACCTTTTAAAGCAAACATTTGCCTTTTTACACATTCAGCAGACACACTTCTGGCCACCTGATGAATGTTAGTCCAATACTCACTCTGTTTTTAGTTAGTCGTTAGCTAGTTGCTAACTTTGTCTGATGTTTAGTGCTGAGCAGCTTACAGTGGTTTTTATCAGAGCTTGTTTGCTAAAAACAGCAGCCTGCTGGAAATGAGGTTGATAAGAGCAGTGAGACTGAACCAAAACAGTGAAGTTGCAGCCTATAAAACAAAAACAATGAAAGATGAAAGATGCTAAAACGCTCAAAAGAGCTGAAGGGAACAGTAGAGTCAGGTGAGAATTCTCTGTGGTTTTGTAACTACAAGTGACCCCTTTCACTATACACATAGTCATTTGATCTGTTGTTAATATAAAATATTGATTAGTGCAGCTTTAACTTAATGAGCATTACATGATATACCTGTTAACTCAGTTACAGCAGCTGTCTCCTAGTCTCAGGGGCACTTAAAATATTTTGTTATTTCCTATCAAAGTTTCTTGCAGAAGAGAGTAAATGTATTTATTTTCAGGTCTGAGGGTAAATGGTTATGCTCCCTTCTGCACTTTCACTCTGGTGGCTGTTCAATAATTTGTAATTTTTGAATGCTGTAAAAACCCTTCACCCAGTGATTTCCTTGGAGAAGTCTAATAGAGCTCCAGGTAATGCCTCGACACACAGCAGTACTTCATGCTCGGATGGTTTAGTGGGATATTCCTTTGCAAATGTCATATCAAAAACACAGATATCTTACACTGTTATCTGTGTTTAATTGAGCGAACAACAGGATAAATAAAACCCAGAGACTAGTGGAGTGAACATGATCCTCTGACAACTGTGCAACTTGTGGTATAAAAAACTCATCAGAAAATAACAGGCCAATAGAGGAGGTAAAGCCTTCAAGATAACTTGAAGAAAATGTAGTCCCCAGTAAGTGAAAGTGCTTTGTTTTGGATGGCTTTGGAACATTTTCCCAGCGCTTTGAAAGTGAACCTCAGCCAATTTACTATTGGACTTTGCATCAATGTTATAATAGTTATGACTACTGCCAAGTCACCTATGGTTTTGTTTTCAACCTGACAGGTATTAGGTAACTGCTCAACAGAACCACCCACAATGTTTTTTCACCACCCCGCATCCTCTGCTCCTCTTAACTGCCTTCAGGCTCCTCTGCTGTATTACAGGGTCCACAGTACAGAGAACGCTGTGGCTCGCTCTGCCACAAATGCTAATGGACTGTAATTATCAAATACATTTGTCCTGAGTGAGGCCCACACATATTCAAACCCGGGGCGGGGGGTGCTGAGGGATCTGCTGGGTGTCAACAGCTTGGTGATTCAATAGCAGAATGGGCTCCAGCCGCGAGCTGACTCACAGCGACTGAAGACCGTTCAATCAACGGCACTGCGTGTTTAAGAAAGAGAGTTGCGTAACATCACAACACTTCAGGGTGCACGGACAACTCCTTTGAGCTACTATCATCCACGTCAGGTAGCACTTCACAAGTGAAAACATCAAAGATGACCTGAGAGAGCCTGGCAGAAGGCAGCACTTTGAATTTAGAAAGGCATAGATGTAAAAAGTCATCAGTGGTTACTATGCAAAAACAAAAAAGCAGTTTAAGTCTTACCATCGCGGTGTGATTGTGGAGCTGCTCATCAGTGGTCATGGCTAACAAGTACTCCTGGAGGATGCCCTGTGCCTGGAAAACACATCAAAGCTGATAAAAAGGGGTGTCTTCTGCCACGTTTCCAAATGCAGCTTGCAAAGAAACACAGATAATCTCACAGGCCAGATAACTCATGAATAAAAGGCACTTCCCCAGACAGACTACCCTAAGAGGTTACATAAGGGATAAATTCAGTTATAAATGAGGCCTGGTTCCCTGGCCACTCTTCATCTCCATCTCAGCATCAAATTGAACTGTGGAATGTTGGACTACTTATTCAGAATTATAAACAAACTGAAGAGCGCTTCCACTGAAGCCCTATTTGAGAGACATACCTCGGGTTACATAAGCACAAGGAGTTGGGGAACACAGATAAGACTACATAGCAGCTAAATGGACTGGCCAAATGGAGTTTTTACAGCGCTGGAGACACAGTCCAGAGCCCCGGTCCGCCATCCATCTCACAGCACCCCGAATGTTTATGCTGGGGAACATCCTAGGACCATTTGTACAGTCAGTAGTGCATGACATACCATTTTGATTCCTAAATATAACTTTCACTTCCTGGGATAGAGAGTTCACTGAATCTCAGTGGACCTGGCCGTGAACTCCACGTGCATACAAAGAATGAGGACCGATGCAGAAATGTGAACAGCACTGGCCACTGAACCTTTAAAACAAGCTGTTCTAGGCTATATTAGGTATATGGCAACAGATGACTCCACGATGTGACCAGCCACTCTTTAGCTTCCCATGATTTTACAGTAGAGTCAACATGGAGCTGTTGAACTAGGCTGTATGTCATCACTGCAGTTAAGCTCATATGTCAACATGACACGAGTGCCACCAACCTTAGTCCACACTAATCCTTACTTTTTAGGAGGATGGTGACAGATGGTGCACTGTGTTGTAGGTAGAGCGCTGATCCTTACAGCTGATGAAGGGTTAATTTTTAGGTCCATTTCAGGATGGATTTTAAATAGTGACTTTTCCCCTCTATAATACATTAGCCTCAGAACAGTGTAGCAGCAGTATAATCCAGTTTCACTTAAATTCAATCTAGCCGGTACATAGCCGAGTTGTCGCCTGTGTAACCCAGTTAAGAATCACATTCACTGGCTTTATTCAGGTTCAACTGGCAGCCACTTTTTGAAATGTTTCGTAATACTTTGAACCACATCCTGAACCAAGTGCAACACCGATCACTGCTCACTGTGACAGCCGCCACAAGGGGTAGCAGGTGGTGTTTTTTTTAACCAACATAAGTTATTTCACTGTTTTATCTGGAAAATGCTGACAAAACTTAGATGGAGGAAGTGAATGGGTCAGCGTATCCATTTTGAAACAACCGGTGTGCGTGTTCTTGTGCAAAACACTCCTTACCCCAAACAATTCCATCCATGTACCTCTCATTTACCTCTGCTAAGGCCATCTCATACTACTTCAAGCTGTGGATGAGGAGCTGGAGGTGCCGATCCACTGCAGCACACACATTTGTGTTGATAATAGACAGGTTGTGCTCTGTGATGATGCTCTGCTGGATGGAGGCACTAGAACGTGCCACATGCGTCTATCATTGCTAACACAACAGTGGAGCACCCATGGAAGGCATCCCAGACAAAACTGCTGAGTACTGCTACTGCCCCCTGGTGTTTGTTAGCACATACTGCTCCACTTGAGCATCTTACTCTCCACTCACATGAAACAGCATTCAGATGGGAGCACAGAATCCATCCTGAATGACAAGTCTACTGATGTAATTTTATTGTCAGATCGGCAGCCTCAGGCCTCACCGACCAGACCTGAAGGGAACCGGAAAGGTAGTTCTTTTCTGGGACTGTCTGGTTCAATTGCATCTACAGATGGGAAACTCCTGGCTGATGACGTGCTCATAATCCTTGAGAATTCTCTTAATCAATAATTCAAGACAATTTTGAGAGAGAGCGAGAGCGAGAGAGAGAGAGAGAGAGAGAGAGAGAGAGAGAGAGCGCCCAGACGCATCACAAAATGGATAGCATCTCTTCCTCTCTCAAGCAGTCTGCAGGGAGCCAGAGTGGCACTGTGCTGTCTGGCAGATGGCAGGGCTGGGTTTTGGCCCCGAGCCCAGCAGAGAACAGGTGGGTGGAGGAAAAACATGCTCATCTCACAGAGAGACAGATATAGACAAGGGGTTGGGGGTGGGGGCAGAGGTAAAGAATAAAAATATTTAGTAAATTTTACTCAGTAAATTTCATTCAAATGGCCTCATACTGACTATGTTATTTAACCAAAAGAGAAAGGCAGACTAAAACATGGTTTCTACACAACCAGCCTTTTAGAATATATTCTATGTTTAACCTACAAAGTCAATAATGCTGTCAGTCATCACAGAAAACACAACCAACACAACTAAACAAATACCTAAAATGTCATGTAACCACACCTCCAGCTTTAACAACAACACCCGTACAGTACTAGATGTGGCCTGTTTTTTTGATGTGGAATGTGTGTGTGTGTGTGTGTGTCACTCACAATGGCACGGGCCTCTGCGATGAAGAAGAGTTCAGTGAGGGCTCTGTGAAGAGGCAGCAGCACAGTGATACTGGTGGGATCCTGGCTCAGGCTGTTTTCCATAGACATAAAGAGCTGCCACAGAGGGCGCAGCAGCATCAGCTCACAGGCTCTGGAGTGCACAGAAATCAATAGTTAGACAGAACAAACACATGTACACAGGCAGAACAGGATAATAAAGAGCAAAAGAGAAAGAAAAGAAAAGCTGTGGCTGAAAAACAAATAAGAGCCACTTCAGTGAGTCCAACTTCCTACATTTATCATGACTTAACAGCGTATCTTGTAACCTCCAACAGCCATAAACAGAGCAAAACTTGATTCATTTATTTATTTGTTTATTTTACAGGGACAATGGACAGTAATTGACTGTCCCAGAGTTAGCTAGATAGAGAAATTTCATCAGCAGTCCCTGGGCAGGCAATTCCACAAAATAATTATGGCATCAAATGTTATAATTCAGACAGAGGTACAGAATCAGCGGCCCCTCCCACGTCGAACTCTTCTGGACCATGATTGGCTTCCAAACTAGTTGTGATGTCACAAAATGATGCTCGTACACCCACGTCTTAAACTCAGATTTAAAAGGTGAGCACAGAGAAACTTTGCCCCTTCAAGAGATGAATGTGAAAACAGCCTGCTAGTGTAAAACTCTGCACACACATTTTGGAGTGGAGGGGGGCTTTAAAGTTTGGTTAAAAGATGCCTTAATGCCTGGATTTCAGCTTTAACACTGTGCTTGCTGTCTGTGTGAGCACTGCCTTTTCATGAATTGTGTGATGTTGTCATTGTGACCAGGCGGAGGCCGAGTCAGTGTGGACATATGCAAATTCCTAAACACATCCTTTACCTCATTTCCGTGGTGACTACCACGACATGAGGGATTTATGAAGGCTTTTATGCAAACTCTGTGTGGAGGTGCAATCCTGCACCTCTAGGGAAAATACACTGCTGAGGTAAAAATGTGCACTGGGTCCTCTTACCAAAATTAGCATTATGCCCAAGTGAGAAGGTTCTGCATATTACTTTGGGTGTCTATACATGACAATATAAGCCTGCGGTTTTAAAAGGATTTCACTGACGAGAGAAAAGTGTGAGAAGCATGGAAGAGACAGAAATGGATAAGCAAGGCTGGACTCTTACGTCTGGGACTGACACTGCAGGAGGCGGAGCAACAAGTGAATGGCTTTGAGTCGCTGGTTCCCAGTCTGGCGACACGCCACGCCCACCTGCCACTCCCAGATGTCAGCCAGTGGCAGGTGACTGAGCACTTGGTCATCTGCTAACATTTGCTTCAGTATCTCAAAACCTGATTAAAGGCAAGCAAAAGTGCAGAGAGGGTGACAACCTGAGGATTCATTTTGAGGTAAATCTGCATTTTACTAAGTAGTTTGCGGGATTGCTCTCTACCAAATGAAGCAGGTTTACACAAATGTAAAAGGAGTGTGTATTCGTTCTAATGTAAAGTACCTGTCTGGAAACGTCCTCTGTGGCCTCCTGTAACGGTGAACTTGTAGCCCCACTCTGTGTTGCTCATGTCTGACATAAATCTGTAGTACAGGGTGTCTCCTGAGAGAAACCCACACACAAGACACACGGTAAACACGATTTAGACATAAAAGTCAAACTATCTGAAATGCGCACACATAGACAACATAGAGCAGAAAAGGAATAAACAACTTTTTAAAATATTCCTCACCAGGAATCTCAAAATCGGACCATTTCTGAGGAGAGCCACTGAAGTTGTGGACATCCTGGAGGAAATCACTGCTGCTGGACATGATGAGCTCATCACAGCCTTCCTCTGTGTAGCAGCGGGAGTCAAATTTTACTGACAGGTAGATGGCCCCTGGGATGTGCACCTTGTCCTTAAGAGAGAAAAGATGGACACAACAGAGTCTTCAAACTGAATTGAAAAAAAGCATACAGTGTAGGAGTAAATGGAGAGTTCAAAATACAAAATCATAATATGAATCTGTACGAATAGCGAGCTCAAAATCTTTAGTTCGACTTAGGTTAGACAACGTATATTTTGTGACCAGCTCAAAGGTTGAAACTGAGAAGATGACATGACAAATGAGGAAATATTTAACAGTTATGGCTGTTAATTAAGTAATTTGGAGTTTACCCACCTCAAAGTTGGTGTTGTTGTCATATGGGTGTTTGGACTCTCTGACCTGCACGGCCATACCTGGCTCCTCCATGAACTGGCAAGCAGTGAGAGACAGACTGCACAGCATGCTCTGGCTGCAACCCTTCAGCACTCTCTGGAGAATCTGATCATTAATGGATTATCACAATCACATTAATCAACATAAAACACATGAAGTGTCATATGTAGAAATCACATTTTGTACCCTTTACACACAAGACAAACTCTCATTTACCAATGTGAACACAAGTCAAACTCCTTCCGCCTACCTTCTCCCAGAGTGGCTTCTCCTCCAGCTGCATTAACATGTCCAGGATGTAGGCCATGTGTGAGGCGCCGTTCAGTTCCAGTGCCTCCTCGCTCAATGCTGCCTCTGCAGGCCAGTCGGCCAACAGCGAGGCCAGCACGTGGCGGGCATACAGTGTGGCGATGGCCTGGTTGACCTTCACCAGGTATTGACGAACTGCCCGATTGCTGCGCACATCCAGTTCTTTGTGCAAGAGAGCTGAACTTTTGGTGCGCCTCTGTTTGGCGTAGCTGAGCTGCAAGTCGCTCTCTGAATTTGTGATGAGCTTCTGGGCCACTACGTTGATCTCCTCTGTGGCCTTTTCACAGTGACTGGGTTTAGACTGTGGGAGGAGGCCGATGATGGGGATATATCAGAATATTGACTTATGAAAAACATCATCTCCAGACTTTTTCTCAAAGTATCTCATCTCTTCTTGTCATAGTTAGTAATGTTACAGTCACTTCTGAGTAGTGCTTTTTGACACCTCAAAACCTCTGTGTAATGTTGTTGGCAAATTCATAATAAAATATACTATTTCAGGGCTCACCACGCATGACACCACAATCATATCAGTGTCCACAGCCTTGGTGTTCCTCTCCTCAGAGCGAGGCCGCCTCATAGGTTGCCACTTCTGAGCCAGCGTACGGATCGTCTCATCTGTTTTTATCTCTTCTCCATCAAATCTGAAAATAACACAAAGGCACAGCACATAACAGAGAAGCAGTATTAGATTGTAAAATGTGACCTTTACCATGGTGGATCATATAAACAAAGTGAATGAAAAAGAAATGACGCTGACCTCTTCTGCACCTCCAGGAAGAAGGAGTCAGTTCTCTTCATCTGCAACTCATACATGGCTCGCAGGATGGGCAGAGGGGCGTTTAAGGCATCGTGGGTGATCTTCATTGAAAAAAAAGGGACTTCAGGTTATTACATCATACTATATTTTGCGGAATGTATCATGAATAGTATCCCTCATCACCTGGAAGCAAATCTTTGTCTCCTCATCGAGACCCTCTAAGGGGTCAGGCTTGTTGACATCAGTGTCGTCAGCGCAGCAGCTGGAGTGGTCAGAGTCGTGCTCCTTGTCCTGCTCTCTTTGGTCTCGCTCTGGGTCCTGGGCCATGGAATGGATCTCTCTCTTGGAGGAGTAGAGCATGATGGAGAGGATCTCTAGATCTCGCAGCAACCACAGCTTGCTGAAGCCCGTCCCTTTGCTGCACTTCCTCACCAGCAGCTGGGTCAGTCCTGACTGCTGGATGTCCTCCTGAGCTTGCTCTACTCCATGTTTCTACACAAGAGGACAAAATAGAACGAGAAAACCACCTCGTGAATAATTCTGTATTATCTAAGTCAGTTGTTCCCAGCCTATTTCCAGATATCGCTAATCACATCTCAAATTTTGGATTATAGATTCCTAGGTCAGGGCAGGTACCTTCAGTGTATTGTAGAGGCCTTTAAGGGCCAAAGAGAGAACCCAGGATGCCTCCACAGCATCAGGAGAGCCATTGTCCTGGCTGGTCTGCAGCAGGTGGCTGATGATAGAGGAAAAATTGCTCAGGTAACGGCTGAGCAGGGTCTTTGGGGAGCCCTGGCCCTCTGACTGCCCTGGAAGACCGGCTGTAGTAGAATCCTGAGATTGAATGAGTTGGTAGTCTTTCACTAGAAAGAGGAGAAAGCCCACAGGGGTTAATTCTATGTTTATTTCTAAACACTGGCAAAGCTGTTAGCAGTGCTACAACTGCACTAACCTGTTTTCCTCTTGCGTGTCTTAACATCCACCACTGCGGCATGGTTCTTTTCTGTGAAGTGTTTCAGCAAGATCATGTTGTGCTGTTCATTGGCGTTGTCGATAAACACCGTCTGGGTGCCCACACAAAGCACCTGATAGACACACAGACGAGTCACAACCGAGCTTAGAAAGTCATGGAGCACAGTGTACAAGCCTAGGTAGTGGAATGTTTTCTACCTACCTCAGGGAAGCCCACCAGCACCAGCAGGGTGAAGAGGTTGGTGCGTTTGAGAGTTTTTGGCAACTGCTGAATACAATGGTCAGTGAAGGCGGCGATGACTATGCTCCACTCAGAACAAGCATTCAGACTGTGTAAAATATCCGCCACTGTGCACGCCCAATCCAGACCAATACGACTGCAAAACACAGAGAAATAAGAGAAAAGACTATTCACATCTCAAAATAACAACAGTTGATGGGTGGCAATATTTCTTCAGTGGTTATCAATAGCATACAAACAATGGCACAAACATCTAAAGAAACTGCTTTCTGGCTTATAAGATCTGTTACTATATGATTTATTACACAATGGTGGAGAAAATATGTAATGGTGAAAACTAAACAAACACTGGATATAAAAAAGGAAATCAGGTCTTCAATTCATAGAGGTATAACTTGATCAAAAATCATAAATTAAAGATGGGAATCAAATAGCATGGCTACACATGCAGCCTAAGATCACATTGCTAACTTTTACTGTGTGACTGTATAAAGTAAAAATCACGCAGTTGCTTCGACAATGTTGATAACAATAAAATTAAAAAATATATATTTGGACCCACTTTGTAAAATAACAGGTAAGAGGTTGTCAGGTGCTAACAAGTGCAGACTCGTAGTATTAATATCTGCAGCTGTGTCATCAAGAACATGGATCTATAAACTGCAATAATAATACATTTCTCTGGTATCATTAGGTTTTCCTTCTTTTACCTGTCTAAACAGACAGCCCCTAGGCTGAAAAGCAGCTGGATGGTCTTCCAGCCCTGGGTGTCTAAAGTGGCTGCCTCTCCTTGTGTTAGCAACTCATATTTGTCAGCCAGGGCCTCTGTGACGGCAGTGTCGGCCTCCATCGGAGGGATTCGGAGCAGCAGCTGACCCAGTAGTCCCAGGATGAGGTGGTAGGTCTCGTTGAGAGAGCCGGCATTGGAAATGACCGCCCTGAAAAGCTGGGGCAGGATGGAGCTCAGACTGGGCAGAGACAGGGTGCTGCCCTGAGGATACAAGAAAGACAATGTAAATGTTAAGTGTAGATAACTCTATGATGACGCAATATTGTGAAAAGTGAACATTTCAGGAACAGGAGTGCATGTTGGGTACAAAATTATGAAGTGTTTTAACTTGATGTGTTGATAGATTTTGGTGTATTTGTTTAAATTGTACATTGAAGATTGATACCACTTTCATATCTGTCCATTAAATATAAAGCTACAGCCAGCAGCCAGATAGCTTAGCTTAGCATAAAGACTGAATACAGCTAGCCTGGCTCTGTCCAAAGGTAACAAAATCTGCCTAGCAGCACCTGTAAAGCTCACAAATTAACACTTGGTTGTTTAATCTGTACTAAAAGTATAGAAATTACACTTTGTGGTTTTGGGGCAGCAGTAGCTCAGTCTGTAGGGAACCGGAGGGTGGCTGGTTTAAGGAATGTGGAGGTGCCAGTTCACCTCCTGGGCACTGCTGAGCTGCCCTTGAGCAAGGCACCGAACCCCAAAAAACTGCTCCGGGGGCGCCTGACTATGTGGCAGCCCCATCACTCACACTAACAGCATGTGTATGGGTCCTGTGTGTGCATGTGTGGATTTCAGGGCTATGTGTGTAAGAAATAATGAATGGAGTGAACAATTTGAGATTTCTTGAATTGAAATATTAATAATAAAATAATGCTTCTTCTTTATGGGGACTCTTTCTTGGCTAGGAGCAGTGACTTCCTAGAGTCTCTGCTGGTTGCCTGGCAACCTCAAGGTGACGACAAGACTCTAAAAAGTCACTGCATCTGGACAAGAAATAGTCCGTCACTAAACTCGCCAGAAAACACTCTTGTATGGATTAAACAAACAAGATACAACGTGTTAATTAGTGAGCTTCAGAGGCTCCCAGACTTAATGCTGAGCTAAGCTAACTAGCTGCTGGCTGTAGCTTCAAAGACACGAGGTATCGATCTTGTCATCTATCTCTCTCGGCAAGAAAGCGAACAAGTGTATTTCCCAAAATGTCAACAATTTCTTTAGCATTAGAAAGAATCTCAACCCTAAAAACTGGTCTTTGGTTTCACGTACTGGTTTGGCTGGTGGCAGCATGGCTGCTAGTAGTCCCAGAATCCTCTCTCTGGAGCACTCTGAAAACACATGCTCCTGAAGGGGAACCTGGGGCAGCCTCTCGTCGGTCTCCTTGACAACATCAGATGCTGGAGAGTTGACAGGTCCTGGACCAGACTCTGAAGCTGAGAGTGGTAAAAAATAAACATACAAGGCTGATCCAGACAGCTCAGGGATAGTCAACCACTAATGAACAAAATCTGAGCTGTAATCAGCCTGGTGGAGGTAATCCCAGTACTTACGTCGGACCACAGGAGAGAGGGGGTCCTCACTGGAGACAGAAGGCGTCTGGCTGAGGCTGGGGGAGTCCAGGGTGTCTTGGGTCACCAGCTTCCTTTTCTCCCCCTCTCCAGTGCTTGGAGGGGACAACACCTCTGAAGGAGCAGGGGGAGGAGAGCCCACCTCCTTTGCCTTTTTCTCCTTACCTGAAGGTTTATTCTAGTGGTGAGAGGATAACAACAATTCAGTGTTATTCAACTGCTAGAATACTAAATACTGTATTACCTACATTATAGACTTAACAAGTACATGTATGTGTCTCTACCTATTTCTGTGCATCAGCTAGAATATTGCTGCTGATCCACACTTATACACCTACTCTTGACCTCAATATTTTTAGACAATTTATAGACGGTACAAATATCTGCTCTATTTGTTGTTGTTTTTTTCCAGTGTTCTACGTCCTGTCACCATAATGATCCAGTCCCCCAACAGAGTTCATTCAATTTTCATATTATCCTCTAACATGACTTCTGTTCCTCACCTTGTCCCTGGGAGATGACGGGGAGCAGATTGCTGCAGTGCTGCCAGGGAGAGAGGAGGTATCAGTGGCTGTACTGAGCTCCTGAGAGGACTCTGGGGAGACTGGACATAGCTCAATATCAGAAGCTGATTCATTGGATGACAGCAGAGCGAGCAAGGCTGAGGAACGTAGACCTACGTGGAAGACAGCATAGAGAGGTTTGCCATAAAAGGACAAAACATAAAAATACAGGTTAGAAGAATCTTGAGATACTAATAATAATGAAGCACCCCCTTTAACAATTCAGTAATTTTGAAAATACTAAAATGATAAAATATATTGGTGCACCGAAGTAAAAACATAGTGTGAAAAATGAATGGATAGAGGAAGCTCTTTTGTCTGTACACTTAACATGACTCTAGAGCTGGCAGGTGATTGATTACCTTAGCTTAGCACAAAGACTGACAGGAGGGGGAAACAGCTAGCCCAGCTCTATCCATAGGTAAAAAGAATGTGCCTACCAGCATCTCTAAAGCTCACAAATCAACATGTTATAGTATCTAGTTTGATTAATCCGTACAAAACCCGAAATGGCCAGTGCAGTGTTTACCTGGAGTCTTGTCATCAAGGTGATTCACATGTTATTCCTTTTTAAAATGTATTTTGTACAGAGCCATGCCAGCTAGCTGTTTCCCCCTGCTTCTAGTCTTTATGCTAAGCTAAGCTAACCAACTGCTGACTATCTTCATACTGAGACTTAGATGAGAGGATCAATACGACCTTCATGTCTGTATGCTAAGCAAGAAAGCAAACAGGCCTATTTCCCAAAGTGTCGAACTACTCCTTTAAAGAAAAAATGCTGGTTTGGACTTACCTTTGCCAGTCTGCCCCTTGAGCAAGCAATCAGTGATGAGCTGGGAGCAGCATCTCTGCAGGGCTGAGGCCTGGCTCAAGGTGTTGCTGCCCAAAGACTCACCCTCTGTCTGCTTCTCACTGCTCAGCTCGGACGTGTAGAGGGCCAAAGCAGCAAACAGCAGCCAGGAGTAGTTGTGGATGTAGGGCTGGATCAAGCGGTGACGGTCACTGATTCGTATGGTCACCATGGGGTACACTGTGATCCGATGGGTGGGCAGGTGGCTAGAGATGGGATTGTTAAAAAATAGTTAAGCTAACAACTCGGAGGTAAACCACTAAAAAGTAAGTGTGTTTTAACAGCATAAGATTAAATGTGTCACCTGTCGGGGTACTTCTTTGCGTTGTAACAACCAAAGCACAGGTCAAAGTCTTCACAGACGTTGCAGTTGATCCTGCTGCCAACAATGAGCCCCTGGCAGTGGTCACAGGCGTATTCCATGTTTACCATCTCATGGTCATCCTCATGGCCCTCAGGCTTGGCACCACCTGGTTAAAAACACACATAATCACATTTAGGTTTGATCTTATGCTCTTATCCAACTTACAATTAATTACCCTGTTTCTCTACACTGACTGTAGCGGAGTGTATGAGCTCACTGAGGAAGCAGGTCTTGCAGAGGTCCATATCCATGCACTGCAGACATCGGTAGCGGTGCCAAGGTGCCATCCTCTCACAGCCGTCACAAGAGATCACAACATTGAGCAGGTCACAATAGCGTGCAATGAACATGTGCATCTGTGGATAGGACCAGGTAAATGATTTAAAGTACACAGTATTATCATTATCAAACTAGCTCAAACATCTACTGAGATTACATAAATATTTACTTAAATATTTTATACTTCATCACACACAAACAGCATTAAAGACAGAGGTTATTTGTTTTTTGGATTGGGTCATATTATGACAGGAAATAGATTACACTATCTACCTCAGTCTTAACCATTATTGTGTGCATGTGTTTGTCTTGTTAAACAAATATACACAAAATTTGAATGTGACACTTGTGTGGTGTGACGCTAACACGCTACACTAAGATGGTGAACATGGTGAACATTAGACCTGCTAAACATCAGCATGTTAGCATTATCATTGTGAGCATGTTGATGTTAGCATGTAGCTCAAAGAACTGCTGTGCCTGAGTACAGCATCACAGAGCTGCTAGTGTGGCCGTAGACTTGCTGTTTTGTCTTGTTATAACCTTGATGACAGATGTTAGGCATATCCATTGATATTACGCCAACATCTTGTCTAAATTGCAGGTTGTCTTTCAATGTATTATCTGCAGGACTATATCTGCTCTATTCTTAGGATGCACAGGAAAGAAAACAGAGAGCAGAGAAGCACTTGGGGCAGTCAGGTTAAGCATTGAGTGTCATCTGTTTCCCCAGACAGCTCAGATGCAAGACAATTTTCCTTGTTTGCTAATGATTGCACTTTTATGTCTTTTATGCACTGTGATGTACCTTTCTCCTGTCCTCCATGGAGTCCTCTTCATCGATTTTGTCATACCACTTCTCAAACATCCCATCCATACACTCGTCCATCCACTCCTGGTTCTTCTTGTAGTCTGCAATTTCATCCTCCTCTGTCCATTGACTGAAGATGAATTGAAACCACAGAAAGAATCTATCATCTCTGCAATTTAAGTGGCTGGGACACTGTTTGACATAATGTAAGAGTTTTGAAATAAAAATGAAAGCTGTGTCTTCTGCTAGCCTTAGCAATTGTTATAAATATGAAAAGCATTTCATTACCACTGTACAGTGCCTTATTTTCTGAGATGGGTCTGATATTACCTGATGGCAATGTCATGAACACTGATGTTCTCCTGGGACATGCTGAGCAGGAGGTCAGGAAGCTTGATACTCAGGAAGAGAGGAAGGTCATGTATCTCCCAGCTCATGTCTAGAAGGTGCAACAAGCAGGTCTGCACACATGACAGGGCTGGTAGCAGGGCTCTGGAGAGCAGTGATGAGGAACAGGTTACACCAATGCACACACACTTGGAATTACACTAATCACTGCTGCAAGCAATTTTTTTGAGTGAAAATGCTGCGTTACAAGGACAAGAGCTTACTTCTCATTGAGGCTGCTGAAGCCTTGTACTGCCTCCACCAGCATGAGCACCAACTGATGGTAGGAACGCCTCACCTCCTCTCCTAGCTTCTGCCCAGTGTCTGACAACTGAGAGAAATAACTAAAAAAGACATAGCAAAGACAATGAAATACTATTGTACAGTTGTATGTCAGCATACAGTTTTGTTTATTTCCTTCTCAAAATGTAGCTGATATTCATGTCTTGAATTGATATTGGTAAATACTAAAAACAATCTCCAAAGAGACATACATTTGGCAGCCCCAGTACTATCATGAACAGAGGTCACAGCAATCTATTTTAGCATAACTACAACCCCTCTCTGTTCAGCATCTAACAAACAAATCTATACTGTTATTCCATAATTCCAAACGCTGGGACAATGTTGTACAAAATCACAAATATTTACTGAACTGTGCGAACCTTTAGTATTAACATACAACATATAAAATGTACTGTTGTTCCAGTGAAAACATTTTCAACACATGTACCTGGTGAAGTCTTTCTGGCATGCCAGCAGCTCCTGTAGGAACAGGATGCAGGGGGCTTGGAAGAGGTGTGGCTTTCCAAGGGAATGTAAACACTGCTGAACCATCTCCAGGACCTTGCACACACTCAGAGCCTGGGCTTTGCTCAGGGACAGGGTCTGTAGAATACTACAGGAGGAAGAACTGGATGACTTAACTCTGTATGGTACAATTACAATAAAAAAAAAAAAAAAATGGATGTCAGTCACCTTGCTGTTGTGAGAGCCTGGTCCCTTATAAAGTTTAGGGTGTGTTTAAGTATTGGGTAGCGATCCTTGACAGAGGGGGTCATGCGGGGCTCTTCTATAGATCGACAGGACAGGAGGCGTAGGCGTGCCCGACTGAATGGGGCTTTACGAGGGAAGGCTGAGGGTGATGCTGGTTCCCCTTGCTGGGAGGAGAGGCTCTCTGTGGAGCCTCTGTGGCCTCGCCTGCTGGGACCACAACATGATGAGTTTTGGGCTTGAGCACCAGAGGGCTGGCTCTGTCCTGCCTTGGCCTCACTGCCCTCCTCAGACCCTGCAGCCTGAGGTCCCAGAGAGGAGCTGGCCTGGAAGTCCCCTTCCGAGATCGAACTTGAGCGGAGGAGTGGAGCACTGCTGCCCTCTGCAGCTTTGGTAGAGTCACTGTCCTGGCACGGTACTCCACAAGGGGTAAACCTGAAGAGCAAGAGGCTCTTCTCGATGCACATCTCAGCTAGAGAGAAAGAAAATAATGTTAAAGAGATAAGAGTTGATGAAAAGAAAGGGTGGGATTTGGCTTTACATTAGCTGGAGTCCTCACCTAGTGTCTCCATGGTAACCTCATCATGATCCCCTTCCTTCTCATCAGGAACATTCATTTTGCTAACAAGGTATCTTTGCTTCATCTCCAACTGACAGGAAAAAAGACACCATCAGCATAATAGTTGAGTAACACGATCATACATAAACTTAGCAGCAGATAATCATCAAAGATATGAATCCTGTCAGTAAGACTCACCATCCATGTTCTGATGCTGTCTGCCAATGAATACACCTGCACAAACTCTTCACTTAGACAGGACTTGCAATCCTGATTAACTACTCATACAAAGACAAAACAGAAGGGAGAAATCAACTGAGTGAGTCAACAGAGTTCATCAACCATGCAGAATTAATTATGATAAAACACAGCAAGATACTGAATCAATAGCTTTTGGTCTAGGACCACTGATCATAGTCAAGCATTACCATAGGCCAGCAGGGCATGGTTGAGGGCTGGTGTGTGGTATACCATGGCTGCCCAAACAGCATTCACAGCTTGGTCTGTCTTTGACCCAGCCGCAATCTCGTTCCTCATTGGCTGTTTTCTGCAGGACTGCATGAGGGTCCTCATCAGCTCTGTTCTGCTGTCTGTCGGTTCCTGGGAAGGGTTCCAACGGGCAAACTCCTCCAGGAAGCTCATTAACTCATCAAGAGTCCATGCATTTGTCTACCACACAGAAAAACAGAGTATTAGAGCACCACCTAGCTGCTGAGGTCAAAAAGCAATGGAATAATATAAACCTGAGAATGGAACTTCTACATGGCTGGATTATGCAGATTTTATCATAATAATAATAATAATAATAATAATAATAACTTTATTTATATAGCACCTTTAAAAACAGAGTTGGAACGTCCAGAAGGGCCCCACCTTAGGATCTCAGGCTGGGAACTGGCTCATATGGGGTCAACATTTTTGCTATATAGCTTGGGGCCAGACCCAGACGTGCTTTAAAAGTGAAAATAAGTAAGTAAGTAAAATCTTAAAATCAATTCTAAATCGAACAGGGAGCCAATGAAGAGAAGCCAGGATTGGGGTGATGTGATGTTGTCTGTTAAAACCAGTAAGACACCGAGCTGCTGCATTCTGAACTAGTTGGAGGCAAGAGAGTGACTTTTTGTTTCATACCTGGTCCGTGGGTGTTTTAGTCCGATTCGTCTCTCTTGTTTCACACAACCCGTGTCGCAGAATGGGTTTCCATAAAAGAGAAGACTGAACATGGGACATTTTCCCTGGTGGAAGCTCTTTAACAGTGCGTATCTCTGGAATAGACAGCAACCCACAAATATCAGCATTTAAATCTATCATCAAGAGTCTGACAAATGCTCAAGCATGATATAATTCTGAAGTAGTCTGAAATGAATTCTCAAAATGAACCCAAATCAAATATGTTTAACAAATCCCTAATTTTGCAAGATCTGTTTATGTAAGCCTCAAATGTACAAGATTAGAAAGATTCTAACTATGGCCCAACACAGTCATTCCCAAACTTTTCTCTGGTAAAGGATTCTCCCAGAGAACCACTTCACCTTCATTTGATAAAGGTGTTGGAAAACAGTCTCACCGTGAGGGGATTTCAGGGCGAGGGTTCTGGAAGCAAGACGACCCATCAGGCGAGCCACCAGCAGCTGCAGGTCTGACATCCAAGAAATAGTGATATCTGGCAGGCCCATGGCTATCACAGTGAACTTGTAACCCCACTCGTTATTACTGCTATCAGAGTGGAAGAGGAACTGAAGTTGAGGGCCAGCGTCAAATGTCACCTTCTGAAGGAGCAAAGAGAAGAGACAGACATGTGTAAAGCAATTAAACAACAACAGTGTTTCATATGGAGTCAACTGAATGGTTTCCCGTAGGTAGGATACCTTTGGCCACTTCTCAGTTCCAACCTTCATGTCATAGCGGACCTTGCCACCTCTAGAATCTGTGAATTCTAGGTAGTCGTATCTGTGAATATCAAGAGCATAGATGATGGATTATAAAAATTCTCAGGATAAAAAAACCCCATCTTATTGTGTAATATTTTCCATCAGTCACCTCTTCTCTGTCTCACAGCGTTCGTCAAATTCCACCTCAAAAGAGGTAGCACCAGGGCAGGCAAAGATGCTGGTCTCGTGGCGGCTATTCTCATAGTTGTGAGGGGACTCCATGTTCCAGGTCCTCAACACCACTGGCTGCTGGGGCTGATGCCAGCTGTCCTGATCCACCTAACAGTGACATGGTATGCAATTAATGTTTGTTACAGTCAATGGTGGAATGTAACTAAGTACATTTATTCAAGTACAAAAGTACAAATTTGAGGTACTTATATTTTACTTGAGTATTTCCATTTCATGCTACTTTATACTTCTACTGTCCTACATTCAGAGGTAAATATTGTACTTTTTACTCCACTACATTTGTGTGGCAGCTGCACTTACTGGTTACTTTGCAGATTTATTTACATACAATATATATTCAAAAAGTATGATGAGTTTATAAAATATGATACACTGTTATAGATTAAACTACCCAACAGTAAATACAACAGTTAAAATTAGCTACAACAAAACGAAATGCTACTTACAACAAAATGCTACTTACACATTAATGCATAAGTAATAATAATCCAATAATATATAATAACACTCACAGAGGCAATTTCTATGAGTACTTGAGTACATTTTGCTAATAATACTTACATACTTTTACTTGAGTTACATTTTCTTTTACTTGTAATTTTCTTTTACTTGCATTTTTATATTGCAGTATTGCTACTTTTACTTAAGTAAAGGATTTGAGTACTTCTACCACCACTGGTTACAGTAGTGTTGTTGAGACCAGTATTTGGGCTGTGTAACCATCCACGGCCCAAATGCTGGTCTGCCTTTTCACCTCTCTGTTTATACTCGTACAGTGGGATGAGAGGCTTTATGACTTCTGGTACACTAAGGTGTAAGAGCAGACTGGACTGACCTTAGAAAAGATGTCTCCAGTATCACTTGATAGGCTTTTGAGGAGCTCAACCAGAGAGGAGAAGCTCTTCAGCAGCACGCTGTGAGGGATGTCCAAAGAGCACAGCTCCAGGAGTAAAATCATCTGCCAGGACCAGAACAAATATTACAGTCATTCAGCACTGCCAACTCTATAAATGTGCAGAAAGGCAGTTCAAAATCATGAGATAATCTGAGTGTATTACCAGTTGTCTGAAGACTGTGGCTAGGATGGAGCTGCCTAGTTTGTCAGTAATTTCAGCACCAGTGTACCTCTTCAGGAGGGAACCAAGGGTAGCTTTGATACTTCCCAGGAACTGCTCCACATCTATTAGAAGAAACCATTCAGTCATTCTGAAAGCATATCCTCTTGTCCACTCAACGATGAATTCTACTCAGCATCAGTGTTCGTACTGAACCATTATACCACTTATTCAGACATTCTATGATCTGTTGGAGCTGTGTGCTCTTATAAATACAGAATCTAACCCTGAAAATAGGAAGCGCTAAGAAGGTCATTTGTGTCAGCAATGCAACATTGTCGCTGTATCTCACAGTTTAGTAGGATGTCTCTGGCCAGCTCCATAGCAATACCGGTGGAGGCTCCTCCTTTGAGCTGCAGGTAGCACCAGGAGAGCAGACTGCCCTGCAGAGCCCAGAACAAGGACAGCAAAACTGTCCTGCTGGCTCCACCACTCTCATCCACAATCATAACCTCACACTGAGAGACGGGAGACAGTTGAACAGAGAGGAACATCAGAAAAGTAAATAGAAACGTGATTTCACGTCAAGACATGAAGAGACAGAGAGTGCGCTGGATGAATAACATAATGAAACAGTTGAGACAGTGTGTGTGTGTGTGTGTGTGACAGAGGGCTCACTTCTCTTGTTGCCACCAGCAGCAGCGTCTCCATGACTGACAGTATGGGGCTGATGTCAAAGTCTGAGGGAGCTCCTTTAGGTGGGAGCAGGAGAAGGCCACTTGGATCCTGGTCACTGCACACAAAGAAAACACAGCTGTTGCGGCTCCACTGTGATCTGGATGTGTAGGAGAATGTGTTTGTATATCTTCAGTATGCTTACCTGAAGTAATTACAAAGTGATTCAAACGTCACCTTCACCGACTCTGGCTGATCCTCTTCGGTAATATTTTTCTGCAAAAACGAATATAATTATATTGTTTAATATAATCATTATTAATATGATATTGCTAGAACTATTCTTATAAACTCACCATCATGTGGAAGAGTTTGTCCCGCCTGACGTGTTTATCAGGGAAGAAAACTGCTGCTCCATTAAGAATGGCCTTGACTGCTTCCTTGTGCAAAGCTTTTTCCACTAATGTCTCACCCACTGGACCATCCACAACTGAAACACAAACATCACAAATATTATTGCCGCATAGATTTTCACAAGTTCTTAGAAATCAGTCATGACAAGCTACTACTGTCCAAGGAATGAAAGCTGACATGTTCTTACTGTGGCAGAGGTGAGTGTAGAGTTCCCAGACGGCCCTTACAGAGTCCGACAGAGGCTCTGCACTGCTGGACGTGGATGGACAAGCCGCTGCTGTGGCTCCCTCATCTGGCCCTCTGCTCTCCTCTGGGCCCCGGGGCTCCAGTGGGTTGGGCAGCATAGGGAAACAGTTCTGCATCAATTGGAGCAGCAGAACTCTGCTCTTCAACACCTCCTCTCCCTCACTGAGACACAGACATATGCTCGATTACAGGTGAGACCTTAATATGTCTGGACGTGTCCCACTTACTGACCAATGTGCCTGAGCATGCTAAAAGGCAATTACTGCTGCACTGATGGCTGTAGTGAGCGTGTGTATACAAAAAACAGCAGCGACAGTACTACTACTCACATCTCCCTGAGTTTACTGTAGAAGTTCCAGAAGAGGTTCAGGCTGAGACCACTGAAGTCCAGAAGATACTTCTGCTTGAAGTGAGAGGCATCCTGCAAAAATGGAGAGAGGGCAACTGTCTGATAGTCTTCAACAACAAAAAAAAAAAAAAAAAAAAATGAAATGAAGTACCCGTTCAACTTCCACAGTTCAGCAGTACAGTAAAAGGAGATATTGCAATGTCTCCTAATGGACACAGGTGGGCAGACTGACCCACCATGAATAAATTAAAGAATGCAGTGAAAGTGAAAGAAAGTGAGTAAGTCTTATAAGTCTTATAAATACAAAACCGCAGTCAAGTCTCAGGCCAGTTGTTTGTTAAATGGTAATATTTCTCATAAATCTTATTGTTTCCTGCCAAAAAGAGAGAGTTTCTACTTGTTCTCTGTCTCTCCTGGTGATGTTGTTTAGTGTGAGATCATTTTAAAGTAATGAGGGAAAAAATGTTGCAAGGTTTTTTTTTGTTGTTGTTGTTTTTTACATCAGTGATTGTCACCATTGGCCCTAGTGCAGTGGGTCCATTAATCACTTCAGCAGATTTCCCAATATATCATGCTGGCTGGCACACATTACATAATACAGTGTTTTAAGAAGCTTGCAATGGTTTTCAGCGATAGAGTTAAGGTATTTCCAGGTAATCATACTAATATATACTAATATTATTGATATCTAAATGATTAGTGATTACTGTGGTAGTGATTAGTAGTTACCATGTCTCGTGTAAGCTGTTGTATGAAGAATAGTGTCTTGTTCAGTAGACAAAGGCCAGTGACAGCATCACAGTCAAAGCTCTCTCCCTCTGGACTGAGGTCGTCCAGGTCTCCAAGCCTCTCTGTCCCGGGGCACAGATAGCCACTGAAGGTGAGGGACTGCACTCCAAGGCGCTCAGCAGAGTCTTGCCTGGTGCAGAGGAATTTTACCATCAGGAACTAGGAAGACAAGTAAACAGAGAAATAAGGTGTGATGACTTAATAATGACAGCAAATTGAAAACAATGGCCTTCTCTTAGCATACTTTGGTTCGTAACAGTACTATTTTTACTGTATTATGAAGCCCTAAACACTAAATAACAAGATGTCTGGCAGCATGAATACATAATTCATGTAACACAACACAGTGTTAAGGAATAACTGGTTGAGGGCGTAAAATAATGAGGTTCAAATGTATAGAGAGAATAGAAGAAAGACAAAATGTGTCTTAGCTTTATCTGGATGCAGTATGTACCTTTGCAACGCGACACTGCTGCAGCTTGATCTCCACATCGTTCCAGTCGTCCTCGAGCTCAAACCAGCCAATCGGCTCGTCCTCCGACTGTGCTGGAATCCTCACACTGCAGGTCACACGGTGTGTCAGCCATTCACATAAACCACTAAGGTAGACCCCCACACTGCTCTATATTAGTATTATCTTATTACATTGGATGGTTCGTCAAAGTGCTACATGTACTTAAAACCAGTACTCTTATGTGCTAATCATAGCTGTCGTCTCTTATTAACAGCTCACCAACTTGTAAATCAATAAAAACAAAAGCACACTAAACTGAAATATCAGGAATAATAAAATTCAGACAACTATAAAGGGATCCTTACTTGTCTTGTACAAACTCTTTGTAGTTCTTGTAGTCCCACGCGTCATACTTTTTGAACCTCTTGAAATGTTTCTCTGCATCAAAAGAGTCTTCCTCCTTGTACGCAAACACCAAGCCGCATTTTGCTCCAATGGCTCCTTTTCGCACCTTATCACACAAACCAGAGAGTAAGTGTTATGTACAGTAATCCTCTATCACTGTCAGAACTCTCAATGAAATGGTGAAATCAAACGGAGCCTCACTTTGATCTTCATCTGAGTGACCTGGAAGTTACTCTGGTCCTCTGTCGACAGGATCACACTTGCTTTCTTCCTGCCACTTTCTGTAAGAAAGCCTTCGCAGCAACAAAAACATGCGGTTATACACGAGAGCATGTTATTAAATTATTAACGTTATTGTTATTTTCTCATTGAATAAAGATGGTCTCAGTCATACCGTCTCCAGTGGAGGACTCTGTAAGCATGTTCTCTGGTCCTGATTTCTCCTCTTTACTTTTCACATCACAGGCCTGTAGGTGCAACTGGAGGGGCTTCCCTGTAACGAGACATAAAGCATGATTTTCTATGACATCATTGTTAATCATTTGATCATTTTCCGTACAGGTTATAACTTCATTCCTGTAACTTCATTCCTGTACTGGGAGGCAGCAGCTTTGTAATAGAATTAGCAATTTTCCACTGCATTGCCAACTAATGCATCTCCTCCTTGTAGTCTAAGCACTTTCTCTCCTAGGTCTATGGTTTCAAATGTCCTCACGTGAATGAGAGTAAAGGAGGTCTGGTCACGTTACCATTGCGATTAAGTAGTCGCAGCCTAACGGAGGCCATAGACACGATGAGGGAGGAGGCCTTGTACTCGGTCTCTAAATGATCGCTGATGCAGGACAGGGCCTGGAGAACTTTTGCCACACTGCCTCTGGCCAGAGCGAAGGCCAGGAGGGTCAGTTCAGCATCAGGACTCACACAGCAGCTACACAGGAGCAAAGAAACAAACACATGTTAGTTTTAGGGCACTTTTAGTCATATTAAATGAGCATTTGGGTCTCTATTTCAGAGTGTCAAAGGTATTTTGGCCAAATAAATATATTTTCATGTATGGTCAATGTTGGAGCCATTGTTGTATTGTTTTCATTATTATGTGTGTAAATGAAGTCATATGTTCACTTACAGTAGGTGGTATGTGGAGTATGGGGAAAGCACAAGTAGGTGAAGCGGTAAACACACAGCAGGTGTGTTGGTTACCAGAAGAAGCACACCATTTTTTGAGTGTCAGATGTAGTGTGAGTTTTTTGTTTGTCTACATGTCAGTTATTGATATTAAGTGCATGTGGATCGCCGTCAACATGGTGAACAAACCTGATGGTATAGAAATAAATTCACTTGATGTTTGGCTATACAAACGTTTGGAAATGTGAATTATTGAACTGACATGCTACACAAGAGGACGAGTCAGAGGTAAAAACCGGTATAGCAGCCCCTCAGTGGCTTGCAGGTTTCTTGTTTTGTCAAGTCATGTCACTAAAGTCATAACTTCCAGATGTTCCCAGATCTTAAAGGATAGGTATACATTTTTTTTCAAGTCAATCTTAAAACAATACTCACATGCTATATGTACCTTGACAGCATTATTGGTCGCTGTAATTTTTTCTACTGTCCATGCTGGCTGCAAAGCATTTTTTATCTACTGCTACTGTTGAAGCCAGATTAGCTTCAGTGGACTCTGGATTTTGTCCCCAATCACACAATGAAATTGCGTTAAGAAGGGATGTCTTTGCAACCAGTATGGACAGAAGGAACAATTACAGCAACCAATAACCCTTTCAACATACATATGGGCATGACTTAAAAAATGTGAACCTATCCTTTAGAGCTGCCCCCCCAGCCATAAAGCGTGACTTAACTAAGAATTCATCTGTGACTAACACTAATGCTAAAAGATTACTCAGAAACATTATAGATGACATTCATTTGGTATGTGTGAAAAGTGAAAAAGGCCCTCAGTTATCAATCTGGCCTCTGCATCTTCTCCTCTATGTCTCTATTCTCTATTAGAATTAAAAGGGAAATAGAAAGGGAAGCAAAAGTTACATCAGTATCTTAAAATATAGTAGCAGCTAATACTGACTAATGGGAAATACTATTACCATGAATATTCAATTCAATACAGTCATAATACATTATCTGGTTCAAATAGACTACCAGCCAACTCTAGGGTCTCCCCTACATTTGGACCAAAAAATGCGTAGACAAACTATTTTCACTACAATATTTGTCTGTTTGAAATTTAACATATTGAAGTTAAAATGCTTTTTCTGTGAGGGTTTAAGGAATCATCTGACTACTGACTAGTGTTAACTGCAAAAACTCCAGTAAAGACCAATACATAATAATGTATCTCTAACAATGTTGAATGTATGTCTGAATAAACATAGTCTACAGTAATCGTTTTGATAATTAACTGATGAGATTATGTTAGTCATTTTGTTGCTGCTGTTGTTGATAAAGACCATGGCCACCACTGAAGGATTTACAGTACATCAAATGGAATGGAAATAGTGTGTCATTGCCCCACTAAATCAATACTTCGATTTTAGCCTGTTTTCATTGTGATGAAGTCAGCGTTATGAGCTCAGTGTGGCAGTGATGGGCGGGTGTGCTGATGTAATCCCAGCAGGTCATTACTCTGCTATCCTGAGGAGAAATCCATCCACCTCCTCCAGGATGTTTAAAGAGAAGAACTTGGGGAACTCTGTGGATGATGGCGTCAGAGACAACGGTGGCATGTGCCGTAAGGCTTTTCTAGGAGAAAAAAAACACAAAAAAATCCCTCAGAACACAAGCGCTGGACAAATCACTACACTTAACTCAATGCAATAAGAACAGAAACATTAGAATCCTAACAAACATTGTTGCACTCTCAAGCCCAAGTAGTGCATCTTACTGTGTGCTGTGAAGGACAGTCTGAGCCAGCGCAGGGTTAGTCTCCATGGATGCAGTGACCAAGGAGGTGAGGAGAGACAGGTACCAGATGGCTGAAGCATCCGAAACAGACACCTCTTTACTCTTGGTAATCTGATAGCCCAGCGTCTTCAAGCCATGAATCCGCGTGTCACATCCATCGCTCAGGCACCGCTTAATGTTGATTTGGATGTCTGGGGGTTTGGTGAAGAGATAATGCAGTTAGCAGACTGATGGAACACATCATGCACAAATGCCATAATCAGTTGCTTCATCCTTTGAGAATGTCATAAAATAGATGTTGATTAAGGGAGACACAAATAAAACAAATCATTCCTACTAATAACAATGAGAAGTTAAATCCATGCAGAGCCAGCCAGTCAAGCTCAATTTGTGATTTAGCAGATCATTCACAGCCATGACTGATTCAGCCTGTAGCTACAGCCGCAAATCACAGGACTATGTATAGGATTATTTGAACCTCCTCTAGTATTTGACTGTTCTTGCTCACAGCTGGCTCAATCTAAACGTTATCCTCATTCCAACATATATTTCTTAGCCAAAACCGAGCTTGTGAGTTTTAGCCTAGCTTCTGTGTGACAAGACAACTTCTAATAAAGGTGGATGTGTGACCTATTGGCTACACAGATGGTCCTTTAAGACAATGGTTCACAACCTTGTCTGATGTACCCCTAAGTACTTCTTTATCATACTCCTTTGATAGGAGGGATGGCTTTATAGTGTTGTTCAATGGTATTTTTTAGTACTTTTTGACCAAGTTTGCATTTGTCCTACTGCCATTTGGAGTGACAGAAACTGGTTGTTTAAACCATTTACAGTATTCTAGCTTTGAGCTTTTTGTTGTCTTTTATCCAACTAGTCTTTCTGCAGTCTTAATCTTAAACTTACAGTTGACTCAGGTTGGTGGGAAACTGAGGCATGTCTTGTGCAGTCAGACCAGTTATTGTCACAATAACTATATATATATATATATATATATATATATATATATATCCTAAACACAAATATGTGGATATATTACCAAATCATAATTTCTATTTTTTTCAAATTAGCTGAGCTTCATAATTTTCCACGTACCACCTGGTAAGTGCAGAAGTACCCCTGGTCGGGAATCATTGCTTTAAACCATGAGACAGAAGATGGAGATTTAGTTTAACCCCTGTCAGCAGCAAAAAAACAACCACACACGAGCACCTGGATTTGATGCCTGGCTTCTAGCTAGATTCAATCCTAGGCTCATGAAAGCTTGCATGTGGATTCAAAAGTGAGCCACTTAATCATTCAATTATCTATGAATCTCTTAGCCGGCATCATGCTCCGTCTTCTCCGGAGCGGTGCAAATGAGAAAGACAGTTTCTCTACAAGGCATCAGAGAAGGAACACACAAGCACAAGATAAATAAACAGTCAACTAAGCAGACAGTCTGACAGGTGGTGACTCACAGGGGTGCGTGATGTTGGCATTCTCCAAGAGAGCTACGTAGCCTGTGACATTACTGGGGATGCGGATATCTCTGATCTCCTGCAGGGAACGCCGGTTTTTCCCAACAGCGACTGAGACCAGTTGAGGCATGTAGCTGTGGTCATTAGAAGCCACGGCAATGGCCAGACGTCTCAAAACCACATCTGGCTTCATTTTCAACCTGGGAACAGAAAAGAGACGACTTTCCATCTTAACATTGATCATACACATGTGGACCAAAAACTCCATACTTCAAGGATCGGGTACAAATGACAATCCGCAGCAAGATCTCGAGGCACATATCACAGAGCAGATGCCCTTGCCTTATCCAGTGTGAGCGTGCACTGCCGTCCGACTGCCAGAAAGACGCCGTTTCCCCATTTGTCATCTTGAAAATGTCTGCAACATTGGATGAAGCTTCTATTGTGCTGTAGCACTGTGTGACCACCTTGACCTTGTCCACCTCTGGATCACGGTCCAGCTCTGCTCTGTACTGGATATCTAAATCTGAAAGAAGCAAATACAGATTAGGACAACTGTCTGAAAGGTGTGCGGTAGCGGGAGACAGATACAGTTCTAAATATGTCTTAAGTGTTATCCTTATTCTGAAAATACACAGGAGAACATTCAGAAATGTAGAGTTAAAACCTCTTATTCAGAACTAGCTGGCCATTTTATTCATCCGAAGTTCTGGTGTTCACCTTTCTCCTTTTGCAAGAGGAACTCCAAGAAGTCCTGGACCACACTGGACCTCATGGTGCAGATACTGTTGTAGCCCTCCAAAATAGGGAAAGGGATGGCACTGCTGGGAATACGATTCCTGTGTAAGAATTTAAGGATCTTAGAGGCATGTGCCCCTAACCGGTCTTTGGTCTTGGAGAATATGTCAACAAAACCTATGAAGAAAAAGTATTTAAAAAAGGGTGGAAAGATATTCAGGGTTAACTTCTCTGCCACCTGCAGACAATACCTATTCAAATAAGGTTGACCTTGTTCATACTGGTAAACAAATCACATCTCATACCTGGGGTTAGGGAGCACGCCTGTAGCTGTCGTATCACATGGCTCAGCTCTCCCTTTAGATTAGCTCCATTGGAGTTCTTCAGAGCAATCAGCATGCTCTCAACATCCACCACCCCATCCCCCTCTGCATCGAACTGCCCAAAGGCCTGAGACAGGGACAAAGATACACATTGTGACACTTATACTGACACAATCACTCCCATTCCTGTACACCATTACAGACCCATATGGATATAACTTAAAACACAAATGGGCCAACAATTGGTAGCCTTCATTCATGGGGCACACAATCTGCTCTACTTCTACTGCTTATTATTAAGTTATATACATTTTATGTCTGTTTAACAAGTCATCAGTTGACATAAAAAAAGGCAGGTAGCAGCTCTACGTCTCATAGGGGTTGGGTTTTAAAATGAACCAGTGCAGCCATGTGTTGTATTTTAAGGTATAGCAGTGTGGCACTCCATGTCTACCCACACAAAGCCAAATGCAGACTAAAGTACACATTCATTCGTTAACCCATTCATCTGCAACCTTTGGTTAAACAACAGATGTTCGCCAACAGACAACAAGGCAGCGTGTTATGCTACAAGAGGCCAAAGCTGAAAACTCAGTCACAATAAACCTGACAAGCAAAGGTGCCATCGTGACAGCCCATCTGTCTGACTCATTGCACACACTTAAGATTAAACAGATTACAGGATATCACGTCTTCCCCTCTCATGACCTCACTAGGCAATCATATGTACTATTCGCTCATCATAAATGGGCATGACAACAGCTATAAACCCTCATACATGGGATAAGAACATTGCATGACATTTCACGTCACTTGTGAGAGGCACGTTTGTTTTTCTATGGCTATATACCTCTTCACATTCATCTCTCGGGGCATCTCTGCTCTCCAACATCTCGCAAAATTGTTCCACATTGACAGACTCTTCTCCTCGGTTTAACCGGTCCTCCAGCCACCGCACCAGGACACCCTCGTTCCCGGCCAGGACAGATTCCTGAATGGTGACTCCTGAGTCGCTAATGCGAGCCGCTGCTTCTCTTAGTTTCACTTGCTCTAAGAGGACCCCGGGGTTAGGTGGTCCACCGGTGGACACGGGCACGTTATTCGATCCCCTTCCGCTTCTCCCAGAACCGGAGCCTCCACCGCCTCCGACGCCGACGCCAGTGGCCGCAGAGGCCGGGCTGTCTTCCGCGAAGCCGGGGCTCTCCGTTTCTATGTCTTCCTCGTCGCCGCTGCCTCCACCGCAGCCGCTCTCGGCGTTCCCCATGTTTGTTTCACCGACCTAGGGCTCCCCCGAAAATCTCTGCGGCCTACTGGGTGTCAGATTTGAAACGGTAGTACCGGTCTGTACACAGACCTCTCTAACCTACAGCTAGAGCTCTGGCGTTCACTACTACCGCATTGACGTACTGTACGTCAGTTTGCCTGATACGTCCTTTGCGTCTGTTGCGCACGCGCTGTGGTGTTTCCATTCACGGAAGCACCTGCGTTGTTGTCGCTGTTTTTTCAATTACAAGGAAGATGATGTGATGTTAAGGGTCTGGATGCGAACACGCTTGAATGAACAGCATGCTCGGCTATGTATTTGTCGCGTTTTTAGCACTGGCAGTGTTGTTCCTCCCTCACGACTGGTCCGTTACATTTGGGAATGAATCAACCCAGGGGCCCCCTGTCCGGCTCCTGAGCAGGCATGAACTATCCCTGTACAACGGGGAGGAAGGCAGCAGGGGCCTTTACCTGGCTATACTGGGGCACGTTTTTGATGTGCAAAAGGGACACAAGCACTATGGACCGGATGGTGCTTATCACTTTATGGCAGGTGATTCCCTGCTTCTCCTACTAGTGCCCGTTTTGTGTTAATTTTAATACCTGAGCTCTTAATATTAAACCACAGAGAGATCTTTTAATAGGAGTAGGACTAGAATAGTAGGGCACTGGTTAAACACTGTCTGGTGCTGATTAACACCCCAAACCCTCAACAAGCCTAAATCAGGAACACAAATTCCAGTCTAATAATAGCACATAAACAGCTATAGTAGGCTACATTAGTATCCTATATACTGTACTGTATATGTGTCTCCTTTTTCAGGCAAAGATGCCTCACTGGCCTTCATCAGTGGGGACTTCACAGAAAGTGGCCTGACAGATGATGTATCCAGTCTGTCCCCACAGCAGGTGGTGGCCCTTTATGACTGGCTGTCCTTCTATCAGAGGGAATACCAAACTGTAGGTATGTGATGTTTGTCCCCCAACTCTTTTAATTAGAATTTTTGGTACAGCACATGCATTTCTTCCTAAACAAACTTCGTCAGCAGTTACCTTCCAAGCATCTTGTTAAGATCAGAAGTTCAGTTAAGCTTTATTAAAATAATTTGTTGACACGTTAGTGTAGATTCTAACATTACTAAGGTTTTTGATTCCTCAACAGTACTGCATTAGAGGCCTTCACACCAGACATGAATAGCTATGAATGGGGCCTTCCAAAAAGTCAGATAAAGACTAAAAAAAATTAAAAATTAAGCCAGTATTACCAATGTTTGGACAACTCCAGAATATGCAGTATGAGCATATTATGTTTCTTCATAGCTGTCACAAGCTTGGTCCACACATGGAAACAGCTTGCAGAGCTTAGATTTGGTGAGCTACAGCTTGTGCTGTATTTTGAATTGCAATAGCTTGAGACTGATGTGGAATGTTGCTGACTTAGGTGTTACACCTCATTTCTCCTTATAAATGGACATCCATCATCATCTTCAGTTTAATGTCAGCCTCTCCTATGTTGAATTTCAGGTCTGGTAATAGGCCGGTTCTATAGCGAGACCAGGCAGCCCACAGAGGCCCTATTGGATGTAGAAGCATCACTAGCAGAGGGCCAGCGAATCAAGGCCCAGTCTGAGGCTGAGATGGTACGCTTCCCAGCCTGCAACTCACAGTGGAGCGCTGCCAGGGGAGGAAGAGTCTGGTGCTCCACTAAGAGGTATGGAAATAGTTTTGGCCTAATCAAATATTATTAAGCTTACAGGGCATACGATGCAGTGTTGTGATGTACTTCATACCTGTAATAGAGCAGTTCTTACACTGGCGGGAGTTATTGGTATACATAAGGATTTATAGGACTGATTGGATTTTTTTCTCTCTCTAGTGGTGGAGTGGAAAGAGGCTGGACGGGTGTCCCGCGGAAGCTCTTCTCTCCAGGCTCCAGTGATGTTCGTTGTGTCTGTGTTGAAGACCCAGCTGCAGCAGAGGAAGACCCAAACCTGCAGAAATATGACTGCTGTCCTCCACATGCTGACTCATGCTCTGTTGAAGAGTACTAGTCTCTGGGCCAGCCCAGAAAATGGACCTATTCATGGCCTGCCTTTTAGCAAAACAAAACTCAGGAAAACACAGGGACTTTTGCCAGTACATCACAGCGATGAACTTGTGCACAATAAAGAGGTAGAATGAAGAAAACTCATTGGTGCATTGGTTTTTGATGACCTTTATGTAAAGTTGTCCTCCCTTTCTCTAAAAAGGATACACCAGGAAGAGACAGGCTAGATATCTGAGCATACAGATACAATATAATGTGCATAAAAGATTAAACAATGTGCATAAAAGATTAACAGAGGCAAGATTTAGGTTTGTCACAATGACAAGCACAAACTGCATTAAAGTACAAAACAGTTGTAGTGGTCAAAAATATCACACATTTATCTGTACAATTTAACAATACTTAAAGAGGCCCCACCGCTTGGCCATCCCTCGACTCCACATTCTCCCCAATGATTGGAAATGCCATGTGATCTTGATAAAGTGCACCTGTTAGGCTTAGAAATCAAGAAGTGTTAAATGTGATGGGTCAAGACAACAACTTGACTTGAGGCAACATTGTGGGGACTATGATCATCCTATGAGGATCTCATGGCAGATCAAAAATGGAATGTTATCATTTGGTGACTGATTTTAAAATATGATTCATAATTATGACAATGACATGTAAAGGCTACAAATTAAATGACACATAGGCATAATAGACACTTCTGTAACTGAGGATGAGGATTGTTGAGAGAATTTTGTTTTGGGGACCACATTTATATTCCTCGTGTTAAAACAGGCTTTCTCAGGTCACATTTTCCCAACTTGCCATGTTAAAAGTAAGCATTCCATTTAATCTGGCTACTGATGCCTACACATGATAGACTGTGTACCAATCATGGAGAAGAACAACTCCATTTCATGAGGAATGTCATCTCTTGTGCCATCTTTCACCTCTAACAGTAAAGTAATACAATGGTCAGTTAATAATTCTGAATCTAGCTAGATTAGATCCAATTTGGAAACAATGCTCATTTAAAAAATAAGTTGAGTTGCTTTCCCTTTAAATCCTCATTATCTGTCCCACTTTATCCAGTCAATACAGAATTGGGGTGACAGAAGAGTGAAAGATGAAAGATTACATGCTGATAGTTGAGTCTTTGTAGATCTAGTGATCTAGGGGCATTTTACACTTTGCTCTTGGTGGGCAGCAGCCTCAGTTCTCATATACATGTAAGTATTCATTTTGTAGCATTGATTTTTTTGTCTTTGGGCAGGTCACATAGCATGAAGGCTGCTGATGGTGAAATATCCAACAGAGAACAGGAAAACCCCCTCCAAAAGGTGATTTGATCATTCAAATGTTCATCATTGAATTGAAATGTCTATACAGCAGCTACCTGCTTGTGATAACAAGAGCTAATCATTACAAACATTATTGATCTTGGGAAACTGATGGACAAACTCAGTCCAGCCATCACCGAGCTAGAGAGCTGCTTATATCCACTTTAAGATACTTGATCAAAACAGAAACAAAAAGACAATGTTTCACTTTCTATTTGAAACATCCCTCTAGAACATTAATAGTTTTTCATAGACTGGAATAGTATAAAGGTGATGGTCCATAACTGTCCGGGAATCTCTTGTTAGTATGTCCTGCAACTGATGTCCCTTCTCCTGGTGTGCCTGAATAACTGTGCCAAGTTGGGCCTGGCATGGTCAGTGTCAGAGGGTGGAGGATATCCAGGCCACTGCATTACGATACCCCACCCAGAGTTAATACATCAAAGCAGATGTCACACACCCTCACCGGCTTGTTCAAGTCAAACTTGATGATGGGTATCTCCTTTATAGAGCACTTGTGGCACAACAGGCGCCCACAGTGGCGGCTAGAGTTAACAGTCAAGGAGGAGACACAGGATTAATCATACAGTTTGACAGAAAATGAAAACATTAGTGAAATTAATAAAAAGTATTATTTATTGTACATATATTTAAAAAAAAAAAAAAAAAAAAAATGCCATACTACTAACCAGTGATGTTTCCGTGTTGTAACACCAAACTTGGCAGCACATTCATAGCAGTTGGACCCATCACACCAAGGGGGCTCTTTGGACAGCATATCTAAACAAATAAAGAAAATTTAAAAAAAAATCAACAATTATCTAGTTATTAACCCACAGATCACACACGCCACTGTCCCCCGTCAAAAGTTATTCCCCACTGTTTGTCATCATGCCTCTTTGCCACGACGACATGAGCGCCATCGAACATAATGAGCCCGGAGCTCCGTGTGATGCTGGGACGTGTCGTTTTGTACTATACGCCGCTGCAGGCAAAGGAGGTATTGGAAATTTACCACAAATTGCAGGATTTTGGGCAAGATTTTCCGCCATTGAATCAGGCTTTCACCATCCGAAGGGACGTGCACGTGCATTTGCATTTGTAGAACAGTCAATACGAACGCACCGTCTCTCTGAAATAACTTGTGATTGGCTAAAGTCTCCCGTCACGGGATAGATTTTCTGAAGCCTGAAAACAGAGCCAAGAGGAGGGGCTGAAGCAGAGGTTTTCTCTCAGACCACTTGAATTACAATATTACGGTTATTATTGATTTTTTGGCCATTGACGCCATAACAATACTGCCTACCCAACCTTTAATGTGGGGTTGTCATTTTAATATATGGTGAATCCCTGATAGATAATCGAGTGGGAAAACTTACCTAGAAGGCGGAAGAGCAACTGTTTGGTTGCAACTTGGTAGTTGAAAATGTTGATGCCCTGATTATTATTGATGCCCAGTCGAGCCCCAGCCCTCACAATGGCACGGCACAGGTTTGCATTTCCTTTCATGTAGGCCAGGAGCAGGACTGCAATAAAATACAGGCCACAGTCACTTTATCACAAGTGTACCACTGGTATTAGTATGCAATTTGTATACTGTTAACAACAATAATAATTAAGCAAGCTACAGTACCCGTGTTCCCTTCATTATCTGGTTTGTCCAGAGGGTATTCAGGCATACACTCCAGGAACAATTCAAAAATGGCAGCGGCGTTCTCTTTCCCATAATGGCCTAGCACATGCATTGGTGACTGACCCCTAAGCAGACATAATACGATAAGGAGACAGACAAGTTGACATTATGTTTTTAAAAAAACGTACACTTTCTACATTGTTAATATTCTGTTTCTATCCCATTTTCTGCATTCTATCATTTTAGTGTTGCTGCAGCAATAAATGAAAAGTTTGAAGTTATTGATCTCAAGGAAACATCTGACTGAACGAAACTGAGTGTACCTGAGATTGAAGGCCTCAGCGTCAATGTTGGACTCTGTGAGAAGGGTTCTGACATTGTTAAGGCGGCCCTGCATCACAGCCAGATGCAGAGCTGGGGAGACAAGAAAAATGGACAGACAAAGGATTATGGTATGTTGGGGTGGTGGGATAATAATGAATAATCAACTACACAACAGAGAATGGAGTAACTCCAACTGAGATATTTAAAGCTGAAAGCAATGACTACAGACAAGCTTAAACCCAGTCCTGTTGGCACAACTCTCTATTGTAATCTCTACCATGAGTAACTCATATAATCTTGTGTAAAAAAAAAAGAAAAAAAAGAAACCTGAACTAACCCTTTATCTTGCGGAACATTCTAATGAATTAACAATCTGGATCAAAACATCTGAAAAATGAACACCTGTGGTGTGAACTTAAAATGCAACATGCAACTCTGGCAGTTGTGCAAATGTGCAATGTGCATTGTCAGCTTTAACACAGCATTACTACAGGTGCCTTGTCAAGTCACTGCACCAAAATATGACCGCTGTTAATCTGGGTCAAAGGTGGTTAAACACTTCAGGAACAGGGGTTTCTATTATTCTGGTCACTGATGTCTCCCTAAACATAAAGATGTACAGTTCCTCAATGTACTTCCACCGAGCTTTTTGAAATTGCTGTGTACTGACATTAAATAAATGACAATCCTTTCTGTGAACTTGTTGAAGATTCTGCACCGCTTATCTGGCAATACAAAATATATTGGTATTTGGAAGGCAACCCACTTTATGATGGCTAGGGACTGGTAACTCTAAGGAGGTGAATTAGAGACTGAAACATAAGATAAGATAAGCCTTTATTGTCCCACAGCGGGGACATTTTTAAACATAAACATAAACTGGCCTCTGAGTTGATTGATAATCTGATCATTGTTTATTTGTCAATATGAGTGCCATTTGTTTAATAGAAGCATCCTAGATTATAAAGAAACAAAAGCATAATAATAAAGAATATAAAAAAGGTACCATTATTGCCATTCTCATCCTCAGCAGCAAAGTCTATACCATTCTCAAGCAACACAGAACAAATAGTGGCTAGGTCCTGCTGGGCAGCCAAATGTAGTGCTGTCTGCCTGTGTTTGGTCAGCTCATTTACTTTGGCTCCGGCAAGCAGCTGGAAGCAGAAAAATGCAAATTAAAAAACAGTATCAATCGCACCACTCTTCCAATCACACTTAAATTTGTCTTGAATAGTAAATGCTGAAGACAATCTGAGGTTTCTACCAGGTTGCGGACGATGATCTCAGATCCAGCCTGGACAGCCAGGTGGAGAGGGGTGAGCTTGGCTGCATCCTGAACCCTGGAGTTGACATTGGCTTGGACACTGATGAGGAACAGGACACTTTCAATGTCTGAATTTTGCACAGCCACGTGGAGGAAATTGCGCCCTTTGTTGTCCACCTGGACAGAAACAGAAGTTTGAGGTCAGGAGAGATTAATACTGTAACTGTACGTCATTTTTACTGTGTGCTACAGTGAGAAACTGGTGCATGTATGTCAGCACTACCTGTTCAGCAGCACCTGGCTCCCTCTTGAGGATAGCCTCTGCTGCCTTATTGTTCTTGTGCGTCATGGCACAGGCAAAGGGGGTCATTCCTTGACGGTCGCGAATGTTGAGACGAATGTCTGGGTGGGAAATGAGGAGCTGTATAATGACGTTGTGCTGGCTGCTAATAGCAGCATGGATGGGAGCTCTGCCCTCTGCATCCTGACAGAAATGGACAGACACAAAATTAAACACTTGGGAAAAGAGCACGTTTACAACTCACCTAGTAGTCTCTCATTAGCTGTATGCTGCAGTGGCAGGAGAAAGTATTAGTAGTATCAGACAATGATGGACCCACTGATGTGACAGGACTGACCTGGGCATTAACATTAGCACCAAACTCTAGAAGGCACTGCACCACCTCCTCCAATCCCCAGCTGCTTGCCAGGTGGAGGGGCGTTTGTCCGTCTCGGGCTTCTTCGTCTCCTTCCCCGTTAGGGCCTGGCTGCCTGGGGCTGTTCACGTCACAACCACTATACACACACACACACATAAGGCAGACAGTCAGTTCAGACAGCTAGCTGCATCCATCTCAATAACACCAAGCTTAAAAACAAACAGGTTGCTAGTTTTAGATTGATTCTATTTTTATTGGTATCATCATTTTAATTGGCAAACTTTGTCAAAACCTGTGACGTTTTCTTAGCATAATGTTTTGCCCGTATGCAAAACATTCACAGTTAAGGTAAAAATGTGCATCAGCAGCTAGGATTAGGTTTCCCAAACCCTAATGGTAAGGAGATTGGCAGACCTTCGAACGAGGAAGCAAGCAGAGACCTCATTATTCTCATCAACAGCTCTGTGCAGGAGGGTCTGCTGGCAGCCAGAGGGCCCTGTGCTCCAACAAGTCGCATCACAGCCATGGCGGACCTTCGTGGGACAAACAAAACTCCAACAGTCAAAACGCAAGAAAATGTTATTGTTTCCCAGCCAGAATTCTATAAAACATATATACAGCCTATAACAAGGCTTTAATGCAGACTAAGTGCTACAGGTGTGAATACAGGTCTCTGTAAGGTTTTGTGCAGGTGTTTGGCTTCAGAACATCAGTGATTTACAGTCATTTAGTTTTTCTCTCTTTTGGAAACAAGTCCTTGTTCACTTCAGATGAAGGCTGGCATGAATCTGTGCAAGATGCTGGGTGTTATATGGACATATAAACATCACTTCTGTTTCGATTAATACAAGGGAAAGTATATATTTTTTTTACATTTTGGAATAAGTATTCCTATTAGTCAAATTTCTTTTTTATTCAATTACAATTATAACCCATGGGAAATTGTAGTCTATCAATAAAGTACTCGATCAATATAAAAGCACTTAGAAGCACAAATGATTGCAGGCACATCCAAACCAAAGACTGAACCTGAGAGACAAGATTTGGGATGTTAGTTGCCAACGAGACAACCACATGCATCTATCCCTGAGGTGTTATCTCATTAGGTTTCATAACAGTTAACCACTGGCAGTGTACCAATGAGGAACTAATCAATCAATCAAAGTTTATTTGTATAGCACCTTTCAACAAATCAAATGCAATTCAAAGTGCTTTACAAGCGATTGACAAAACATAGGAAGTTAAAATGGACATTAGAGACTAAGAACTAAGAAGGTACTATCATCTCTAAATACTATCATCTCTAAATCATCTCTAAATTGGTGGTGTGTGCATTTGTCTCACCAGCGTTGATGCAATATCTTCCAGGCCATTCTCCAGAGCTAGCCACAATGGAGGGTCCCCTTTGTCATTCACCACAGACATATCAGCTCCTCTTGTGCAAATGGCATCCACCACTAGTGGCAGCTGGTTACTGATGGCCAACTGTAGTGCTGTTTGTCCCTCCTGGGTCCTAGTAGTGGAGAAAAAACAAAACAACAAAAAAACCAACAGATTTTTTATTTATTTATTTATTTTTATATATAGATATAGATAGATAGATAGATAGATAGATAGATAGAGAGAGAGAGAGAGAGACACAGACAGATAGATAAGATAGATAAGATAGATTAGATAGATAGAGAGAGACATATAGACATAAGATACAGACGACCAATTTAAAAACTTGCCCCTCAAATTTAACTGGATACTGGGAGATTGCTTAAATGATGCCTGAAATTAATCCATCTCTGCTAATGGTATAATTGAGGGGCCCTTTCCTGCCACATAATCATAAATAAAATGATTTCCTCCAAAACAACTGTATTTTAGGTCCCATCTTAGACTGTTACATGTAACTGCTGCACATTACTTATGAAGTGTCACTGAATCTGGTTCAAATAACAGAAGAACAAAAGATAGGGGCACCCTAGAGGCCGAGGGTGGCATGTCATTCCCCATCTTTCTCCCCCCTCACTTCCTGTCATCTCTCTACTGTTGGCTAACCAATAGAGGCATAAAATGCTCAAAACAATAATTTAAAAAAAAAAAACAAATTTAAAAAACCCCCACTGTAACTGCACAAATGCTTTACGACTGCAGTATAACCCAGGCATTACCTAACATTGATGTCTGCCTGATGCTCAAGAAGGAAGAGGGCACTCTTGCTGTCCTGTCTGTGGATGGCCATGTGAAGAAGGGTTTGTCCATTGGACATAGTGTCATTGATAGAAGCCCCTGAGCCCAGCAGCTGAGCTGCTATGGTGTGCATACCTGACAGAGAGATTGTACATCATCACATAAACAGATGACAAGGTCATGCACTCCAAAGATCATTTCTATAATGCAGAATCAACTGTATTATAACTTCCCTGTAGAGGTGTAGTGCTATGTACCTGTCCAGAGGGCCAAGCCCAGCACTGTCTGGTCCATGGAGTCTTTAAGACTGAAGTCTGGAATGATCTGGAAGTTGTTGGTGGCATGTAGTGCATTGGCTGCAATAGAGCCAACAAGGAAGAAATAAGTGAAGATCCATTTCAGTAGGTTTGAAGACATTAGTGATAACATGTGTAGTGAGGTAAAGAAATCACTTAACACTCCTGCCATGTTTGCAGTTTCGTTACAGACACCCAAATGTATAAAACTCCCAAAACATTGCTGACCTTTTTGCTCAAGGATGACAGAGACCACATCTGGGTGGTTGTGAGCAATGGCCATGTGGAGGGGGGTCTGCATAGCCACACCAAGGGTGTCATCAGGCAGAGCCTTCTGTGTCTGCAGGTTGGGGTTAGCACCCTGCTGGAGCAGCTCTGCTGTCAGGCTCGCCAGGCCACAGCGACATGCTGTATGAAGCGGGCTCTCACCCTGAAAGAAGGTAAAGGGATTAATAGCATCTTTATTAGTAACACATACAGATTTCATATATATCTCATGATTTAAGGATAAGTTATTAATTCACTTTTTAAGGTCTGCAGATATAAAATTTAAGAATCAGATTGTGATTAGTGACTGCAGTACACTGCATGTAACTGGTGCCACACCTGTGATGCAATATATGAACTAAGAGATCTCTATTATAAAAAATCTGTTATCCTCTATGACATGGGGAGTACAATGTAAATTTTTAATTATAATTTCTCTTTTCACCCATTAATAAAATGGGGGCATGAGAACAAAGGTGCACTTTTCTCCAGCTATCTGTAAAATGTGATATCCGAGTTGACATCTTTGATGACAAATCTTTGAAAGGATTAATTTTGGTACCATGTTCTGACCTTTGAAAAATTACTCTGATTGGTCTAGGGACACTGTAATAAAAAGGTAAGAATTTGAAACTGTTAAAGGGCATACCACCTGCTGATTACCAAAGCTATGTCATTGTTTGGCTGTTATGTGGCCCAAATGTTCATACGCACCCATTTGTTGACATGGTTGACCTTTGCTCCATGAGTGGCTAGGAAAAGAGTAGCTGCCTCATTGCCTGCCCGAGCAGCTCTCTGCATGAGACAGTTTCCTACAAGGGATAAAACAAGAGAGATGGAGATGTGTTTAAAGGCACAAGCATCGCTCCATTCAAGAAATGACTGTAAAGTGAGGTTATTAAACCTGTGGTAGTGTCAGGTGCATCAGGATTGCTTCCTCTCTGAATAAGCTGGGCTGCAAAGCTGTTCTCGTCAAATGAGGTGCCGTTCACTACCGGTGCATCATCCTCAAACGGGTTAACTGAGGGGTCTGAGGACACAGTGATGTACTGCAGGGCCAGCCACAGAGCTGTGCTGCCCTCATGGTCCTTGAGTTCCAGGTCAAGCCTAACAAGATGGACAGATTACACACAGGATTGTCTTTAGAGTTAAACGATGACCAGGGTCACATGATCTGAAATATTGGTGCCTTCAAGCAGGGTTGTGTTCAAGAGAAATGTTTAAATTAAAATGTTCTAAATTCACGAGCTGTAATGTATACTTGTATTTTTAAAAATGACATAGCGTTATTTGTCAACATGGCATAGAAAAAAGGAAATAAAAAGTCATCATATATTATGTTAGATATCATTCTCATCTCATGAGTTCAACTAATTGAACACCATGCATGCTGTGTCTGACTTTCCATGTCAGAAACAAACTCACTAATTCCGTTTGAAGGCAGAATGTAACTCACTGTTTGCACTGTAGGAGCTGGTTGAACACTGGCTCATTCCCTGATGCCACAGCTTCATGCAACGGAGTTCTAAAAACGACAAAAGACAAAGCTGAAGCACCATCACACTTTGAACTCTGCTTTCCAATAAAGTTGATGAGCCGAGAGCCCTGTGGCCTACCTGCCCTTGCTGTTCTGCATGTTGGGATTGGCTCCGGTCTTGAGCAGAGCCTCTGCGATTCGTGCCATGCCGCTCATCACTTCCGCAGAGTGTTTCTTGGGGCTGAAAGAACAGACCAGGTGAAGTGGGGTTTCCACTGCGCCCACTGTGGCTGCATTCACCTGAGCTGAGTGGCGAATCAGGAAGATGGAGGCAAATTCATCACCTGGAAGAAGAGGAAGAAAAGATTAACAGCCATGAAGAAAGAATTTCTGTATTAACTTCAAACTCCAGGTGTTCACACAGTAACCAAGTCTGAAATGGCTAGAGGGATATTTCACATAAAGTGTCGATTAAGTGGGTATTGTGGTAGGTATATCTTTAAGTGAACACCTTGAAAGCCAAGCCAAAAGGTTATTTTGGACACCACTTCTGCAAGAGACACACATGGGTGACAAAAAGTGTAGTGATAATGACTCCCCCACACCTCTTTGGATGGCCTTATGCAGGAGGCTCCAGCCACTCTGGTCCACCATGTCCACATCGGCTTTGTTGTTAACCAGAGTGGTGGCAATACTTTCCAATTTACGAGAGAGTGCCAGGTCTAGTGCCAGGTCACCGTTGTTGTCCAGTTCATTCAGCTTGCTAGGCAGCTGAAAACAAGAGATAATAACGTTTATAGAATAATGGAAAACCTTTATTCTACCGTGCTGGTTACACAGTAACAAACAAAGAAACACTAGTTAGTGAGCAGTTAATATGGGGTATCTGTGGGGAGTTGACCTGCGAGTCCATCTCGATGAGATAGAGAAAGACCACATCTTCTCGTTCAACTTTGATGGCTTTGTGGAGAGGATACTCTGTTTTAGACTTGATCATCTTGTACAGAAGTTGGGCACTCATAGTGCTGAAATCTTCTTTCCTCAGATCATCCTGATAAAAGACAACCAATGAAACACAAAAAAGTGTCAGTGTCAAATATGATGATATTGATGATGATGGAAAAAGTCAACAAGAAGTGTCACCCATTTTCTAAGTTGCCTAGTTGGCCATGTAAAAACAGTGTGAAGGTACTCACCCAGTGACTGGCTATGATCTCCCCACAGTAGTTCATCAGGGTGTTGGCATTTAGCTCCTCAGCGGTTTGGTAGAAGCGAATGCAGTTCCTGACATTCACTGAGGACATTACGCCTTTTTCACATCTGTCTCAGCGGAGAAACAAATGCATTTTCAGGCCGTTAAGCCACATATGTTGCTCTATAAAATGTTATGCAATAGTAATGCTGCCACTAGCATCAATTACAGTTTAATTGTAGTCTATGGTCTATATACTGCCTTTAAAGCAAAAGTCAGTATATACGACTTGTGCTGACCTCTCTCTGAGCAGCTGCAGCTGGAAGCGGTTGGCCAGCTTCATCAATTCAATAAGAAAGGCGTCATCCTCAGTGAGTTCCAACTCATCGGTGTATGTCCAGCGCAACATTGCCATGGCGACCTCAGGTTTGCAATCTGGAAAACCATCAGGTCATAAAGTCAGAAATGTACACAGAGCGATCAATTACTAACCTGCTGTAATTCTGACAGACGACAAATGTACATTTTCAGTCTCTACCAAGACTGGACTCAACAATCATTTTGGACAAATAATCAATTTTTCCTTTATTTTGAAAAACTGGAATTCCCTCTACAAAAACATGTTTCGAGGTACTTTCATATTTCTCAGGCAGTCATTTGCTCATGTAACATATGCCTCTTGCATGTTACATTAAATACATACTCTGAGCTTTAAATGGTTACTATGTCTAATAGGAAAATCTTGTAATATGGAATTTAATTTATTCAGTAATTTTACCTCTATTTGATAGTATATATTATTTTCATATTGCTTTGCTGTATTTTATATTTCATATTTAATACTAGGCTACACAGTATCCAAGGTAACGATGCAGCTATAAAGCCCATCACCCGGGGAACAAGTCAGACCAGGCTTGTATGCCCCAGGTGAGTGTTTGACTGTTAAATAAAAACCTGTTAATATTAATGTATAGCCTATCTGAGAGAGACAGTAACTACATTGACATCCAGAGTGACTATGTATGTGTACTGATCTATCTGTATCTGCAGTGTACTATATTGTATCGGAAGTCTTTGATCTTATACTGAATAGTTTTATATGAATTCAAGCCTTACTGATAGGCTTACTGGAAAATAGGCATGAGGACCAAAACACCCAGAGCAAAACTGCGTCCAATACTGGATTTTGACAGTCTGCATTAATCCACTCCAAAATAAATATTCGGTCATCATCCATTAACCCAAACACATGTTGACTGACAGAGGTTTGAGTAGGTAACCACTGGATTTTCATTTTGATTTAAGCTACTCCTTTAACACAGTGACATCACACCAGGCTTGCTTACCAGATAGGTCCAGTTCAGAGGTTGAGGCCAGGTTGGCCAGACTCCAGACATCACTGCGAGCAGCCAACACAAACTTATGGGCACTGAGCTTCTCCCCTGCAACTTTCACTTTCAGGTCACTGCAAAAATAAACGCATTAATCTCTGAGAAACCAAGTATATGTATATGTATATGTATGTATGTGTATATATATCACAAATATTCTAGGTCTTCAATAATGCCAAAACTAACAAAGAATATCTGTAATTGAACTTTTAGAAAATTCTCTCACTATGTTGCCTAGAACACACTCAAAACATGACACGACAGGCTTTCATGAGGTTATGCGACAAGCCCATCAACTGCAACAATGTAGTGTGAAAAAGCAACACATGCCAGAGCAGACACACAACTACAAAATAACATTTGCAGGACTGCTGGATTAGCGAATTCTCAAACAAGACTCATACCCATCCATTCCAACCACGATCCTCACCTGTACTGTTCCTGCTGATAGAGGTCGGCCACGATGTCCAGCAGACGGCTAATGAAGGTGTCTGCAGCTGCAGGGCTGGAGGATCCCTGGCCAGAGGCCTGAGCAGCAAGCACGGCGCAGCGCCTCTCTGTGTCGGCCAGCTTCTGCTGCATCTTCACGTATTCCTGCCTGAGCAGGGCCAGGTGCTTCTGCAGCTTGGCCACCTCCTCTGTAACCACATCAGGGTAAAGGAGACAGACAGAGGACAAAACAAGACACAGGGATACAAACGTAGGTTAAAAAGACCCATTTCTGGTTCGAACACAGGTTCGAACTGGACCCTTTGAAGCACCTTTCCCCTTAAAGGAAAAGGGGTCATCCAAAGTACAATGGGGATATATATTAGGGATTTATTTTCCAAAATACAGTTTTTACAGAAATATCTGTTGTTTATGACAGTGATGATATGGCAGGGAAGATGCATACCATAAAGGTTGTGAACTGGATTTGTACTTACAGTACTGAGTGTCAGCTAATTTGCACAGAAAAAGATTTTCAGTATTGTTTGTATAAGGCATACAAGACGCAAACTTTCAAATCTTAAAAACAGACTATGGCAGAATCTAAAGAGAGAGTATTTTGTTTGGACAACCCTTTCCCTCTTCCTCCATGTAAAATACACTCTACAGATCTTCATGTTACAACACTAATTCATGTCTCAGCATAGAGTCCTGAGTTTCACTGAGGCCCATTTCCTTCCTTTAAATCAGTAAAGTTTTAGTGAGGAAAGAATGCTGAGGAGGCACGTTACTTTGTCCTCCCTTGTAAACCGTTACTGGCACAGCTACTGGTCATGAGGAACAGAAGGGGGGTGTTTCTGAAAACAACCTGATCAGCTCAACACAGGAAGGGCGGTATGGTGGAGCAGCAGCTTAACACCAACTGACCAGCCACTGGACAAAATCTTATAATATACTAAAATCCACCTTCGCTTTGCAGGATTTAGCAGGCATCACTGATGCACTTGCAAAGCAAATATGTACCTGATGCTTTGCAAAGTTCGAAAGACAACTGTATATACACACAACAAACCCTCAACATTTAAAAACAATGCACCATAAACAAAACTTGTATAAAATGTACTCCATTTTGTCAGGACTTGAGGTCAAGGTACTGTTTGTAAATACAAAACATAATGAAAATTCAAATGATGCCACTCACAACAGAAAACAGGACTTGCAAGGGCAATTTTAAAGAAAAATATGGGCCTTCTCTTTGTCATATAACGTTTTTATTTAAGTAAAGGCTCAGACGATCATTTAACATGCCCAAAAATGCTTTCTGCTCAGTAGCAATGGAGGAGCTCCATACACCCTAACACCACAGCATGGAGTGTTTGTTCTCTGGATTCAAGTTGGTAAGTAGATTTCCCTTAAGGAGGAACAGATTCCCTTATGTCTGGGCCAAACACAGGTGGTGCCCTTGGCCAAGGCACTTCTGCCAGGTGGTGCAGGTGATACCTTACAGGGAGAGACACCTACCCTGTCCTGTATTTACCCTCCATTTAACAGAAATTATATCAAATTGTGTTTTTTTAGAAGTACGTATTCATGCACTGAACAGCGTCAGTTAACGGTACTGAAATGATAGCTAAGGTTAGATAATACAGACAGTTTGATGCGATCCATGACGTTGACATTTAGCCAAACATTAATACCAACATTAACGTTACCTGCAAATTCGGTAAGTTAACACAAGGGCTTTTTCTAACGTAGGAAACCACCAGTCTGCCTAAACAAAAATTGTTCTCTGCAGTCCAACCCACCAACATCTCTGTCTCGGTTCGGCTAACTCGTAGCTATAAAATTCAGCTAGCAACACCACCGAGAGCTAACGACAGAGCTTGCTCACTGGCGAGCCGAGTGTGTCAACTGTCGCAGTGATTCGTATTTTCAACCACAGACAATGCACGATTTATTACACTGCCAAGACACTAGTTGATTCAGTCCAACAATTCAACAAGCATGCGAGGAAAACAGGGAGTGTACCAAACAGTCAAAAAACCAATCTCATACCTTCCGCCATGTTGCTCAGCGTTAGCTCCGTGGCCTGATGGTCTCTATCGCGATATGACGGCGAGGCAGATAGTAGGCAGTGGTGCTGCGTTCAAGTGGTGCTCGCAACACGTTTGATAGTTAATCACATGACCTTTACAAACTAGAATTCCTCGGTTACAACTCATAGTCTCATAATTTCATTGTGAGCGTAATGTGGAGGATTGTGTCCACTGACGAGAGCTGAAAGGAGTTTCTGACCCAAAGCCGTACAGTGCATACACATTGATGCGGCTGCCTTCAGGTGCCCCTGCTAAACTCCTACCTCTAAGATAACAAGTCTTACTTATGTGCCAGGCATATTTCTACAGTAGGCAGTGGACTCCACAGACACCAAAGTACACAGTGGAATCAATTCAAGTCCCCGTATCCATAATGCTACGATAACAATAAATGCAAAGACTGACTCATTTATGGCAAGAGGTGCATCTAATTTATCTGATAGTAAATGAAAAACAAACGGGAAAACATATGGGCTTCAGTTTGTGTGACAATTCAAATTCTAAAACTTCCCTAGTTGACAGTGATTGTGGACTTGTGGAGTACTTGTGGAGAGGCAAGACTGGACAAGAGAAACCCTTTACACACCTACAGGTGTCTGGGAACTGCAAATTAAAAATCTATTGTGTATACAGTTAACCTGCCATAATGTTACAGTACCTCTGATAACACAAATATTTGGCTGTGTGGTTTGTCATCAGCAACAGTAAGTTCATTTTAGTGACTCTAACCCGAACGGAAGTAAAAATCTGTGAATGAAAACAGTTAACTAGCAGAATAGGAAATTACATGCTTAGCACAATTCCCTAAATCCATGATAAACTATTCATGTAAAGATCATACCAAAATATATAATGTGAAACCAAAATATATGATTTGAAGAGTGATCTTGCTGACAAAACTGATGTAACATTAAAGTTTAAACTCATGAAACATTGTCATATATTAACTGTCTAAACATCTTCAATATTTAGTGGACATTTAGTTGGAAATACTGGAAAATAAACCAGGTTAAAAAGACAATTCTACAAATAAGTATGTTGTTTGTGCAATGAAAACACTTTGTGTACATGAAAGGTTGCTGTTGTCTTTCTCATGAGCAATATGTCGTTCATGTTGTACCGAAACACACCTGAATTGAATACACAAGAAAATATTGAAAAAAAAGTCATATTTTAGAAGAACTCACTACAGGTGACAGATTTCATAACATGAAAAATATACATCAGTATTTTGTCTTTGTACATTAGGCAAAACTGCAATAGTTCAGTGAGCAGAATAATCATGAGATCGTGGATCAGGGGGAAGAGCGACATAACAAAATGGACCACATACTGCACACACAAACACTCAAACATTCGCAAACAAAATCCCAGAAACATTCAGCAAAAAACAAACAAAAAGAAAGTACGATAAAGCATGCATAACAATTCCTACCGAGGACAACACAGACAAGGAAAAGAGAGGCTGCTAAAATAACAGAATATTTGAGAGGAGGACCTCAAATTGTATCAGGATATCAAAAATGAACGTGTACACTTCATACTAGGGGTGTTATTGCTACACCAAATTGTTACCAATACCCTAATGATACAGAATCCCAGTGTACTGGCTATTAAATAAATTCATACATAGATGGTACACAATTTCTCTGTCTTTTTCAACATTTTTAACACTTGTTCAATGCAGGATGAAGTGGCCAAGCATTTTATTAGGAGGCACTTTTGAAAAAAGTTAAACAAAATTTAGCATGCACAAAAACTTAAGGGGTATGTTGCCTTTCTTAAGTCAACTGAGCAGGATGGTAAGACTTCTAACTGATAAAGGAAAACAAAATCATTCAGGTACACATATGACGTTAAGTTCTGAGAGTGTTAAAGAACCCACAAGAACAGTGGCGTATTCTAATATGGCGGTATTCCTCAAAAAACCCTTCATCAGTCACATCATTCACGTCTCGCTTGAATCAATCCAGCTCTTCACAGGTGACATTCCTTTCTATTTAAGACCTCCTGTTAAAACAATCTGAAGAGAACTAATGCATGCTGGAGTTGAGAAAGGGAAAATGGACAAAAATAAATCTATCTGAGCCAGCGCTATTCAGTTGGTCTAAGTGTCTTGATGGATGGAAAGGGAGTTTATATATTATCCGGTTTAGTCTGCGCTATATACATGTCTTTACAATATCTTCCTGAATGTTGAAGCAGTTCATAGACTTGAAAAATGTTTTATCATCTTCTGGGTTGTTTTGTTTTTGTTTTTTTGAGTTGGCACTTGCTTGGCGGTTTTCTGTCAGCCTTGGTTGTCAATGTTGTTCTATTGCAGCCTACAGTAGCCAGTCTGTTCCTGCCAAAATGAAGGAGGACAAGCCCGACGACAGGGTGGAAGAGTGCAGGAAACAGTGCCATGTTGATTTTCAATTGGAGACCTGTGGGAAAGCACACAAGAAATAACAGAAAAACTGTTAGGAAGCAGCGAGCCCAATCACAAGACTCATAACGTCAACAAGGGGCACAGATATTAAATCATAAAAACGGGCAGCAAAATATCTTTAGCATGTTAGACCAGCTGTGTGTGCAATTCAAAGTTAATGTGTTGAGTCTATACTCATTGTTACTTTTAATCTAGACAGTTTGACAATGGTTGCGCTGCATGACGGGGTACCTGTCTACGTCATGAAATTTATATAAAAAAAGACTAAATCAGTGTCAGTCAGTCTCCCCTGTGCCCTCTGACCCACACACTACGTAGCCACGAGGCCACGCCTCCTACAGTCATTGTTCCCTCACTCGTTGTATTCTTTAAATATGCTTGGAGAGAGGCTGGAGATACACTTTAATATAACAAAAGAAACAGGGCATACACTGACAAATCAGAAACATCAAAGATTAGTTTGTTATGCAGTAGTACTAGTAGTGTTAAAACTGATCACCACTCCCTTAACAGCCACAGAAAAATGTACAGTACAGTGGGTGAACCCAGTAACAGCACCACATGTCCACCTTTTACAATTGTGAAGCTGATTGTGTAAAAGAGTTAAAACAGTATAAAAGATGTGTTAATTGAACTCAATGGTAATTTTAATGTTAGTTAATGGTGCTAGAGAGGCACAGGGGTAGCTCTAAGTTTAAAACAATGGTAATAAATCTTTATATTAGAACAATTCAACAATGGAATTCTGGTAATTTACACACATATGTACATTCAGTTGCCAGTTTAGCTAGGTACACCTAGCTAAAACCAATGCAGTTTTAGAGAAGTGTTGATTCAAGTCTGATCATCTTGGAGGCTGTTGAGCTGTATTGCGTTATACAGAGAGGTGTTTCTATTATTTTGTCTACAAACACCTCTCTTTACACCTATATTAGGTACACATATGTGCATAAAGGTGTACCTAATAAACTGGCTACTGAGTGTAGTTTGGACTACAAGACATTTTTACTTTCACTGACCTGGTGCAACAGGCATTTGTTCATTTCTGAACAGCTGAAGTTAGCTGTGATTCGTGAACCCAAGATTTTAAAAAGGGTTAAAGTCAATAATACTTGCCCTGAAAACATGAAGCTAGATCCTTGCTAAATATCACTCAAACGCAGTCTCTTGGCTTTTTCGTACACAGCGGGCAACTTTCCTTTTGAATGCGCCGTGTCTGTCCTCCCTCCACTCTTTCTGCACAGGGGAAGAAAAGTTAAGACAATTCAGTTGCTTCATTTTCTTTTTCTTTCTAATAATCTTTCTAGTGTATTGCATTTATCTCCCTTTTTTAATTTCACCATTATATTTGCTATAATTATGACATTTAGATGATCACACAAAGTAATTTATAGATTTTATACAAAATCAAAATTAATTAAGAATTAATTCATTCATTCATTATGTATTTTTGTCATACATTGACTATTCAATGCCATCCAAAACATAAACCAGCTAATTCTTGGATTTTACTGAAATTTGTGGCTTAGAGAGGACAAACATTAAGGCATGAGATGACCATTACATGTTGTTCTGAATATAAATATATTATCTATATCTATTTTATTCAAATAACATTTCTAATTAACTTATTTTTAACAAGTAAACTTACTGCAGCATCCACATTGGCTGGTGAGTCACCATTTGGGTCTGCCAGCATAGAGATAACACTAATCATGATGGTTTCCACTGTGTGGATCGGCAGCCAGCGCTCCTCTGGTTTCTCATAGCCGTACTTGTCCTCCCCAGGCTCGTGCAAAATTGAAATACATACATCTCCATTCTTGTCAACTGGAAAAAAAAATCATGTAGAATACAATTTATGAAGAAGAAAATGCTTTCGCTATTTCTATGGTATAATGGATGTTAATGTTTGCTTTCAATATTCATTTACATATGACATTTAGCCAGTCAGCTCCCAAAGTGATTAATGATATTGTTTATAGACAGTGCCTATGAAAAATATCTGCCGCCACTTTGAGTCAATATTTAGCAGAGGTACCTTTGCAAGCAGTTACAGCCTTGAGTCTACAGTATGTGTATAGGTCTATCAGTTTTGCACATCTGGACAGTCCAATTCCTCCCCATTCGTCCTCTCAAAGCTACTCAAGTTCTATTAAATAGCCTGGCGGTCCTACAACAAATAGTGCACTGCAGCTTGTTTTAAATCCATCCTTCCATAAGTCCATTTATTTGAATTTATTAACTTCATAAAGCTAAAAAAAAAAATCTATTTACTTTGTTACTACTGGTAAAAAAAGGGCAAAAAGGGTGCACTACCTTTTTCATAGCACTTTTCATACTACATTAAAAAAAAAGGTTACTGAGCAAAAATGGTAAAATGCATTTGATAGTAAACATGCTATAACACATAACCTGTAAAACATTAATATGTTATAAGGAATAGTGACTACAATATAATTTATATCCAACCTAAAGCTACTCAGTTTTCTCCAAATTGACAATGGTGCATTTCAGTTTATTTGTGTTACATCAACTGCACTTCTCAGCAGTACTAAACAAGAAATCCTTATTCAATAATCTGTTAGAACTGAAGTTGACTCTGTTAGACTCTTACTGACCATGCTGTGGAAAAGTATTCCTCTGAATGTTTCTTTAATTTAAAAAAGGCAGCTGAAGATTATGAACTAATGCAATGAATGGGCATGGAATGAGTTTGAAGTTGAACTCCTATTTAATGAACTGCGTGTCAATATGTCTTGGTATTAACTCATCAAAATAACACATATTTCTAAAATGGAACACTAGGATATATTTACATCTTCGAGAGAGAGATGTAACCTCCACTTCCTCAAACAGGCCTTGCTACAAACAAAGGCAAATATCATTCAGTGTGCTACACATGTACCTACCATTAGGGTGCCAAATATCTGTGATAAATTTCATTTTAGGTGGCCTGAGAGGGTAGTCTTTGGGAAATGTCAGATGAGCTTTAAACACACCACCTTCACTGTGAACAAAAAAAGAACAAAGAGAAAAATCAATATAATAGGTGAATATTGTACACATTTCAAAACATCCAGGGTAATAGAGGCTATTAGGGTGGTTCAGAGGACAACATAATACCACATCTCTCCTACTATATCCCATGTATAAGACAGCAATAGACTTACTACAGTGTGTCTGGAGGCCCGATGATAAGGACTTCCCATCTGTAGAGATCATTATCCTCGATCAGGCCCGCTGAGAATCCTTCCACTGGGTTTTTGTTCAGCTCTAGATATAAAAACAAACGCCAAAGTCAGATCGCCATTGGCTCATATCATAGTACCTACAGTATGTTGACTAGACTGATGTTGTGCTTTTCTGAAGACTCCTGAGGAGACAACAAAACCCACAATTTAGGAGGCCTTGCTTGGGGGTTGAGTAAGAAGCATTATGATGCTGAAATCACAGACCACCACAATAGTCCAGGGCCAACTCTTACTCCCTCACTGCAATTCTCCAGATATATATTGCACGTTGAAACTCCTATCTTTACACAAAATTTAATTATGCATTATCAATTATAGCATAATTACAAACTCACATACCTTTATCACTTATATAGGTAGCGTAGGAATACTGATTCTGACCAGAAATCTTGTGAGACATCACTCTGTGGTGCTTACAGGCAACATACTGAGAAAGTGCGACAGTCCCATTTGTCTATCTGTTAGTTACACAGACGTCTGAAATACTACTACTAAATGTAGTTGAATGTAACACAATGGGTCGAGTATGAACTGATTGATTTTGGTGCAGATAATTCCAATATGAGGCCATTTATAAATAATTCTGTTTCACTCAGAATTTCTGAACTTAGAGGCATAGAAGAAAAATTCTTTCCTAGATTCAAAAAATAATTATACCAAAACACATACCCACATGGGCCCTCACCATATCCCCCTACCGATTTTCTGCCATTTGAAAGACACTTTTGTCCCCACTCCTCCTACAAATTTCATCCAATCTTCATCAAATTTGATATGTAGCATATTTGCATGACCCCCCAAAAAGTTTTGTTTTTGATTTTGTGATATTCCCTGAAATTTCGTATAGACATTGCAAATTTGCCATGAGATGCCCTAATTCTTGGACTGAATAGTGAGCAACTTTGACCAAATGTAGATCATGTGCACATACCAACTCCAAACGATTCTGCAAAATTTGGAGAGGTTTGGTCATGAGTCAATTTAATTGTTTTGCATAGTAATACATTAACTGGATTTAGGAATTACCCAAACAGCTGTATAACTGTCTATCTCTATGTGTATTTTGATGCAGATCCAGATATTGAGACATTAAGTTAGTTACCTCTTTTCAATCAAATCCCACTCAAAAATATTCAGGTCCAGGTCAATTACCTATCACTATGGAGATAAGGGGCACATTATGTCCCTGACAGGTTGCATATGGAATTTACAATCTTAACCAAAAGCTTAAATGTAACATTAGTGCTACAAACCCAAAACGGTGTATGATGCGTGTTCGACTCAGCTGCTTTTGGAAAGTGGCTAATATCAGGGCAGCTACATTTAATTCTCAGCTGACTGCTAGATAATGCTAGATTAACATTAGTTAGCTAACTTTAGCCTACAGATGTAGCGAGCTGGCTAAATATGTTAACAACTCAATATGGTCAGCAAGGGGAAATGGGTCAACTAATGCACCGATACTTAGATGTATGCATAAATATACCAAACTAGCATCACGTTAATCGCGTAATTAGCAAACACCGTGTCTACAAAAACGCAAAACACCACTTCTTATGTCGGTTAAAATATGTGTAAACACGTCGAGTCTGTCGAGCCAGCTAGAGGCTAACGTGAGGCTAACTGCTTTCAGCTAGCCCGACACTAGAAAGTCGTCGGGACTTCTGACAGCAGGTCTCAACACGGCTAAACGAGCTGCTCTCCCACCGTACTGCAGGCGCTGACTTTGTCAAGGGAGTCATGTCAGTCGACGGCCACCGCTATAATCTCCACGCAGTTCGTCTGTCACGGGACGTTAACGTCTTTCGGTGAGGAGGGTTCAAGAAAGCAGTTTGCGCAGCAGCACCGTTTGAATCACAGCTAACGTTAACGGCCGTCGTCAGCCAGCATCGGTTAACGCCAGGGTTTAATTACCTGCAAGCTGTCTCCTGAGTAACAGCGCTGACTGAGGCTCTGTCATAGTTTAGCGGGTGTAATGCAGCTATGTTCAGTGGTAATATTTTGAGGTAACAGCGTTAATTCAACGTTCACCAAACAGCACTCCGTCCCCTCTATTTTCCGTTTAGCATTCTCGTCATTCTTCTTCTTCGTCGCCTTCTCCTGCTGCAGTTGCCGCTGCTGCTTCTTCTTCTCTGGCTTTACCGGCGGACTACCAGCCAACGTTCAAGGTGCATGGCGCCACCTACTGTACTGGAGCGTGTGACAGCACGACTTTAAACGACAAAAACTAACAAAAAACAAATTAATGAACAATCTTAATAAAGAAGTTTTATTTTGGATATTAAACCCGTTTTATTTAAATATTTAAATAAAGCCCTGTTGCTGCTTCTTCTTCTTTGTTGAGATTTTACAGCAGCCGACATCCTTATTGATGCATTACTGCCATCTTCTGGATATCCCTTCGATTTCAATCTTCTCTTAAATTTGTTGCAACAATTTTCAAATTCTCCCCTATATACCTCGTATTAACTTTGTGTTATATTGAATCTCGCTCTTTATTGATTTTCTTCCACCTCATCTCTCTCTTATTAGCCTGTTCCAGCTGGACTATCGCCACACAAGTCAGCCATATACAATAATTAAGGCAAGGCTGTCAAACATGTTCCTTTCATAAACCCCCAAATAAATATAATAATGTCAAATAATAAATGTAGGAATGTTGCATCTTGCTATATGCAAGATTACTCAAAGACTGAATGACATTTGGTCCCAGGGGTGCCCACTCTATGTCAAAGATTTGTCGTTGACAGTATAGCTCTGAATCAATGGCTGTCTAGTGCAGAGTGATTATCAGTAGGCTATACTTTTCTCACATAGGAATAGGTCATGTAACAATTAAACAATTTAATGCATTTGAGTGTATTTGACTGCATTTTCTTGTGGCAAATTATGATAAGCTCCTTCACGTGTTAAAATAAGAAATTAGTGAGGTCATGAAAAGAACACGAAAAGAATAAAGAAGATTGGACCATTGATGACGGTCATTTATTTGAAGTCTGATCATACTTGTGTAGCCTAAGTATAGTATTTGCTTGCTTCATTTGCTTGGCTGCACCTATAATTTCCCCATCAAATCACTTAGACTCACTCTGAAAGGCTATAGTCATACATGAACACTGAAGCCCTGTATGAAAATGTTCAGCTTCACCAACCTGGTTTTATATTGGATCTTAGTGTTAACTGTAATGCTCACAGTAGACACTAGATGGAGGCAAATGACCTGATCCTAACAACACTCAACAAACTTATAACCAAATTTACTTTGATTGTACTTACTATTACCAGTACTATTTCTACAACTACTACCAATAATAATACCAGTTCTGGGGAAAAATACTAATGGAACCAGGAAGTTTTGGAAAAGCAGAAAATAACTGTTAACTACTATATTCTCATTTAACACTGATACCAGTGGTTACTTTTTTCATCTCGACGTGAGAAATGATCTCACATCCTGACCAGTTTACAGCATGTTCTTCTCACATGTATTAAGAGTGAATGAGGAAGTCGATTGGTAGATTGCAATCGCAAATTCTCGACTTGCTGTGCCCACCCAGAGCCTGGTTCTGCTTGAGGTTTCTGCCTGTTTTTACTTGCCACTGTTGCCCCATTGCATGCTCATGGTGGGAATTGTTGGGTCTCTTTAAATAATATTATAGAGTACGGTCTAGACCTGCTCTATATGAAAATTGCCCTGAGATAACTTCCGTTATGATTTTGCGCTATATAAATAAAACTGAACTGAATTGAAGTGAATTGGTCGATGAGCCTGTACACTTGGTACACTGGTTTTTTGTCACAGAGTCTGTTATGTTTGATCTAGTAAGGCTAGAAAGCCACTGAACAAGCTGACACAGTTGACCCTGTTGCTGCTGTATGCTGTAGGGTCAGTTCTTGGATCAGAGGTCACTTTGTATGCATGTAGGCCAACTATAAAAGCTTCATGTCCAACATGAATGTACAACTTAAATAGTAATGTGTACAGGTAAAGTTTTATGGCAATTAGCTGTGGTCTCTTAGTGATTCTCCAAACCTGCTGACAAAAACATCAGTTTTTGGGGTCAGCTCTTGAGACAAAGGCATTTATTTCACAATGTGCTGTTAAAGATTTGTTGTGTTGTTTGTGTTGCTAACTCACAGGTAACCAGCCATTGTAAAGATCACTTTGGATAGCTGAAAATGAAGGACTTTTTTTTTTTTGGCATAAGGTTTGCGTGCCTAAAAACGTGTTGGCACTTGACCATCTGTGCTGAACATTCAAATAGTAAACAAGTTATTTTCTATGCGTGAGAAGGTACTGAGGATACATCTCTTAACAGTCACAACCTCACTTAACAGCTGTGAAGTGAAAGCTGTTAAGCATTTAATACACTTGCATTATTTTTATACATGGGAATGTAATATCAAGCAGAACACAATATTACCAGAGCAGTCGTAGCATACCACCAATTAAACAGCTGTATAGGTTTCAGACCACAGTTTTGCTGAGACACAAGGAAAAATAACAACAATGTAGCAGCTTTCTTGGTTCTCTGAGGGGACGCCCCAATTAAAATTTCCCGTCCTCCATGCTGACATTTCTTAGACTTATAAAGTTGAAGTCACAAGTTAGTGTGGATGATGAGCAGCACCACCTTTTGAATGAATTTAATTCAGCAAAAATTTGGACAGACATACCATAATGTATCAGAGGCAATGTCTCTCTTTCAAAATCCAAATTATATAAACAATTCCTGCTTCAACGACAGAACTGCAACCACTGATGAAAGTCATAACACAATTCATCTATAGCTTCCCATCTGACACACACGCACTATCTCAGCCCTTTTGTTATTTATTTCAACCTTTATCTAAATGCAGAGGAATCATTAAAACAGAATATATACACAAAAAATAAAGTAAAATAAATAATTAATGAGCAAACAAACAGACAACAACAGGACACACCTAAAACAGTTACATTCAAGAGTGGAGTAGTCTGTAATCGTGGTTTTAAATTGACCTAAAGGGACAATTGTGTTAAGTTTTAATGTGTGTTGTAAAGTGTTCCAAGTGTGTGCAGCACAAAAACAAAAAGCAGTTTTCCCAAATTTTGTGTTTGCACTTGGAACTTCAAGCATTACCCAATCACTTGATCGAGTTGAATAATGACTATATGACCAATTTATGAGGAAGTGATATATGATGGTGAGTTGCCATTACGGGCTTTATAAATAAATAGTGTGAGCTGTGTGTATAAAGTGTGGTGGAAATGATGTATTTCCTTGTGGAGAAATGAACAAATAAAATGAGAATACAACAAACAGTTGTCTTTTGTATATTTAATTAAGAGAAAGAATAAAGAGCAACCATAGTCAATCTATATCAGCTGAAATATGTATTGATATTTATTGATATTGATATTTATAATAACAAGTATCATATCCAAGTAACAGTACACAGGACAGACTGTTCTCTTGTCGCTCCTCGTAGCATGGCAAGTTGTTCTTACAAACCAGATGTACTAAGGATACCAGTGTACTTTATGTCAGATGAAAACATTCATACAGGAAGATAGCAAAGTACTCCGTCAAGAACAAGATATTACATGATAATAAATCTTGCTCTTACATAAAGCTGTTAAAAGTTATTAATATATCTGGCCATAAGCATAGAATCTTATTCAACATTATTGTTTCATTGTTTAATGATATTTGGACTGTTGACAGCACTGCATCACAGTGAAGATCTGTGTGAAACCATATGACCAGCCCACAGTGGGCTGGTCCCTTTGCTAACTTAATATCTCTTGTGGCATGTTAGAGCTGAGGCCTCTGTTAGCTTCTTCAAGCCTCAGAGACACACCGGGAGCCACACGGTCCTCTGACAGCTGCAAATATGGAATGAACTGAGAAGATTACATAAACAAGACATCATCAACAAGTACGTGAGTCCAGGTTTTATCTAAATTTGAATTTATAGAGGCGGTTTTAATAGCTGAAGGGTTATACCTGTGTGATACGGATACATCAACAATGGTATCAGCGTCAGTGTGTTTGGTGTCTTCATGCACAATAATCTCTACATTTGGAATGATCTACTAAAAAGCTTTTATTTCTAATATTATGTCTTTTACATTTCTTATCTTGTTAGTTCATGATCTGATCAAAGCATGCTTTTATACAGTAGTTTTTAACTTGACAGTATTTGTCAGGATTGTACATTGTAAACCCATAGTCTTGCTTATTTTCCTTAGATATATAATGGGCTGTGAACCCAAAAAACATCTATGGTTTGGTTACAAAGCTGTTTTGTGGTGTTGTAAAAAGATAGCTGAAAATCTTCCTTCTCATTTTTCTGTCATTTTGACATACTTTGTTCACATCAGTTTGTTCTTACACAGTTGTGTAATTGCCTTCTGTGTTGTAAGGACTATTTCTAAAGTGTTTCTTCAAAACTTATTTCCCCCAAACTAGATTCCTTGCGGGGCACATACCGTCAAAAGAAATGTGTTACACTTCTCCCCCTTAGGTTGATTAACAGACAGTGTGATAGAGACAGTCACGTATTGTTCTGTGATGTAATCAGGCTTTATTCTAAAGATAAAAAAGAGAGGAGCTGTAATTTGTTTCCCCCACTCTTTATACAGTATAACTCTGTCCTATCACTGAGCTTTATTGAGTTGTCTAATTAGCCTCATTTCTAAACTACTGTGCACACACTGCAACATTATCATCCTTCAGTCTGCAGAGGATAAATGATTTCTCTAAAACTAGGTCATTCATTCTCCATTTCCAGGTGAAGAAAGAGCTGCTCACTATGGAGCCAAAGGCATCAGTGACATCCCCCCAGGACAGACCTCGATGGAGTCGGAGCTCCAGCTCTGGTCTACATTATGGCTCTTTTGTAAACAGCCTTTCATCACTTACACCAACCGTAGTGGACGAACCAGCCATATCAACTCGACGCTCCTATGTAGCTGTGGCTGTGCTTTGCTACATCAACTTGCTCAACTACATGGAACGGTACACAATAGCAGGTTAGATGATCTCTTGTGTACATATGACAAAGGCTGCCTGTTCACAAATAACATGTACTGCTTTCTCTTTGGTGGGCTTACACATGAATTGTTTTTATTGTCTCATAGGTGTCCTTATCAACATTCAGAAATTTTTTGATATAAGTGACAGTATAGCTGCACTTCTACAAACAGGTATTGTATGATGCTGCATCGCCTTGACAGACACACTCACTCTCACAGACCATCTCTTTGAGAGATCAATGTTTAAAACTCTGAGAAAACACTCACACATGTTTTGAAGGTCCCCATCTTACCCTGCATTGCTTAAGATGAACTTGTGCAACATGTGCTGCAAGTGAATTGCAGAACACTGTTGGTTGTTTCGAGACAGAAAAATAAAATTAGACTCTCACATGCACAAGTGTATGGCACTAAATTAGTCAGAGATCTGTACTTTGATAGTCCATGTTCTTGCTGGGGTTTTATTTTGAAAAGTTTCATGAGTGGGTTTTCTTCAAGTCAAGTCAACTTCTCACATTATGAAAAAGGAATTCATTCTTATTAATTTACTTCCAGTCTTCATCTGCAGTTTCTTACTTTTGGCCCCTCTCTTTGGCTATCTTGGGGACCGCTACAACCGGAAATACATAATGATTGGTGGTTTAATCGTGTGGCTTGTGACTGCGGCCGGCAGCTCTTTTGTCACTGAGTCGGTAAGTGACAAATAAATGTCTTCACATACACTTTACAAGAAACAAGAAGCAGAGGCCTCTTCCTGCTGCTTGTAGTTAGTTTTTATTCATCTATTATTTGATTGGCATTACATAAGTCAACAAAATAAATGTCAATGTTTTTCATTTGTTTTGTGTACAACATGGACCTCAACATGAAGTACAATAGAGAAATCCCATTGCATTCTGCTGTTTCTTTTGGAAATAAACGTGCATAGTTGATTAATTGTGCTGTTCGTGGCTGTCAGAATGGTTGATGTTAAACTGTGATAGAGGATCCTTGTTGTGTTTGGGTCTGAATCTTGTTGCACTGCTCCCATGCCGTTGTCTTGATCTCTTTAGTTGTTCTGGCTTCTGATGCTGTTGCGAGCCATGGTCGGGATAGGAGAGGCCAGCTACTCCACCATAGCTCCCACCATCATCGCTGACCTCTTTACTGGGACTCAACGGAGCACCATGATCTGTGTCTTCTACATCTTAATCCCCGTCGGAAGGTTAGAAACCAGCTCAATCTAGGTCCACAGCTGTGTATTTTAATCCTTTTATCTTTTATTTTTGCATGTTTTAATCCATTAACTAAAAATCATGTACTGCTGTGTGGGAATGCAACTGAATGCATCTTGTTCTGAAACATCTTGTAAATGGTGCATTCATGCTTGGGGAAAACTCCAGCATTTAAGATATGAGGGTCAATTGAACAGCATTTCATTTACAAACAATGCTGCTGGACAACTAAATGACAAAGATGAACAATAAACAACCATGTACGTTGTGAAGAGGAGGCTGTGATGTTTGTGGCTTCGTCCTTAATGCATTTGTCGCATATGTCTCAGATTTTGAGCTTCCAGGTTCAATGCAGGCAGCACTTAAACTCAGAAGACAATATGAGCTTTCAGTTGCTTTACCATAGAGATAACAGACATAACAGAGCCACTGCAACAACAGAAAGTCTCACTCTGTAGGTTCATTTTCACAATGTGCTGGAACAAACTGAAGTTGCTAATCCCATTCAAATCACGCTCCTTTAAACAGTTCAAAGCAACATGCAAAGAGGTTTGTTATTTTCTTTAAATACCACAGGACAGGTCTACCGTATTGTTGAGCTTGTTTATGTCATTGTGATCACTAAATCGTTTTACCGTTCTGTGTGTTTTCAGTGGTCTTGGATACATAACAGGGGCAGGGATTGCTAATTTCACAGGGGACTGGCGCTGGGCTCTCAGGGTGAGAACCTTTTCATGATCAGTAAATGTAGATGTTAGCTGAGTACTGACAGATACAGAGTGAGAGATATGTTAACATTTGTCTGTGTTATCAGATCACTCCCATCTTGGGTGTAGTGGGACTTTTCTTGCTGGTATTCTTATGTCCTAACCCACCCAGGGGTGCTGCTGAAACCCACGGGAAGGGAGTTACAGAGCAGAGCTCCTACCTGGAGGACGTCAAGTATCTCCTGAAAAAGTAGGACATGAAAACTAATACTTGTTTAATACTATAGTCTGGCCAACACTGGATTTTTGAGGCCAATACAGATATTCATTAAAAGTATAAAAAATCAAATAACAATAAATGAGCCGATATTCCTTTTTTTTTTTTGAAAACATAGCAAAAACAAACATTTTTAATACATTTCCCGTGAATTTGGTTATTAAAGTTGTGAGCAGGACATTTACAGTTGAAAAATAAACATGTCAGTGCTCTCTGGTGGACAAACTATGTAATTGCGTCACTGTTTTTAAATTATTTGGCATTTCAGTGCTGCAGTAAGCTAATATCATATTACTTTGCATTAGTCCCTAAAGTTTACAGAGGTATGATTTTTGATGAATATTTACTAATCTTCTTGTTTTGTCGCTCTGACAATAGTAAAAGTTATGTGTGGTCATCATTGGGAGTGACGGCTACGGCCTTCCTCACCGGAGCTCTGGCTTTCTGGACGCCTACTTTTCTGTCCAGAGCTCAGGTCACTCAGGAACTCCAACCGGCATGCACCACAGAGCCCTGCGACAACACACACAGGTACAGCGTGACCTTTGACCTGCATCACCCTTCATATTCTTCATTTCCTTCAAAATCGCAACAAAGTTTTAACAATGCTGTCTGCCTCTGCCTGTACAGTTATATCTTTGGAGCTGTGACGGTGGTGACGGGCATTCTGGGAGGGTGTCTTGGTACTGTTTTGTCTAGATGGTTTAGGAACAAGGTGCCAAATGCGGACCCACTCATCTGCGCAGTAGGCCTGCTGGGATCGGCCCCCTGCCTCTTTATCGCCATCTTCGTGGCATCAGCAAGCATTCCCGCTACTTATGTAAGACACAAATGTCTGTCCTTACTCGTGTCCTCTAGCTAAATGATCATTTGTATGTATGGCTCTGCATTGATGGAAGTAGGACAAAACATGTACATGAAAAAGTCAGAACTGCCCGTACCTGTGGTGAAGACAGTTGTAGGTTTTTGAATTTCTTCCAGCAGAGCTGTAGGGCCAATAATGAATGGTGTCAGCATGAATCACTAGACTTGAACAATGACTTCAAAGTGAATGTTTTCCTTCAGTTTTTCAGAAGGTTTTTTCTAAAATCCACAGAACGGGATTTTAAATTCTAGTCAAGATGTCAAAGTTTCACCTAACGTGTCCATGAGGGAATGTGGATAACATGCGCAAGAAATCTAAGATAATTGACATTTAATGTGACGGTGCAGCCAAGAATATGTGATAATGTCAAAAAGTATAGAACAAGAGACATTTGAACTGTTTAACTGTTAAATGTGAGTGATTATTGAATAATTAATTCACTTATCAATTGATCAGTTGCTTACTGGATGTCTTAAATGTTTATACCTCATTACAGGTATTCATTTTCTTAGGTGAAGTACTGATATCACTGAACTGGGCTGTCCTGGCTGATATACTGCTGGTGAGTCTGAATGGTGCATGTGGGAATAAAACTGAAACCATCTGCTGAAACTTGAAGCCAACAGGTTGTTTTTGTGTTACTTTTTACTTCAGTATGTTGTCATACCAACCAGAAGGTCCACAGCTGAGGCTCTCCAGATTACTGTCGGCCATTTCCTGGGTGACGCTGGTAGTCCGTACCTAGTAGGAGCGGTGAGTAGTCCACCTGCTTTTAACTGTACTGTTTCATCAGTGGTACCTCTGCAAGCTTGATCAAACCACTTTTTCTGTGTATCATTGAGGATTAATGCTGACTTCACACCTGTACCAGTAGATCTCTGATGCCATAAGCAAATCGAAACCTGCAACTCATGGTTGGAGCTTCCACAGTCTGAAGTACAGCCTCCTGCTCTGCCCATTTGTTGGGGTCGTGGGTGGATTGTTTTTCCTCCTGACTGCCCTCTACATTGCTGAAGACAGGAAGTCAGCTATGCGATTCGTGGAAGGTAAATGGATAGTTACTGTCCTTTTATTCTCTTGTGAACAACAAAACACCTAAACTGAATGGTGATACAGTACAACCATGGCTCAAACTCAGCAACTGCAAATACTGTTCTTCTGAGCTTTGGTTACATGCTAAAATCAACATATTCTCAGACTGTTAGATTCTGTGCCGGGTTTTTGCGTGGATGACACACTAGCAGCATTATTAAGTCCTCACCATTGTGTTTGTTTGTTAATGTCAGTGTCACAGACATGCTGGAGTGTCCAGCCCTTCCTGAACAATAACCCTCTATTCAAGTCACTTACTACAAGATAGCATCCCTCCTCCTTAAGCAGTTAAGAGCAAATTCTCCTGCACACATGCCCCAATAACACACTGGCAGTCTAGTGTTTCTGGCAACTCAGAGGCAGAGATGAGCCCAACTTAATAAAGACTACATTGTTTTTCTAGTTTGGTTCTGAGTTGACCTTACTCTCTCCATTCTGTTGGATTGCTAATTGGTGTGTGTGAGGCAGCTGCACCAACAGGGCGACTTAGTTGGCATCACCTTAGCAGATAAGAGCTGGTTCCCTCCTCTCATGGTCTGACATGCACTTCTCTGATCCTGCACCAACTACTGTGTATATACGTCTCACTTAGTTACCATATCATTCTAATGAGTGCTCAGTACTTGTTTCAAACATGTTTGTGTGTGTGTGTGTGTGTGTGTGTGTGTGTGTATGTGTTACCAGAAGATCCCCCACCACAGCAGGGTCCTGCATCTGAGCCCCCAATGGAAATGAGCAACGGGAGAAATGAGTAAAGCTAGACAAAAGCAACCATGCTATTAATTTATCTGTAAATACTTGAAGTTAAGTTAAAAACTACCTGTGTGAATAACAGAACACTTTTTTTTTGTCCCATTACAGCCACACACTGATAACAGATGCAGCGAAAACAGACGATCAAATGCCTTTTTAATAAAATGTTTCTTTGTTCACTCAGGCTTAAATTGTATCTTCAGTTTATTTGTTTCGCCCAAAATCAAACAAATGTTGTTTTGAACTTTTTAATAAATTTGCAAGCAAAAATGTTGCTGAGCATTCCCTTCCTTTCAACACTGGAGAACTATCTATCTATCTATCTATCTATCTATCTATCTATCTATCTATCTATCTATCTATCTATCTATCTATCTATCTATCTATCTATCTATCTATCTATCTATCTATCTATCTATCTATCTGTCTGTCTGTCTGTCTGTCTGTCTGTCTGTCTGTCTGTCTGTCTATCTATCTATCTATCTATCTATCTATCTATCTATCTATCTATCTATCTATCTGTCTGTCTGTCTGTCTGTCTGTCTGTCTGTCTGTCTGTCTGTCTGTCTGTCTGTCTGTCTATCTAACTGTCTGTGTGTGTGTGTGTGTCTGTCTGTGAGTTAGCTGTAGCTATCTACAGCTAATTAGCTAGACATTTTGAAGTAGATATTTTAGTATTTCTTATTTTTAAACTTTGATGTCACTGGTTAATTTAATCACTCCTTCAACAATCAAAATGTAAAGGTGAGAGGTTAATTCATAGAGAGAAGTTTTCATTTTGCTTCAAATTATATTACAGTACAGTCAGCTGTTTTGCTGAATACATCAGTTTTCTTCCAAAAGAAACAGTGAATGCACTGACATCATCAGCAGCTCCCTCATTACAGAAGTAATGGAACATATAGAATTATATTTGCACATTATATTCTAAAATATACAGTTGAAGACACCTTAAGCTTTCTGCAAGTGACGGCCTAGCCCCAAGAGATTTGCTTTGCTGACACCAGAATTTCAAAATGGCTAACTATCGTCCACTTGTTTTTCTTTTCTTAATGATTCTCCTGAATTTTGCTGACAACCATCTGCACACTCATGTGGCCAGTTTGGGCAGCAGGTCCCCCCTTCTCCAGCTCAGTCTAGTTCATAAACCTTAGGCAGAATAAGCTGAATTTGCCCAAGTAGCCATACTGAGGATCATCAGATTAACCTCTCCATCTATGAATGTCCCAGCCAACATGCAGCTGCTGCCTCCTAATGAGGACCAGAGAGGCCTCAGGCTGGGCCACAACATATGCACATAATGGCGTTACAGATGGAGGATTTCCATTCTCTACTCTCTGTATTTACAGTAACAGTTGCTGGAAATTCACCTCATAATTCCACTTTCACTGCCCATTTCAGTGGATATACCCTGGAAGTGGCTCAAAACTCAGTGTGTCGTCCATGCACTGTAAGTGTGTTTCTGTTCAACACAAATAAAGAAATAAATAGTGTATTCTGTCCACTAGATGGTGCAGCTACATCACTAAAAAATGTTATCATTAGGATCCCAGTTGTCTTCCATTAGTGATGTATAATGGATTTGCCAGATGTTTGCTGGGACCTCCAGTATTGCTGCCCTAAAAATGGTCATGTTTGCAGCCACCAAGGCAGCATGTACATAACCTGCAGATGTACTGTAATTGTTTTTAATATCCCTCTGTCTCTTGGGCAGCACTATTACATCTAATGATCTTGCTGTAATGATATGACTTAAGTAGTTAGCATTCATTAGCAATGTTAGACCCAGCCTGCCAAACAGTTATTACATGCATATCACACCCTCTGTGGTGGGACAAAATAAATAAATAAATGAATAAATAACTAAATAAATAGATAGCACTGCAGTGCAGTATAAACCCACATACAGTATACATATACCTGAGTAGGGTGGCTGAAACCAACCCTATTATACCAATGAGAGTGCAAGAGCGTGGTCACAATATATACTCTGGCATGATAAATACATGCATAGTCACCTACAGGATATAACCTTCTCAAATTAATGTCCAGTATTCAAAAACAGAAGAGAAATTAAAGATATGTAAATCCACCAGTTTCTAACCACAATCTGCTACCTTAAGCAACCACCAAAATAAAATAGTTGACAACCTCAAAATCAATATGTTGCTCAGTCCTATACATGTGTTTATACAATATGCAAACATATGGCAAACGGATATTTTAACACCACCTCATATTCAGGAATTAAATTTCACAGGTGTTACAGTAATCCTTACATTATTTTTTCTTTCGTGAGTAGGCCTTTCATTTTCCTTTCAAGTATTATCAGTTTTCATATTGCATGGTAAAGGAAGGTGTGATATTAAAGGGTGAAGGTGACAGGAATGTAACATGAGTGCAGCACAGACTGAAATCCAGCAGTTTTGGACTTTAACACAAGCATGAACCCTAGATCAGTCATTCTCTCACACGTTAGAGGATCTCCTCATGAATAAAACTGACACAGGTGCCTTCTGCAGTTTTCTGTGTGATGTGTTACCATGTTAAACCAACCACCTGAGTGTCTACCTCTGACTACTTGCACTCCATTGAGTGTTTACTTTTGATATTTGCTGAACCCTAAACTCTGAGTGTAAGTCTGGGACCTCTGCTGAGTTCATGGAACATGATAGGTGTTAACATTAATCATCTTAAGCTTGGCTGCTCTTGTCAAAGACTAGCACAGACCAGACAAACAGGACATATTTACATGCCCCAGTGTGACCGCCACTTGTCAATCAATTTCTCTACTGTTCAGACTGCTGCTGCAGAGGTGTCTAACATCCCCTGGCAAATCCTAACAGCTGCATGTCATTGCATGTCCCCATTGTTCTGAACTGGCGTAAGCCAAGCAGGGAGGTCAAAGGTCAATGCCCTTGTCACTCTCAGGTACAAGGTCATGCAATAATTGGGATGCATTGTCATTATACTATTGGTTACTCTCAATAACTGCTGCACACAAAAACAACTTGGCTTTAGTGGAATCATGTACCAGAATTTATTTGCTGACTTGCAACATTTCTGACCAAATATTTCCTATTAAAGTGTTGAAGCTGTTGACTGGACTTGGCATTTACAGATGGATGAAAGCTGTAGTTCAAGGACTCTAAGCCATTGTTAAAGGTTTCATTGCTTTATTGTGGAATTCTCTGGTATTTCCTTTTGTTTTTGAACATCTCAGCCTTAAGCTTATAATTTTCCAGAAGTCGTGTGATTACTCAGAATGCTGAGGGAATAGATTGGGCAGCAGGACTTGTATGTGGAATAACAAGCAAAGCACACACGCACACTAAAAGGTATGTGGAAAACATTCTAGAGGTAACAGTTCAACCTGCAATTAAAAGACAATAGGCATTGTGCACCATATTTCTGAGGACTTTATCTGCATACCTCTCCGTTTCCCCTGTTGACCCTGGCTGTACAGGAAACTGTCACAATGGCTAATAAATTGCCCAGGCTGATCAATGAGGGAGCCCGGAGCCAGGGGGAGAGCGGATACAGTCAGTGTTTATGCAGGGATGGGGAGCATTTTAGTCATGAAAACAGCCATGCCTCTGACGCAGTCACACCAAACAACATGCTGATACATACTATATGGGAGGAGTCCTCAGTCAGAATGCTGTCATGATATCAATAATAACCAGAAAATAGCTCATATATATCACACATATTTACCGTAAGAGAAGAGACAGCTTATCTAGTCCGTGTGTGTTATTCTCACCCTTCCACAGATCAGCTGCCGAAGAACGATAAGAGAAGTCAAACCACATTTGTGGATGTGAAGTTGCACGCTTTTCCTTATCACCAGCAAACTGCTGCAGGGACATGACATCATATAGAGGAAGAGCCCTCTCCACCCTCTGTACTGCCCCTTATTTGGACAATTACATCATATGGGCCTTCCTGTCATACATTTCCTATTTACCGTAAAGTGTCAGGGGGGAAAGAAGAGCAGCATGGTTACACAAAAAAGAAAAGAAAAAAAATGAGAAAGAATACCTGAAAAAAAATGTAAGTGTTACCAAAGAAACCAAAAGATTATTATTTGAATGCTGCCACTGGGGCGTTAGCGCTACTTCTATTAAAAATGCACAGTTCTTTGTGCATTTGATGGGTGATACAAAAACAATTGATTGGACTGCTGGGGTGATCATTTGCACAAGCATACACACATACAAGATTTATTAAATTGCTGTCGTTAATTAACACAGGGGTTTGGTGATTGCAAATGCAAATAAGCCAGTTGCAGTCAAAGAATGAAACATTACTGGAAGACAAACAACATTGTGGAGAGAAGTGTTATTTTCAGCTGGATTTGAAAAAGTCAAGCCTTTTGTCACTGTCATGCAAGTGGCTTTGTCTGCAGTATAAATGTGGACTACAACAGAAATGCTGCCAATTCTGAGGTTTGCCCTGTAATGGTATATGCACATTCTGGTCCTGTGTATTTAGCATTCCTGTTTCAGAGGCTTGCAGGCCACTGGGCTGGAGAGAGTTGATTCACAGACACAGCCATGGCAATGGGGTAATTACAAAGACCCATGCAGTCTATAAATATGAGCTACAGCACCACACAGATCTGGTCTCACTGCAAATCAACCTCAGCTACATGGCAGCTCAAATTTCTCCAATTAGGCAGAGCTTGGTGTAAGTTTTTCAGTTGCATAAAGAATGCAGTTGGAGGGATATGATTCAAACAAAGAAGATCAACATGATGATATGGAGGCAGACAGTGGAGTCAGGGCTGGTTTTACCTCCCAGACAGATCAGCTGAGACCGATGACCCAAGACCAAAGAGTCCAGCTTGGATGGAGCTGTCGAATAAATAATTAAATGAGCAGATAAAAGATGCTGTCTCTGCCCCCGAACACTATATTTAGTCGCTGCTGCCTCTCTGCCTCCTGCTGCTGCGCTGTACAGTATAGCCCCCCAGACCAGACTTCCAAGGAGTGGAGACATCAGCCCAGATCTATTCAAATCCTCAGCTGCTCTGCCGCCAGACACTCTGTTGCTTGAGTTTGGGAGTGCATGGGTGTTGCAGCAGCTACAGCTAGCTACTGTCAGACACAGACACTCCAGAGGTCAGGAGGTCACGATGGATGAGAGAAGGTCAGAATGGCAGAGCCCACACCTCAAGACTGACCAGAGCCTAGACAGCTCCGGCTCCAAAAACAAATGCATGTGAGGAGAACGGAAGTGGGGTGGTCCAGTGCTGCCAGACATCAATGAGGGTGGCAAGGTCTCACTGTGGAAAGTCAGTTTCTAATGTGTGCTGATGATAACAGTGTCTTCCTGGGTGTTACTAAATAGCTTGCTGTTAGAGAAAATTGTAATTTGTTCAGTTTTTTAAAGAAGTCCCTTTAGTTCCCTGTTGAGCACATGGAAATATTGTCATCAGTACTGATGCTATAATATTGCCAGAAGGGTTAGGGTTAGACGTCTATTAAAGTTGGCCTATGTTACAGTAATGCTGTCAGTTTGCCCCCTGATGAATGAATGGAGTAAGATCCTCCCCATTCCCTTCTGCTCACTGGCCTGTGTCAAATGAGTCCAATTAGATGCTTCATGACCACTGAGTCACTCATTTTCACCAATTGTATGAATGGACAACATGGGTCAACGAAAAATGGAGCAAGTTAATTTCTCTTCACAGAACAGAACAATTACAGATTTATAAATATTCAATTAGTTGAACTGAAATGGGGGCAGAAAACTAGGTATGATATAACATGACAGATTGCAAATATAAAATATACAGAAGTATATGATGAAGGAGATGCTTCAAAATAAGAGTTGTGAACACCCAGAGCATATCCACCGCCTCTGAAGGCAATAGAGGCCTTGTTCAAAACATCACACAGCTCATCAGAAGTGACAGTTTTAGTCACCACCTGATGAATGTGACCAAAGCTGTGGCTAGTGCACCACTACTATATACTGAAATGCAAAGGAGACAGATGTTGGATGTCAAGTGTACTCCATTGTAAAATCTCATCTCCATTGAAAAGAATGTTTGGATAACACAAATGTACAAGAGGTTGTTTTTTCCTTAGCAGAACCAAAAACATCAGGGAGGCCAGTTCATTCTCTCTTTCCGGATCTTTAACGTACAGTACATGGTGTACTCAGGGAAACTGGGACACTTGTTCCTTGCTACAGGAAAGGGAAATGTGCATATTGAAGTGGACGTAAACGTGGCTGATTGGGACAACTATGAAAGAATCACAAACTGTTGTGTGATGACTGTACTTACTGTGGAAAATTCCTTGATTGCTTTAATTTATTAACATTTCTTTCAGTCTAAGTTTCACTTCATTTCCATTGCCCACAAAAGCTAAGAGATAGAGAATAAAATAGATATTTACATACATTAAAAACAACAACAATTAGATGAAAACATCTTCACTATCAATTTACACATTCTGAAAATGTACAGATGGACTCAGTGTGCAGCTTTTGGAGGGGTGAAGACCAGGACCGCAAGGAGAAATATCAAATGATCTGCAGAACACTATGAGATAGCCAAAAACACAACCAGTCTTACACACATTTTACTGCCTGGACAAGTCATCCATATACAAGTTAAACAAGAACAGAGATAACAGCCCACCTTTTCTAAACCTGAAAACAGTCAGATACAGCACTACTCCATCAAACCTGCATATTCATTAGCTTAAAAACAACGCTTACTGCATTCTACTTGATTACTTGATTATTATTGTATGATTACAGTAACAACAAGAGGAACGTCCTTTCTGGATACACTGTATGTTTTTGTGAACTTCATGAGCTTAAAGAGGTGGAGACGTGTTCACCAGAAGCACAGCTGATAGACACACGTATCACTGGGACATTTAAACTTTACTGCCAGCCACATGTTAGAATGCAGAAAGCCTTATCGTCCTGCAGGCGCTGGGCCCAGTGATTAGCAGGTTATCTCCCATCCTGCACTGGAGGCTCGGCCCTGTGCTGAGACAGGAAGGAAGGCCGGGGCAGTGACTCGGTGGCTCCGGGCCACATAGCAGAATAATGCGAGAGATAGGTCCAGGTCCACCAAGCCATTCTGCACCATGGAAAAACACACAGGATCCCACAGACACGACCAGCATATCAAACACATCCCAAAGAAAGAGGAGGGGAGGTGGGGGCTCCAGAGAGGGAGACAGGAACAACTGTTTACTGGGGCTCCCTCCTAAGCCCTCCGCGTGAGACCACTGGCTGGTTTGGCCCTCTTCTCTTTTCCTGCGCCCTCTTATCCTGGATGTCAGTCTGCAGCATTACAAAAGCAATCCTTGTCAGTATCACTTGATCATTTTCTGCTGAGCCTGCCAGGCTGCACTGTTTGCATCATACTTTCCAGATTCAAACAGAGGGGATTTTCAGACATCAAAGTAACTGGGAAGTAAGTGGATGATTGCTTTGAAACTAGTTCTGCAAAACAAATGCCATGAGAGACTTTAGGTTTATCTGGCAGAACTTTCTCATTTCAGTCTCAATAAAACAATACAGATCAACTCAGAGCATGTGAGTGCATTCAGACCTCAACTCTGATAACCTTGCAATGCCAAACACCTGCAGAGCAGAGCCAGGCAAGCGCCCAACCTTCTCCCAAACTGATGCCAGGATTCAGCCTCCCTCATCTTCTATGTATCTACCGCCCTCCGAGATTTTGTTCAGCCTTTAGTTTAAATACTGACCGAAAGCTTGATCTTATTTCACTTTTAGGTTATTAGCACATGGCTGCATGCTTTTGTTTCTACAGTGAAGCACATGATAGAATATCTGTTACACAGTCATTATTAGCCTATCCATTTCATTGGGAATAAGAGCCTATTTGCCAGTGTCCCCTCTGGCTTTCCAACTGCACTTGTCAGGAATGGCCCCTCAGCACGCCCACCTTTCACTCATACACTGACCTCTGTACTTGCGCACAATCACAGCTCAGCTTTTCTTGCTCTGTCTCTCACCTTTCTGTTCACATTCCTGCAGAATGTCTTGGTTCAAAATTACAAAATTCCCTGCACTTTCTGCGATATACAGTTGATCATGCTGAGGACAATTCCTGTCTTGGCAAAGTCAAAATAGCTCTGTGCACACAATGAAGTAGTCTAACAATTAGCTGGAGATGTTTTGGCTCCTTTCTGACAGAACACAGATGGCGCAGAAACACCCATCTGCATGCAGGATTGGACCTTTCCCAGCCATTCAGAAACAGCTCATTTTCCTCTGGTGCCACTATCACTGTGACTTGTTTCAGAAGCTCATCTCATGAAAAGGCATCCCATTGAAAAGTCATTGAGGTGTGAATGCTTAACAATATTTCACATCAGACAACAACACGATATGCAGTGTTACAGGGCATTGTCACCTTCTTCAGTGGTATTTAAGCCATAATTGTACTTAAACTCAGCTGTCTCCCAGTAGCATCAAAAAAGGGACTTATATCCAAACGTCAAATGGGACCATTGGAGAGCAAAGTCCCTGCAGTCATTTAAGGCCTTCCATGTCTTCTCTGCCATAGACTGTAGTGAAGTTGGGGACAGTGGTGGCAGTCAGATGAGTACAGAAACCGCTGAAACTGTCAGAACTGAGCCAGTTGCATTGTGTTAATCTTTTCTTAACCGAACCAGATTATTTTCCCCTCTTGGTTTATTGTGTAACCACCAGGAATGCCACAGACAAACATAGTCCAATAGCAGGATTCACCCAGCATTACTGCTTCATTCTCCATTGACCGCTGTGCCCTGAACAGCTTGTTGTGAGTTTATTTTTTTCATTTTTCAGCCACTAATAATTTTTCAATAAGAATAATTTGGAGCAAAACTCAGTTAGAACGTCCTACAGTGACATTTGGGTCAGGATAAAAAATGGGTCTGCTATGCTGGTGAGTGAAAAATAACTTGTGTAAATTTCAGTTCTACAATTACAATAATCAGTGTAATCCAGGGACTGTTTGAACCACTGCCGTTGTCTTTCGTGTGAACATCTCTCAAATGTGTGCAGTGCAGTAAAACCCAGCAGACAACCTGGAGATTGAGATTGAAAAGCAGCTCGGGGTCGGACAGATGGTGTGACAGCAAATCATTTGCTCCGAGATGCAGTTTTCCCAGAGTCTCCGAGAGTCAGTGTTTGCTGTGGACTCAAAGTCACAGCAGTAACTCCCCAGCAGCTATTGGCCTACTTGCTCAGCACATCTCCTTGGATGTTGCAAACCACAGAAGGTTGAATATCATGCCTGCTGCTTATTGTGTTTTTATATCACTAAAATGTCCTTTATTTTTTACCACAAAAAATAATAAAATAAAATATAAATGTGCAGCTATACGGAATGGTATTAATTATGAAGAGGTAATTATAAAAGGTTTGTGCATCCGTGAATTCTCTTGGAATCACTGTAAAATGTTTTTTCAGCATTTCATGCCACTCAGATTATTTTGGTTGTAATTGTAGGGTTTGAAAATTGTTATTCAGAATGGTTCCGTTCTAACTTTTGACACGATATGTCTGATGATACGTGACGATATCTGCCCCCACATGACGAGCTCCATGGGATTTTAGGATGCAGGAAAACACTCCACTGAAACTCTCATTTCTTCTTTCTGCTTAATTGAACAATGGAGTGACATTGAATATGGAGAAATTCTAATTCCCATGTATACAGTTTGTATACGGTTTACAAGTAGAAGTGGTTGTATACAGTAGTTGTTTATACTGTTTATAGTTGATCGTGTATTGGGATCCCCATTAGTAGTTGCCTTGGCAACAATTACTCTTACTGGGGTCCATATTGAAAGAAAATACATGTTTGCACTTACACAACATACAGTAAACAACATAGTTGCAACAGTAACATTACATCCAACAATAAAATTACATAAAAAACATACATATGCAAGAGATTAAAAGAGAACAAGTTAAACAGGTTGACAGGCAAAACAAAATAAGTCAGTATATTGTGCATTTTACAGCTTCAGTGGTTCAGGTCGGTAACTGCTGACTGTCAGCTGTACTTCTGTCAGAGCTCATTGTTTGTGGTGGGAAAGCCCAGCAACCAGTGGGCTTTGTTGAAGGGAAATAATACATTTTACTCCCACACACCTTGACAGTAGTTCCTGTCCACCTGACCAGACCAATTTATTCCTAACAGCAATCAGATTGTTTCCTTTGTACAGTGATTCATATGTGCTATGGCCTACTATCCAAGGACTATTAAGGCTTCTGAACACACTAATTTAACTCTAAAGTACTGTTGCAGTGATGAAACATTTGTCAGACATGAACATAACTTCTTACATTACATTGCAAACAAAGAACTCCATCTCTTGTCCCATGCTCTACATATACGATCTGACACAAAAAGGTTCCCTTTTTTTCAATATCATCCATTCAGAAGAATTCATCAGAATGAAGGACAAGAGTGTGGTCCTTAAATCATGATTTAATGTACAATAAAACATAAAATGACTTCATCTTTAATCTCATTTAAATCACTTAACAAAGTATTTCCTCTTCAGGGAGACCTGTAGAGGCCTGTGCAAACATCTTCACATAAAGCTTTTCATGATACAATATGTTTGTGAGATAAACTTAATCTTTAACTAATCTTTACTCCAACACCACAATCAACACTCTTGGGCCTCTGTCATTGAATGTAAATTCCCACGCAGAAATCTCTGTGTTATCTTTGATTCTGGTTTAAAATTTGACTACAAATCAACTACATTGTCAGCACTGGCTTCTTCCATCTTAGATCACTTGTAAAACTAAAATTATTCCTGTCTGTTAAGGATTTGGAGACCATAGTTAATGCTTTTATTTCTTCATCTCAACTATTGCAATTCTCGCAGGCAGACAGCTTTACCTCGCCAGCAGCTGGTTCAAAATGCAGCAGTGAGACTCCATATCTACTCTGTACTGGCCTGTGAAGTACAGGATTTTGTACAGAAGTACAAAATAATTTTATTTGTTTTTAAAGCAGTGCATGGACTGGCATCAGGTTATATCTCTGATCTCCTCATCTCCTAATCCACCTCCAGAGCCCTCAGATCTGCTGACCAATCACTGCTCTTCACTGTATTTGTTTGTTTTAATTTATTTATTCTCTGTACAATGCTGTTGTGTTTTTATGATTTTATCCAAAATTACTGATTCTACGCTTTTATTAAGTTACTTATATCCTCTTAATTATGTCTGTTTGTAACCATCAGTCAAATCTTCTCATAATCCCATCGCTCTGTACTTGACTTCTTCTTTAATGAAACAGTTCCAGGCCTGATGTCTTTGATCAGGAACTGTTAAAAAGCCACGACTGTCAGTATGACAAGGTATAGGTATGGGGACCTAACTAAATCAATCAAAATTTTTGACGTTTCAGATTTGTGGAGAGAAAAAACACATAAATAATATATAAATATACACATACATCCAGAGATGTCTTTGGGAGCCTTTACTAAAAATATGAGCACACCAGTGGCGACCCACTATCTTCCACTGATCTCTAAATGTGTCTGTGCAACATACTTTCGTGACCTACTTCTATATTTATTCAGTAGTAATAACAGTAGGCTAATATTTTCTCAGTCAGCAGCCATTGCTCCCTAGTAAATGCGATCGATGAAGATTAATAAATATATAAATAAATGAAGTCACACCGACCCAATTCCCACCACTGTCAGCTTCCGTAAATAACAGAAAGGGTTTTCCAACCGCACCACACTCCGGTTGCAATTCCCCGGCATCTGCAGCACAGTATCAGGTGCGGCTCCATCATTCGCTGCAGAGATCAGGGGAGGAGTTTTTACAGCCAGGTCACACCCCCTGCACTATAGCACTTGGTGCCTTAGAAAAAAAATACTAAGGAGCGCACAGCCCGTCCGTCACCGCACACTGGTAGAAAAATATGATCCCAAGGAGAGCTACTGCGCTTCAACACTTAAGACAACAATTTCACTGCGACTCATTTCAGTAAAAATCACAGACCATCGCTGAGTCTGGTCCTTGTTGAACTATTTTCCTCTCCATTCTCTCCCTCTTTCTTCTTCTGCGCTGGATCTGCCGTGCCAGAAAATGTGTGTGGATAGAGATGGATGCGAGATTGAAGGCTGCAGCAGTTCGGATGAGGTGCGCACGCTGTCGGGCAGCATGAGTCCCGGACTGAAATCCAACCCGGACCTTCACCCGTGCAAACCGGGGCAAAAATTCCGCGCCGCGCTGCTCAGATGCCGCTCACCGGCTGCTGCCGCCGGGATCCTCAGTTTTGGGAACGTCCTCAATTACATGGATAGATACACTGTAGCCGGTAAGAGACCTGACTTCTCCATTAGAGCTATATCAGAATGTTTAATTTATCTGATTGGCTCAAGCAAACAAAACTGAGCAAGTGTATTTATTTGCTGGAGTGATTGTACATGCACTAATTGCCTGTGAGCTGTTCCAGTCTTGTAGAGCTGCCAGCTCACCTCCGCTGATGCGGGCGGAACAATGGGCTTGCCCAAGCGCAGTGGACAGGCTGTTAGGTGTTTTCATGTTTGTACACTGTGTGTGCTGTGTGATTAAACCAAATAGCCTAGATAGAATCTATGTCTTCGCCATCACATCAAGAAAATACTTGACAGTAATGATTTTTACCCGGGGCTGGTAGATAATTGCAGATCGATCAATTAAGGCGATCAACTGTCAGTCCGTGAACCTGACTGCATGCTTTCGCACTGTGTGTGTGTGTGCGTGTAATATCACTGTGGGCTCATCTGTTAGAGCAGTTTCAGCGATTGCAAAATGAGAGAGAGAGAGCCTATCACTACGGAGAATCAGTCATTAGTTCCTCGCCGTTTCTGGGAGCGATTTAGTCCCAGCATCTAATAGCCTGTATTTTGTGCGGCAGCTCGCTGTGCGATTCTGCGATGAGGCCATGTGGCGTTAATCCTCCTCAAGTGTCCGCATTTCCTCACTGTAGGCTTCAGCTTTATTAAAACTGAACACTGTGTACAGATGGAAACTAAGCCTGCAGTCTTGGAGTGTGTTAAAATGTGAAAAGTGCATTTGTTTGAGCCCAATTATGGGACTGATAAATGAATTGATTGTGACTAAGATTACTAATTATAGATGTTAAAACAAGAGTATAGAGTTCATTATTAAGTAAAAGGGCAGCTATGAGGATTTTTCCTTCTTTTCTGTTTATGTATTGTAAGAAGGTAGAATCAAATGATTAAAACTGTTCAGGCATTTTAATTTTGCACATACCCTACAGTGTGCCTTGGATCGTTTTTGAAGGAGACTTGCACTTTACATTTTTGATTGAGACCATATTCCACACATGCAATGGGCCCTTCACAAGATGGAGTTATTAAAATTGTTCAGTTTGTAGTCTCACACCATGTTTCTGTCCAGGTATCAACAATGTCCTGTTGCAGATTTACTGTAGATTTAATTTTAGTCATTATTATGGATTCCTTGTAAAGCTAGAATCGTGTAACCTATTGTTACAATTAATGACTCAAATTTAAATGTGTTACATTAGATCAGGCTTTAGTACCAATACTACTGAGTAACTGGATTTTGTATTTAGGATACTTACCAAGGCTTGGACATTGGACTGTGGCAGTGAATGGGTTAAAGATATTGCTGCAGCATGGAGAATGGAGGGAAGTGTGTTCATGGGGAGAGTATAGGCTCTTCTGTACAATGAGATGCCGTCCTGGTTTAAAGTGCAAGTATCTACTGATACTCTTACCAACTCATGTGACAGAAGTCTACTTAGAAATCTTCCTTGTGACTGTATCATTTTACTTCTTCACACATTCTTTGCTACACAACATATAATTATCTGACTTTAAGATTTGTGAAACTGATAAATCAGGTTTAAAAAAAAAGTGTATAATTTCACTCTGTAGCCCCTGGCAGAGAGAAGGAGTGGCTAATTCAAACAGGACAATGTGTACACTTAAGTAGCCACATACCTATGGCTCATCATCCTGAAGGCTTCAGGTCCAGTCTGTCAACTGTAAGGAGTCAAGCCTTTAGCTGCTCGCCCTACAACCTTGGCAAGAATGTGCTGATGTGCCATATCTAATCTCAGCATCTTCAAGCACCACTCAGTCACAGCAGATAAATTGAAAAGCTACATCCTCATCTTCAATCATGGATGAGTCAGTGTCCCTGTACAGTAGCGATTTGTGCTCCTAACACCTCCTCATGCTTTGATCAGAGGAAACCCCTCATTAAGGGGCTTAAAAACAACTCTACTCTCCTCCATCCTCTCCATCATGATCCTGCCGCTACTGTCTCTTCTCTTTATATATTACGAATTGCAAGGCAGAAAATACTTCGCTGGACCTCCGTGCGCTTGCTTGTGCTGTGACAGGAGGATGGGTGACTGAAGAGAGATGAGGAGAAAGTGGGAAAAGGGAGGAGGAAGGGAGCGCAGGATGATGGGGTTGGGGAGGGAAAGGGGGGGGGGGGGGGTGTTGCAGCAGCCTGGTCTAACCCTTGTGGGGAGAGGCTGTGCTCGGTGCAGAGGGGTCCCTTCCCATCCCATGCCACCTGAACGCTGCTGGACTGTTCTACATTATGCATGGGCAGCATGCGCGTTGGACCCTCACACAGAATGTGCAAACCATGTGCATCCAACACAACTAACAGATACAGCACGAGCTGATCTGCCATTCTCTCCTTTTTTCTCTCTTCAAGCCTTTTTCTCCTGCTGTGGGAGCTACATTGCAGCAGTAATTAGGTGATGGAAGCAGCACATCTGCGTTGGTACTGAGTTTTTTCTCCAAGTGTGTGTGTGTGTGTGTGTGTGTGGGGGGGGGGGGGTGTAACGTAGAGGTGTATGATATATCATTATAATACCAACATTGTGCTGTTGGATTAGATATCATGGGGGTTTTGGTTATTGTAAAAATGGGACCTTTAGCTTAAATGTTGTCTTTTCCTGGTGCAATTTCTGAGCTTATTACATTGTTCTAAGTGATATTAAATATACATTTGTCTACTTTCCATTGCCACCTCCTTCTTCCTTGTGTGCCATCAGGACTCGATCTCCAGTTAGCTCTCTGTTTCTTCCTCTCGTTTCTAATCACTCTGCTTTCTCCAGCTTTTTTGTTCTCATTCAAACCTTTTCAGTAGCAGGTACCCAAAGTGCATCCCAACTCATAGATCTTAATGTCAATTAAGCAAGCATGAGCGCACACCCACAGAAAGCACACACACACACACACACACACACACACACACACACACTAGAAAAGACTCTCCCCACCATTTCAAGTGGGGCTGAATGAGAGAGGGGAGTTGTGAGGGGAGGGACTGGCTGCTGCAGTGGCAGAGGAAAGTGGATGCAGAATGCAGGCAGCGTTGAGCGCGAGTGATGCCCCCCCTCCCCTCCCCTCCCCGACGTCAAAAGGTCTTTGTACCAACAGTCATTACTGTAGTGTGTGTGGATCACTAAAGCATTGTCACAGAGACAGAGGGCCACCATTCCAGACACCGGGGCTATTCTGCTGCACAACAATGATGGGAAAAGTGCACCCAGCAATGCACAGCAGCCGGGTCAAAGACTTAGATCTTTCTGTTAATCCCCAGTGTCAGAGGTGAAGCCACACACACACACACATCAAAAAATACCAAATACAAACTGCCATTTATGATTCCAACACATGACTTATCCGAGATGATGACGAGAACCAAAAATGTCACAATGTCTTTTTTTTTGTTTTGTTTTGTTCTGGATTTGATAGATGTACTGCCAATATGTTTTATACAAGACTTGAATAGTTAATACCACCAGTTTGTGAGGAGGGACGGCTTCAAAACAAAGTAATTGTATGAGACTTAATCTGCTGCATATTGGAAGGCGTGTTTTAGATGTATAGTATGGCAGTAGAATGAGCGAAAAAACAAACTCAATATTGATTGTATCATCCTTCAGATTTCTAACAGTGAGTTATTTTCAGTTTGTGAATTAAATTCACTGTAATGTAAGCAAATAAATACATGAACTTTTCAACTTTTCCACCCCTTAAACTGCTCTTTCCACCCTTTTTAAAAATAATCTGTTTCCCTATTGTAATGCGGTGTGTTCAGGATCATCAGAGGGCTACAAGCAGTTCAAATTTCTGCAATTTCCATATTTCTGTGTTGTGGAATTGGAAAAGAGACAGCAATCTGGTTTTTGTCAGACACACTTATGGGCCAAATCCAAGTGTGAACAGGCACAGAGGAGACCACTATTAAGTTTCAGGAGTGCTGAAGAGGAGGAGGGCGTGACAGACAGCAGTCAGCTACAAACTCCATGCGGTGAGTTGGACTTCAGGCTCAGCTGTTGAGCTGGCGGGTCAGACCTGACCTGGAGTGCTCCTTCAGAAGCCTGTGCTTGTTTTTATGACTGTCTGTGACGCAGACAAGGCAGAAATGGGGATCGTCTGGGACATCTGAGGGTGTCCTGCATGAGGTCGACCACACACTTAGTGCTCACTGCTTTCACAATAGCAGTGTGCAGGGAAATGAGATGGAGACCCGACCATGCAGGATTGGAGTGGAGGCCAGATCAGAGCTGGATGAGTTACGATGCTCCGGATTGGGTCACTTCTTGTCTGGCCTTTGGAAGCTGCCACAGCCACTTATATTCCATTTGCTTTTTAGAGTGCATAAGAGCTCTGAGATTTAGAGGGCCACTATGTGTAATTTAATTTGAGGTGGCTCTGAAACCTTAAATCCCGTTGTTGGTCCCTCTCTAGTCCCACGGCAGACAGTCCAAGCTCCTCGACAGCTTATTATAAAGAGGGGATTAAGTGTTTTTTTCAGGGAATATGAGGATATGTGAGGCAGACACTCAGCACTTAAAGTTATTTGTTTGGTAAGTAAGTAAAGCCTGATAACTCTAGCCAACCCCCCTGTGTGTACCCAGTCATCCCCTTCTCAGCCAGAAAAGGGGCAATTTGGGGGGTACTGACTGCAGCCTAATCTGTGGGGAACAGAAATGTTGGGGAGCTCCAGATTAGCGCTTCTTCCAGGCACCTTAAACTGAGTTGTCTCAGTCAAGCTGTCATTCCAGGAATACCTCAAAACAGGGTCACATCCCATAGGACAAGTACGGGACCCTTGCATGTGAACTTTTGGCACCTCGCATATAGACACAGATGACCGTGTGGTAATAATCTTCTTAAAGCAAGCTCTTTTTGTAAGAAAGATGTAGCAATCCATCCAGTCTGACAGGCTATGCAGATTCATTCCTGTTGGCTTTGTCCAGTTCCTTTGTTGGCTACTCATTATGGCTGTCCTGTCCACATAAGCCTGTGGCATTCCTCTGCATTAGCATTTCCACATAAGGTAAATGTGTAGGTAAGAATGTCTTCTACATGTTTTCCTGTCTGTTGTCACAAGCTAAAGCACTCTTTCTGGGGAGGAAGTGCTCAAAATGCAAGAAAGCGCACCACTTTCAGTTCCACACAGGCTAGAAAAGAAGAGAGTGAAGATAGTGTTGGTTTTTGTCGGGGAGATTCACGAATAAATCTAATTCTATGTAAATGCAAAAGTAGATAACGGTGTCACTGCACAACAACTCCAAATGTAGAATGTCTCGGTGACAGACAGATCCTCTCAGATCCTCTCTGTAACATGAAGTGTTGCAGCAAAACATGTCAGGATTAGATGTACAGGAAGTGTCTATTCACTACTAAACTGTGTGAGAGGCTGTGTAGGCCATGCTCAAGTTGCTTTGCGGTTTAGCTGTCGGTTGTTTCACCCTCTGCTCTTCTCTCTATTTCACCCTCTCCCGTTTTATAGTGTTCACATTAAAGGTCCCCAAACAACAGCAGAGGCATTAAAAGGATGGAGGGGCCTCTAGTAATTTACTTTATAGGACTTCTGCCTCTTTCTTACCATGCTTTTCCATCTGATGTTGAGCTGTTTCGAATTAGACAAACTGCATTGTACAGTATGAAACGCCTCTTTGAGAGAACAACATCACATCTGCACTATTTTTACTACAGTATATTTCAGCATCTTTCAAAATCTTGACATCTTTTATTTTGCTGTTGAGAGCAAAATATTGACATTATTCAACAGATGTTAAATGGAGTCACTAACAATTACATGATATCCTACCAAGTGGCTTTTTCCAGACTGGTTTCCCACAGATATCACACTAATCTCTTTATGTCTATATTCTGACGTGCCATTTCCACTCCCGTGAGAAAACAGTCTGTGTGTTCTTTAGGCTCCGATTTAGCCGACGTCTGTAATAGTAACCGGTGGAATTAGACGGAGCTTCTTCCTCTGCCAGTGCAGGCCCTTTCATGTGGCTACTCCAGATTTTACCATCAAGCAGACGCACTTCCCTCGCTGCAGCTTTCAACGTGTGACCCCCACCGGCTATGAATGCACCATTTCATGGATCTGCTGATGGTCACTTTGTTGTGACTCTTTGACTCTTCCCCATCCGTACAGCTGATATTTTGGCATCACCCCAACCTTGCATCTTACATCACTCATCACAGCTATGAGGCCATTACATGTGTTGCATTCTGGAGAGGATAGTTTTACTCTGTGCTGCCCATGCTACAGGCCAGAGGTTTTCAAACTGTGCGTTGAAAGGGAGGGGTGGAGGAAGAGATGTGTTGCAAAGATACTGCGTGAGGCGAAAGGGACAGGTGCATGTCTGTGTTCTAAAAACAACAGGAAGTTAGTTATTGTAGTTTGGCACACTGATTTGGCCCGTGCACCAACACAGTCAGCAGTTGGAGCTGCAGCAGTGACACAGCTCATGGAGGCATTTAAGGTACTTAAAACCCTAGTGCCTGATTGGTGCAAGTTGTGTCTAACATTGTGCTCCTTCTCTGATTTATAACTCACAGACTTTGACTTTGATCCATTTAGAACTAAGCCTCACATCATGTTTAGTATCAGGCAAGACTCTGAGTGGCTGTTTCAAAATACAGTGCCTGTTCGTATCATGTAAATTTTTAACTGGTTCTTATCTTTTAACTAACAGTAGCTTGATGAGTCAACTCGTAAAAGACAACAGTGCTCACTCAAGCTGTCTGTTGATCTTTGACATGAGAAGGTTAGTGGTAGCCTGATAATCACTGACCTCCCCTCTGTCATCAGAGGAGTGTGTGTGGACATAAGGACGGGGCGGTGGTGTTTTCTTCGGTGTTGTGTCCTCCGCCTACAGAGTTTGCTTTAGGATTACAGCCCTGAGATAAACGCCGTATCTGCTAAGTTCCGTCCAGTTAGGGGTTTTTAAGACATGTTGGAGTTACAGCGAGATGAGTCACGAGCAGAAGCAGTCTCCATGCAGCCATTCGCAATTTGCCCCCATGTTAAAAAGACGGCCCTCCCTTCCTGTCTCATTATCGAAGAGTGTTTACCTGAAGAAAGAGCTGAAATTCGTCTCTCCAGGCAGATGGCAAGATTGCAGGAAGGAAGGAGGAGAGATTTGGGATGTGTTGAGCCCGTTGCTGTGTTTGACACGCTGTCAAATAACAGCTCATCCCTGCTTAAAAAATGTGATAGGAAAAAATTTGGTTTCATCACTCCCTGAATTCCATCTCTTCTGATTATCACTTCAAATTTGAACAAGGAAATGACAGAGAAATTAAAATATGTAGGTCTTTGGGTTGTTTCTACATCCACAATGTACTGTATAGAATAACAAGGAGAAAACAAGAATAGCATTATGCGTTATTCACCAGTTCAACAGTCAAAAACATGTAGACTTTTTTTTTTAGTCAGACGACTGACTTTAGATACACTATAGATCCCTTCCCTTTCCTCCAGCCACCCCAAACACTCTGTGACATTCACATCCATTTCAACACAAACAAGTGAAAGTTCTATGTTGTGAAGGTCATGTTAAAATGTTCCCATGAGTCCAGTGCTTTGGCTGAGACCGCTGATACACGCGATGAAGACATGGAAATACAAGACAATCAAGCAATCCATTTCGTGTCCTTGCAAAACACAGACACTGAATATTGATCAACAGAACAGCAGCTCAGAATTTGTTACAAGTGATGAAACCGTAATGTTCTGAGACTCACTGAAATTGGATTTTTTTTCTCTGACACATTAACAAGTTGTTCTTGAAAGGGCTGGAATCTAATATTGACCTGCTTGCAGCACAAGTTACAGCCAGCGGTTGTGAAAGCAGACCTGCAACTAGCAGTAATATTAGCTCTCGGCTCCTAGAAGCTCCCACAGCTGCTAAAATAATATTTAGAGTGCTTATTTACAGCAGCCCTATATTTGAAAAGCCTTCCTTGTTGAGGAAAAATGTAATCTTTCCCCCCATTTACATGCGATAGAGTAAATAAAAGAGCCTGGCAGAGGGATTATGCAATCTTTTATATCCACCAATCAGGCCCAGGATGTGTGTTTGTGCATGCCCTCACATGTTTCGTCAGCTCTTTTTTTAAATTTCATTTGTGGATATCTGTCATGTTGTCAGAGCCAGATGAGATTGCAGCAGGATTTTCATTACTGTGTTTGCCGTATGTGTTACTGTGTTTGTGGGAAGAACCGGGGTTGAACGAGGGCACTGACCTCTGTCAAAGACTTTCTGTTAATGCCCTGGGTCAGAGGTGGACACACATACATACACACAGCCCTTAGTGTGTTTTTCTGCTGTAAAGGTTCACACTTAGGATTGAATTCCTATGAGAATGTGTCATTGGTTTTGTGTTTCCAAGACGTCAGTGCTGTCACAGGGACATCACATATGTGCATATGCAGGTATTGCACTTAATGTTGCACTATAGTCTGGCAACATCACATTATCTTTTCCAATCAGTCCAGTCTCTCATTTAAATTCTGGCTAATTTTGCACTGCACAGCTTGATTGAAGTATTTTGGGTTTTTTTTTTCTGACTGCACTGTGGGAGTTTGCTTATGAGACATTGACAGGCTGAGTTTAGGTGTTTGTTTCTGCAGTGCAGTTGTACACCAGAGTGGTTGGTTACACCTCACTGCTCAGGGTGGGTCATTACAGCGCTCTTTTGAGTCTTCACAACCATAAACGTTTACTGGTTCATGTTTAAATACAGACAGCCTGTCACCACACCACTTCAAAAATGATTACATTTTGATTGCATGTATTTACAACACTCTTAAACATATAACATTATACACCAGGCTGAATCTGTTGCTGAAACTGGTAGTTGTGGCATAAAATGCAATGGTACTTTTTCTACACGACTTAGATGCTCAGTGATGTTTAGGAGACAAGACCGCAGCCTGCTGCAGTAGCCCAAGTTGTCATTCAGGTTGTTGATGGAAGTAGTAGTTTAATGACTGACTATTAAGTGTGTATAAGGCCTGAGGCTGTGTACTGTGCTGTAGGTATGTGGGCTGTTCTTTAATCAAACAGACCTGGTATGTGGAGGAAGTCAGAGGAACAAAGAAGATGACTTGGTGTGTTTTCCCACACCATGACGAACTCAAACTCATGTCAGTTGAGAAATCTGACCGAAGAGTTCAATTTCGGAAATGGGTTGGCGTACTTTTTATGATGTAAAATGAGTTCAAACACACTGTCAGAGAAATCAAATTGTGTTTGATATTAATTTCCCTTTGAGACCCACAAAAGATTCATTCAAACTGGCCTCTGAGGTCATTTTTTACAAGTTTGTGCAAAAAGACATATTTGGGTTTCTCAGAGTGTTTGAAGAAATGGCAGAGGAAGTAATGAGATGCATCTCTAATTCATGAGACAATGAAAGATGAACCCCATGGCCTTAACTAAAACTAGTGGCTTTAAGGGTCGCCCTTAAATGAAGACACAGTGTGAGAGTGCCATTAATAGGATTGCTTTTGACTAATATGTGTACAGCCGTAGAGAGGTCACCTTGACAGCATGAAAATGCTTTTATGTGTCTGATTGGTCCTCTCTCTGGCTGTAGTTGTGATGGGAATACAGGAGGAAGCCTGAAGATGGAAAAAAACATGTTTGACATTCATATTTATACATCTACAAACTCCCAGGAGTCATTATAGCATTAAATTAGCTGTTAGATTATAGACATTGCAATACACACACAGTAGGTAGGAGTGACAGATATATCCCATTATTAAAGGCCCAAATGGAGTAGTTGTACCTGCCGTGGAGAATCAGGATTTATGTGTGGGAGTAGAAACAGACTCATTTATGACAGATGTTATCACTGTGCACATAAAGAACAAATATGGCAGAGTCCTTCCTTGTTTCATCAGTCATACTTACCCTCCGCACGATCCCGTCAAACAGGCTTGTGACAAAATGGACTCTAAATAGCATGGCAGAGATGTGGTGACAACCCAGTGCCAGAGACAAGAAACCTGATCCACGTTTAGCTCTTAATGGCTGACTGTTGACGGGAGCCTAGCGGTCCATGCTATTGAAGTATTGAAGTAGAGTCGTACTTTTTGTTTTGTTTGTGTTTTTAATGGGATATTGAATGGTATGAGACAGATTTATGTATTATTGATTTTTGCTAATTTTCACCCAATTTCACCCATTTTTATGAATGAAAACAAAAAAAGAAATCCACAATAAACACTATATTCTTGGATTTTTTTTGTGCCATACATATTAGCCATATGGAACCAGCTGGGCCCCTAATTGTCCATTTTGTGGAGCCTGAGCACTGTGATGACCCAGAGAAGATAGCTGCGCTGTAGCTGTTTGACGCTAAATTGAGCTGAAAATACAAATCTTCACCAATTTTCTTCTCTTTTTATCATGGCTTGGGGTCACTTTGCACCCTCTCTTTTTGAGAAACAGCACTGAGGTCTAGAGAGTCAGTTTGACAGCCTGTGCACATCTTATTGTTATACTTTACAGCTCACACTGTGAGTGAATCAAGGGAAAGTCAGATGAAGTAGATGAGTCAGTTGTCAAGCTGAGAGCACAGAAATATATGCTTTTCAGAGTAGATAGGTAAAGTATCAGGTATTTCAATGAATATATCAGCAGCAGCATTTTAGAGCATGCAGCTTTATCTTTGGATAATTAAAGATGCCTTGTCTAAATGAGTGTCATTAAGGAAGATAATGTAAGAAAGCTTGTCTTGACAGTACGTACAGTTTATGATAATTATGCAGCAAGATATTTCACTACCCCCCATAGTGGATTCCCCACATCCCCATAAAACCACAGAGAGACCAGAAAAGAAAGTGAGACAGGAGAAATGAAATCCCATTAAAAAACACTACATAATGACTGTAATCCTCCACACTGTTATGTAAAAAAGCACTGGGATTACTGACAGGATTTGTCAAATTCACATGTGCTGACACTGGTACACACACACACACACACACACATAGTAATGTAAGTGAACTCTTACGCTGTTTTAGTGAACAAACTGTCCCTACGTTGACATAACCCTACATTTCCATAATTAAAAAGAGCACAGCATGGTTGGTATGTGTGTATGTGTACTGTATGTGTGTATGTGTCTCTGGGTGACTTTTAAGGATGGCAATGTCGGCCAATCAGTTGGTCTGTCGGTTGCTGTTGGTCTGTTGGAGGGATTGCTGTGAAATGTTGTACAGACATTCATGTTCCCCAGAGGATGAATCTTATCCCCCTAGTTTGGGGATCCCCTGACCTTTTATTTAGTGCCACCAGAAGGTTTGATGTAGTGAAATATCTTTACACTTAGAAGATAGATTGGCACGAATTTTGCTACAGAGGTTCATATTCCCCAGAGGATGAATTGTGCTTTGTTCAATACTTTGGTTTGAGACAACACCTAAAAAAACTAATGACATTTCCACCAACTTTATACATGTTAGTGCTTATTAGTGTGAGCATGCTGAAGTTAGCAATTAGCTCAAAGCACTGCTGTGCCTAAGTACAGCCAGTGTATTTATTAGCATTTATTGTAAAAAAGGCACTTTTTTATGAATTGAGGATGTTTTTTTGGTTTTATGTTTAAATGGTCCAAGACCCAGTCAAATTGAATGTAAACCTCAAGACATTTCTTTGTTTGTTTATGTCCATATCACTTCTCTATTACATATAACAGGACACTGTTTAAGCCTCTCTCAATGATTTTCTCCGGTTAACGTGGCTCCTTTTCAAAATTCCACATAAATAACACTCCTCCGGGTCCACATTGAAGGTTGAGTTCAACTGCTGTTCAGTATTCCTCGGAGACGCTGGTGTGAACGAGTGCAGCTCACAGAGATCCAGGCAGATAGTCTCATCTCATCTAAAATACCTTTGCTACGCTTCACTGCATCTCTTTCTAATACATCTAATGCATTATCTCATACAAACAAGCGGGCTGGCCCTGGATACATTATTGATGAGCTATAGGTTCAGTCTGCTTCCTTGATGCTTCACTATGCATCCTCTCCACTACCATCAAATATTTAGCATGTACTGGCTGGGACTAATGCACCGCGGGCCTTGAGCTGAATTCAAGCTTTTGATTAGTGAAAGAAAATTACGATTAAAAAAAAGCCCTATTAATCAAAGTGGTAAGACTGGCAAACCTACAGGCCCTTAATTTGATTTTGACCCAGTTTGGCTGTCACAAATTTAGAAGATTAGAGTGAAAGCTGTCTCAAATGTCAAAGTGGTTTTATCACTTAAATAACAGCATATTCATCCTCACACACTGGCAGGAGTTTCAATATATTCACCCTGGTGTATTATAGTGCTGTATTGGTAGTAAACTATCATCTTTAAGCAGTTACATTGGCTTGATATGGCATCCACACCAGGATCAGCTATAATAAAAAAAGAAACATGAACTAAAAACCATCAGTTTTACATACAATACAATTTAGCTTGAACCTACTTTTTATAGCGCATACAAATGTTTGAGTCATAGTGAATAGTTGAGTTTCACAATTAGTTTTGATCTTGGCATGGTGAAAAGTTCCCCGAAATAGCATTTAGACCATTATATAAAACTAAAACTCTTATCAAAGTCAACAAAATAAAAATAGAAACATGAACTGAAACCAGCAGTCTAACTTACACTTTTTATTTGGAGTTGACCTACTTTTTTACTGCGCACACACAAGTGTTTGAATGGTAGTGATTCGTGCATTTCACAAACCATTTTTATCTTGGCATGAAGAGTGTGGGAGTATTGCTACAGGTGAGAAGATGAAATATGATCCAAGAAGTAGAGTTTGAGAAATACATCTATGATTCAAATGAAGAATCAATACATAAAAAGTAGTAGTAAGTAACCTGAATGAATGTGCAAAGAAAAAAGCATTATCAGGTGTATGTGGCCCAACCTTACTGTATACTATCCATATCATGCAGGTTTGGGTGGGTTTTCAATGCTGTCAATAACTGCATTTAAAGGTGCCATGTGAAGTTTTCTTATAAACAAACAAAAGTTATGTTTCCGCATTGTGTGTTTGTTCCGCATTTGCGAAGCCAATTTGTTTTAGTATATTTTAAATCGTGCATTTACATTCATGTTTGCTTGCCAGCAGTCTTCTTCACTGTATTTGTTAGCTCATTGCTACATTTCTCGGCCCGTTACCACCACCACCACCAACAGCAGGATGTAAACCGCACCCCCCGAGTGCTTGCATGCGTGTATGTGTGTCCTTGTTTGTGTGCAAGATACAAACAAAACCGGGACCCCCTAGTGGTCAAAATCTCCACAGGATACCTTTAATCAACATGACTCATCTGTCAGACGGATAATATTTTATTTCTAGCTTTGAAACAGTAGCCTCTAAGTTTGTCAGTAGAATAACTATGTAAGATCTTACTGTATTTCTAACACAGTGTACAGTACAAGTGGTTTAAGTTGTGTGTTTGACTTGCTACCAACAGGGAAGTGGGAGTTGAACTTTCTAGCGCACTCACACACTCCCCATCTCTTGCTGATTTGATTCTCTTGTACAAGCTCTGAAGTCCTCGTGTGCAGGCAGCTCCACACTGTTTCCCAGACATCTGCAGCACGTTTCCTCTCTGTGTGGCAGGGAAAGGAAGTGGAATGGAAAAAGCACTCCCCGCCCACTGTGGCCACATGGCAAGGGAGGGGAGCAGTCGGTCAGGAGCCCGCCGGCCACAGTCGGGCATATTTGTGGTCAGCTTTCTCCTCGGTGCAGTCTGAGACACTCTGCAGCCCGGCCTGCCTCTGCACTCTGTTGCTCTCTCTCTGCACTGTCTCTCACACGCTCAAATCCAAAAATTGGTCACAAGAACAACCAGAAAAGATGCACTTTCTCCTCACTCATTATGTCCCCCCCTTCTTCCTTTCCCAGACTATTTATACTGATGGGGTTGACACATGAAAAGGGATCACCCCTTTGCAGGAATGAAGGGGAAAGATCTGGCCACATCAGCAGAGCGGTTCACCGCTGCCCGTCTCACTCTGGCCAAAATGAATGACTTCCATCCATTGGCTCCCTCTCACTCAGACACATGCACAGTGAAACCAGGGGAAAGGGGAACACACACACGCACACACATATATTATATATAAACAATGGAAACATATGCTTTGCAAAATGAATCCAACCAAGACTGACCCAATTGTAGCCACCACCTATTTCTTTGCTCCTCATGACTCCTCTCCTCTGTCTCTGTGTGTCTCTCCGACACTCATCACTGTTAAATTGGACTGCTATTCTGTCCTTCCTCTTAGCCTAGTTTCTATGAGCAGAAATAGAACCAAGGGGGGCCGGAGATTCTCGTCTCTGTTGGGGATTTGATATGAAGTCTGTCTGATGGAGTTCTGTGTGTGCGTATCTGCGTATGGCTGTATGGGGTGTGGCGTGTGTGTGTTCACTTATGGTGTATTTGTGAGTGTATAGTGGTCCCAGGGGAGCAATGCTGGCAGTGTGCGTCACCGCACGAATGCTGGTCTTGCACAAACAGCATGCCATATCCTCATTTAAACGTTACCTCTGGATCACGCTATCATGTTTAACTGAAGACTTTGGGCAAATTAACATCCAAAAAACATAATGCTCTGTGGAGTTCAGTATGTTATTTGGAGTCATAGTTCATATGTGTTGTTTTGGGTTGTTGTTTTTTTTGCAAAGATTATGCTAAAGAAAAAAAGATGTATGTCCCAGTTTTCTGGAGCTGCATTGATCTACATTGATTCACAAATCCCAGCCCGTACAGTTAGTGAACTGTCCTCTGGTAGCCTTATAATGGAAGCAGCAAAGACTGAAAGAAAGTACTATTCATTTCGAAGAATGATCATTCACCGTTCACTGCTCTAAATGCAGCATTTGTGGCAACGTTCACCAATTTGAGTCATTTCTTCTTAAGCCACACTGAAAAAAGAGCCCATAAAGGCGGACTTTATGGGCGGGTGGAATAAGTGTCAGCTCCACGCTGGCCCCCGACTCTGTGTCAACTCTGTGTTTTGACTGCGGGGAGCAACTGTCTGCAGCCACACAGTATGTACAGTTCAGCATCACAATAAATTCATGAAAGGGGTCCTTAAGTGTCAAAGAATACATAAATATGGCTCTGGACTGGGCTGTTAAACACCACAGAACAAGTCAGTTGACTAATTTGAATGAACCCGAAGCAAATGGACCTAAGGGCAGCTGTGTATTTAGAGTGAGAATGTTAAATAAATGACAAAACATTATAAACTTTAAAATCTCTGGATTGATCATTTACTATTTCAGGTAAACTAATGGAGTGTACAGTATACTGTGTGTCTGTGTGTGTGTGTGTGTCAGAGGGAGTGGACTGCAAAGTAGCTGTGAGTGTGCTTTTCTGTGTGAGTGCGGTTAACTTGAATGAGGATGGAAGTAGCTGGTGTTATTGTTGTGTGCTGTCAGGAAGATCCACATTCCTGCGATGTTTCTTGCTTGGCATCATGCTCAGATGAACACGGACCCCTGGGGGCCTGAGACTTGAGAAACTCATTAACGTTGTTCAGTTAAATGGATCCGGGGGTTATATTTGCAATGTTGTCACAACCGCAGTGGTGACCTGATATGTAGCTATAATGTAAAATATCCCTCTTTTTATTGTTGCTATGGTGTCATACTTGGTATTTTCGGCACTATATAATAACCTGTGTAATTTAGGAACATGTTAGCAGATGCTGCACTGTGAGATGCAACTGCAATGATGATCCTAGTATTAGAAAAAGGCAGTTTAGAGATTTTGGAAAGCTGAGTTCCTTTGTGGTCTCTTGACCTTTATCTCTTTGAGTACCCGTACAGCATTGCCATGGCAACTAAACTGGGCGCTGCCAGCTTATGGTACCTCATCATCAGATACATTACTGAATCCCTCTATTTTAATAAGATATGGTCGTCACTTTTCCTCAAAAGTCAGGTCAGTCTGTTCCTTAAAAAAAATTAAAAGTATAAGAGAAGAAGAAGGGGAAATGTAGGGGAGAACCAGCAAACCAGAGTTTGATTTCCAGGCATTAAAAGGCCTTATTGAGAGTAGAGATGATTGTTGCGATAGGCTGCTACACAAACACAGAGCTGCTGGCTCTCTGTAATCCCTTACAGATTAGCACTGTTCATTACACAGCTCATTGCACTTGAATCTAGTACAATAAACACTGTTGCTTTTATCCAACTTCCACCACTTATTTAAATTGATACTCATGTAGCTGCTGGAATAAAGAATGTAATGTATATCATATTAACTTTTCATACATTATATTCATTATATTCATTCAGAATAGATCTAATCTTGTTGGAGTTGTCAAAACAGTACTTTATAGCTCTAGTTTATCCAACATCCACAGCTCTATTGTCCTAACCTTACAGTAAATAACATGTTGCCAACTCTACCTTTATTAATTGTCTGGTAATTGTGTGGTAAGTGGAGACGGGTGTGGCTCAGACATATGCAGCCTCTGTCCAGGAGGGACGCTACACCATCTGGTTTAGGAATCCCCCTCACAGCAGGCTGTGTGTATGTGTTAGTGTATGTCTGTGTGTGTGTGTGTGTGTGTGTGTGTGTGTGTGTGTGCACTTCTTCCAGGCTAATTAGAGTACAGCTGCAGTTGTACAGTACACTGTTTAACACTGTTGTCTCTGTTTGACAGGCTTTAAGGGGGGGGGGGCAGAGTCGCTGTCCCAGCCAACCTGTCTGCCCAGGCCATGTAGGGATGACAACCTGATGTGTTTTATGATCATAAGGGGTTTCAAGTCTGTGTTTTGTGTCTGTGTGTGAGTGGAGGGTGGCAGATCAGCTCAGCAAACCCCTACCTGCTTTCTTATTTTGAGTCCCTTTGGACAAGAGAATTGACTGAACCCCAGAGGTGCATAAAAATGTGATCTGAATTATTTTTCTATTTATTACCCTTAACTTGGACTGGATGTGTACTGAGATTTACCTGCCAGGAAATGTAAATTGAGTCTTACCTGCCTTGAGGCAGTTGCTGCATAATTGCCACATTGTGTGCTCTGACTACTGTGAGAACTGCTAACAAGAAACACAGTTACTCCATGTTAAAGCAGAGGTGATGCAACAACTCCAAGGATGTGTTTTAGGGGAATGCTAATTTGAGAAATTCAGATTCTCCTCATTATTGAGAGTGTAGGTGACTGGACTGTTTCACTGAAACTGGGTGATAACTAGCATACCAGCACCTTTGAGACACATCATTATGAAAGAGAAACAACGCAAATAGTTGTGAGTGTAACTCTTGAACAAGAATGCTGCCTGTAATGTGAGAATGTGAGCAGGTGGCTTGGCTCAGATGACAGGAATCTGACGTATGTCTCGCAGTCACAGTCCAACCTGCACCTGCCTTTGAAACATGCTGTGTCTCTCTGTTGTGCAGTCATTTGCCACCTTAGTGTGATCTTCCTCATCATCCTCCAAGGCAAAAGCCCCGCCATGACAAGGACATTAAGCACAAGATATTTCTGAAAGTTACAGAGACTCAGGTGCACTAGTCTGGAGGTCAGGTTATACCAGGTTATACTGGGTCTGCTGGGCTCAGAGGAGAGGAGCAGACAGATCAGAGGCAGCCAGCTTTTTAAAATGTTAGTCATGCTGCTGTTCCATTTTCATGAGCTGTGTTGCAATCCCCAGGACCAGCCTGCCAGTTTCACAGAGAGTCAGCTAGCACTACCAAGCACATCACATTGCATCTGGACTGCAAGGATTTCTAGGACAGAGATGCATTATTCCTTTTCTCTTTTCTTTTCTGTTAGAAAATAAGACTTTGAACCTTTCCCAGCTGGTGGTCTAGAGAGGAGCTGAATTCATTTGATGAGACTTGTTGCTTCTTGTTTACTGCTGCTTAAAATTGTATGGTAGCCATAAAGGGATTTCTTTAATCCTAATTTATCACCCTCTGATCTTCTTCTTTATCTTCATCGTCTGATGTTTATGATGTGTTAAAATGTTTATGAGATTTCTTGTGCATGCTTTACACGCTAGCTACGTTGAATGCACGCAAGTCATAATGTTGTGATGAGCAGATATTCAGCTGTTCACATGCATTCCCTGTCCTACCTCTGGCCAAGCACCAAGTGTCATTCACTTCATTAAGGCATTAGAGCTATGCACAGTACGCGAGTTTCCTCCATTCCAGCATAACTGCTCTTGGGTTACAGTAACAGGATTAAGACGACTTCAAAGACCGTGTGGTTTCTCACAGTGGTGCTGCTGTATGTCTGTGTGACTGACGAGAGCCACCAGAAATATTGACCTCACACAGTCGGTTGCAGTGTCATCTGGTAAAACCAAAATCAACTCCAGTCACAGAGCTGGGGCTGCTCCCCAGAGCGGTTTACATGAGCCAGTGGGAAGTTAATGGTGGAGAAAGCGTGTGTGTGTGTTATGGAAGTGTTTTTGTGTATTTAACGGAAGGTGTTTTTAGTGATTTAACACCAGAAATTGTTCGTATATAACACCCTGCAGTGAAATCCTTGTAGCCATTTACTAAAGTTTAGCACTGTATGGCAGCCAAGAGAGCACTTATCAGAGATATGATATTGCTCTTCAGGGATCTTAAGTGAATGATGCCTTGGAGTACTGTCTATCCATCATATCCAGCAATAATCACAAGCCACAAAAGACTACCATAAAGTCAGAATTAATTTAGCTATAAGTCAAATGGAGTTCAGTGTTTCAATACCTGTGATTATGATTACGATTATGCCTTGAAACCACATTCATGTTTTCGCTCTGCTCCTGTTTGTAGGGGTTCTGCTTGACATCCAGCGGCATTACGGAGTATCAGACAGTGGAATCGGCTTGTTGCAAACAGGTAAGTCCTTTAATCCCATAATTAGATGTGTGAAAAATCTCAGCTCAACACCTAAACACATTCTCTGTGTGATGAGAGTAATTATTGTGTAACTCTGATATTTCGGTGTTTTGCTAAATTGGATGGAGTGATAAAGGGCTGAGGCTCTAACACCAGTCTGCCTCCTGTCTTCCTGTAAATGGCAATACTGAAATAGAAGCTAAGTCCCAGTTAACACCAAAAAGTGTTTGCCATGTTTCCCTGTTTTCACAAATAGTAAAAGGTTTTTCTTTGGTAGAGATATTGGCAGCTGAATGTATAGGTAGTAATGCTACAAATTATGGAGTTACTTTACATAATCAACCCATTAATGATTTACTTATACCTCTCTTTATACGTATAAAGGTGCTCTAATTGTAGGATTTAAATGGAAACCAATTTGTTTTTTTAGGAAAACAGATCAAAATTGGCTCAGCGTTCCTGCCTCTAATTTATATAAGTCTGCAAACCCCAAACAGAAACAGATTCTTGTTGGTCACTCTACTCTGGGCCATTGAAAATGCAGCAATGATCAGAAGAGTATCTGAAGGTTACACTACCAACCATTTTGAGGTGTTTGACACATGCACATTTTATAGAACTTTAAAAAAATGTTTTAAATTGAACCTGGTTATATTTACTCAGCAACACTGTATCACAGGCTTAAGTGAGGGAGTGAGACTTCCTCACTGCAGCAGCAGCAGCAGCAGCAGGGCAGGTCAATAGAAAGGAAAACACAGTCAGGAGCCAGGCAGGCTGTTCTCCTGAGAACCTGCATGCATGTACCTGGAGCGTCTGAGGACTCTGGCTCAGGGCAGGGTTTCCTGTTCCACTCTAGACCTCAATGAATTCACCTTTTAGGGAGATACCTTCCAAAGCCCTCTCACTGGAGGACAGGAGCCAGTCTTGTCTCCGTGTGCCCTCAAACTCATTCAAACACCAACAAACTTGCACACAAAGTGCCATTGAGGGCAAGCAGGCAGGTTTGAGTTTGAGGGGGGAAAGAATACAGCCCAGTGTTTTCCTCCTTCACTTAATGTTCTTAGACTAACTTTAGGTGAGCTGAATGGTGTGTTGAGGACAAAAATATCTACCTAGAAAAAGAAATCTGTGTTTTAATTTCCAAATCTCATTTCCACACAGTTTCACTGTAGTATGACGGATCTATACTTCACTCAAGCTAATTTTCTATCAGCAACTATTTCTCCTTTATAAACTTTTCTCCTTCATCTCCATTTTTATGTTTTTGCAGCAGTAGTCAACAAATTACACAGTCAGTCTGGTTTTTAAAAGCAATCAATTTCACATCAGACTTTTTCATGTGATGCCTGTACAGACTGGTAATGGTCCTGATGTGTAGAATCAATCACGTTTTATTCATTTTTTAATCAGCAGGGTGAATTTGTGAAAACACACTGACCTTTCCAGTTGACGTCCGTTCTGACCGGCATGTTCTGCTCCTGGAGATTTTTTATGAAATTTTAACAAGAAACAGGAAACTGTGAAAGGTGTTTGACTCTTAATTTTGTTTGCATTGGCTCATTATTTGGGTTATGCACACAGCCACACCAGCACAGACTCACACATGCTTAAACACACACACAGTATGCATAGCTGATTTGCCCTCTGTACCGTCTGCATTTGCAGGTCTCTGAGAGGCACCCAGCTGGCCTGGCTAAAAGCAGGGCTGCTGTGTGTTTGGTTTGCCTGGCCTGTCCCGGCCTGTCGTGGTTCAGACTCCGCTTGGCCCCTGATCCCCAGGCGACCTCTTTTCTCACACCGGCCTGAGGAATGCTGGGTGTCCAGGTCTTGAACTGTGACAGCGGGTAGACTCAGACAGGGAGCCTAGGTGTGAAGATGAGGTTAGGAGGTTGACGTAATCAGGGTGCTGGAAGCAAGAATCTCAGTGTGTGCGTGTATACGTTTACAGTATGCACATGTCCCTTCCGGTTTCGCCCACCCCCCACTTCCGTCTCCAGAGGGAACAATCCCTGCCTCTGTGAGCACCTGCAGGCCAGGCCGGCTCTGCCTTCTCTCCTTCCTCGCTCCCTCTGTCCTGGCAGCTTTTGTCCACCTGGGAATGCAAACTGCCAACGTAGGTGTTTTACAGGCTGTGGGCGTTGTGTGCGCAGAGGCTTTCTCTCTTTCCCTGCTGCCAGGTCACCCTCACACTTTTAAAAAACACTGACCACACACTGAAGGATCCAAGTCGTAGAACAAACACAAGTCTGAGTCAGAATCACTTTATGAACTGTGTTCTGGTTCAGTTTGAGCAAAGGATAGTTTTGACCCTTTTCTTTGGCTCTTGATCAGAACTACTGGAATGAAACATTTCCCATATCTAGAAGTTTCTGACAAGTTGTTTGCTTTTGGGAAATACTAGCCTGACTGAGCACTACAGGAGCCCTCTAGACCTGCTGCAGTGTTTGCATTTTGATTGCTGCACTCGAGAAAAAATCGTAAAATGCACATTTCTTAGAACAAGCCAACAATCAGTGAGTGGAATTAGATACTTGTATCTGTTTCCAATAAAAATTATGTGTTATTTTGTTTAGTATGTTATTATCTGGTATAAGAATGTGCCTCTCCCTAGCTTGTTTTAAGTTTTGTTTTCTAAGAAAGAAAAAGTAGAGTTATCACACCCCCATTGGTAGGAAAATAGACTGACATGCTTTTTGCAGTACGTTGGTGTCAACTGGTGTTTTCATGCTAAAGGACAACACATGGAAAATACCCTGTGGTGAGCTGCACCAGTTATTTCTGTTATTTGGCAACACCAACCCTTTCAAAAGCAGCTTACACAACACAAATTGACTTAAGGTATGTGCTCATTTCTATTGTGCACGTGTGTGTGTGTGTGTTTGTTTGTGTGTGTGTACG